>CM021101.1:304959656-305463216 GCA_007115665.2 Sequoiadendron giganteum
GGAGAGGAGGTAGGACAGAGATACTTGAGAGAGAGATAGAGGGAGAGGGGGTGGGAGGGAGAGACCTAAGAGAGAGGGAGAGAGACATAGTGGGAGAGAGTGAGAGAGAGGGGGGATGGAGATACCCAAGAGAGAGTAAGAGAGAGAGGGAGAGAGATAGAGTGAGTGAGAGAGGGAATGGGAGAGAGATAGAGGGAGTGAGTGAGTGACAGACCTAAGAGAGGGAGAGGGGGTAGGAGGGAGAGACTTGAAAGAGAGACAAAGAGATAAAGATAACAACCTAAGAGAGGGAGATGGAGTGAGAGAGATAAAAATACCAAAGAGAGAAAGAGAGAGGGAGAGTGAGAAAGGGGGTTGGAGTGAGATAGATATATTTAGGTACCTATGTGGGAGGGAAAGAGACCTGACAGAGGGGATTGGACTGAGAGAGTAGTCTAGGTCGCGTGGGAGGTAGTGAGACCTAAGTAATAGAGACTTCAAAGGGATAAAGAGTTATCTAGTTACAGTAATGAGTTAGAGAAGGTATGAAAGTTAAAATCTCAACTATCCATCTACGATCATAAACTGTGTACTCTAAGCATTATCAAAGTTGTTCACCAAAGAGGGGAAATTCTAGTTCTGTGCAAATATATAAAAAAAACCGTGATAACATTAACCTCTCTCTTAAATATATATAAAAAAAATCATTTTGATTTAGTTAAGGTTTTGATCCATGGCTTTTATTGTAAATGCCTTCGTTTTTGGTCAAAAACCAACATGTGCTAGGTTTAGGATATATTTTTACTCGTTCATCAAAACGTGAAACAAATTACATTTTTTGAAACTAGACTCCATTCTACACGATGAAAAAAAAAATCAATTTTCGATTAGTTTGCAAAAAATTTGGGGGCGAGCACGCTCAAATTTCAGTTTCTCAGGATGTGTCCACTTTGAAAATTCATAAAATATTATATATTCATTAAAAAAATTATCTGAAAGAAGGAAGATAAACTACATGGTGTTAGCTAATTTCTCACTATTGGGATTTTTGAAATTCTAAAAAAAAGTTAATCAAAAAGGGGGCAGCCCTCAAGCGCTATGCTATTTTCTTTTATAAAAATAGGACCTATTTTGGGCCCCCCCCCTTTTTGAGACCCTTAATCTTCATTAATTTCAAAACAAAATAGTAGCTTAGAAACTAGACTTGGAGCACTTCAACTTTTGTTCTTTCCGCATCTTGAAATTTTGAGTGTAACTATCTTCATTTTCTTGTGCAAATCAGATTTTGCTGATTTCAGAAGAAAAAAAAAGTGGCATCTTAAGAGCCAAAATTGTGTCACAAATTGGTGCACTTACCCTAATATAATCTATTATTATATGGTATTATTATAATTAATTATATATTAACATAATAATTATAGATAATATATACTTGTATATTATATTATACAATAATATATTACTAATATATAATATAATACATAATATTATAATAATATGAAAAAAAACGTGCCACGTGGTGGCTAGTACTTTCCTTTATAGTATTGTAATTATTATTTTCTAGATTTTAAAAAATAAATGTAAGTTTTGTTAATTATAGTGTTTTAGTATTATTAATCAATTCTTTGCGTGACCTAATCCCAATCCTATATGACAGTCTAACTCTAATTCTACCCCTAATCCCAACTCTATCCCTATCCCTAACCCAACAATAGACTCTAAACCATTCTCCTAATCCTAGACCTATCTCTAACCCTAACTATACTCATAACACTATTCATAACTATGGTGGTAACCCTAACCCTAATAATAAAGAATTGTAGAATGACATTACAAAAAAAATCCATGAATTAATATTGGGAGTAAGATTTGGAATATAGATATTAGATGAATAAAATTTTGGAACATTATATCTATTAATCATATTTTAATGTTTTTTATTAGTAATATTTAATTTTTAATTTATTTTAATTTTTGAATAGTTCTAACCATAATTTTTACCTTATTCTTAATTCTAATCCTAATCTCAAAATTATAATAATTAATAATAATGGATTATAAATATAATTTAATTAATAATTTTAGTTATGTTAATTTAATTATTATTTGTATTTATGTATGTTTTGAAGTTAATACAATTTGGAACATAAAAGAAGTGGCAATGCTAATTTAATTTAAATTTTTGTTTTAATTGTTTAAAATCAAATTCTTAAGAATGCTAATTAATGGATGTGCTTTAATTTAAGTTTTATTTGTACTATATTAATAGTGTGAATCCAAAACTCTAGTTAATTCATTTTTTGTGAGATCTTATCTAATAAAATTATAAAAATTACATACATAAATATAAAAAAATTATGTATGTATCTAAAAAAATCACTTTATTTAATTATATATATAATACGAAAATAATAAATTATAATATATATATCCTATTAAATTATGAGAACATTATATTACTAAAAATAACATAAATAACATTATGGTGCCTGAAGCTTGGGATGTCTTGGGATGTGGTGTTTTCCCTCCCTTCCGATTTCACTTTCTGCTAGGATCTGTGGCTTCAGTCTTCTATTGAGGGGGAGACTATTCCTGTTGAGGTGGAGTTGGTTGCTGCAGTTGTACTCGACAGTTCTCCTTGTTTATGCTGGCTCTTATTGAGGTGTGGCTTGTATATGGAGGAGAGTGGTGTTTTCGAAGGTTTTGGGTCTCATCTCATCCTCTCTTTTGGCGGTGAGCCCCCTTCTCTTGAGGTGAAGGTTGGGTTGGCTTCCCTGGTGGATTGGTGTTGTTGGGAGGCTACTATTAAAAATTTGGTGGGGTGTTGTTGCAATATTGCTACTTATATGGGGATTTTTTCTTCCCTGGATATGCCTTGTTCTTCTCATATTGAGGTTGAGAAGGTGGATGTGTTGTTTACTTTGACTGGGAACTTTGGTTGCCCTTATTTTATTGGCTCTGTTGTGAGTTGGAGTTGCCTCAGTGATGTCTCTCCTGAGCAGATGGTTTGTTGTTGCTTGGTTGGTACAAGCATGTCCAATGTTTACTTATGGATTCCAAAGGGTTTTTGGTCCTCGTTAAAACTTAGGGATTTGATGGTGTCTTACACCATTTTGCTGATTATATTTTTTGGCTCAAGGGTGTCTACCATGAGCGGTTGGTTTGCTGATGCTTGGAAGATGCAAGCAGGTCCTTTGTGTAGCTAATTGGGTTTCCGATCCCGGTTAAAACCAGGTTGTTTAAGGGTTTCATGTTAGAAACCAAGATCAGACATGCAAACTAGAAAATCCTTCCATAAGAGAGAAAAACAATAAAAAGTAGAGCTTTGCATGAAGATGTGCAAATTGATATTATTCAAAATTGAAAAATTACAAGAGATGAATTTATTTATAAAAGCAATGTATGCATAACCCTAATGTTTACCTAAAAACAACTCAACTAAATAAAGCTTACTTATTAATTAAGTAAACAAATTATTACCTAAGTAAAACATAAGTAAACTTAATAAAGTGTAATTAAATAATTATTTACACCAAAACTCTCCCTTAAGTGCAACTTAGGGAGATTAAAAAAGCATGCACCTAAAACTAAGATGAATGCAAGAAAGCATGAATGGGTCCCGGCAACGAGGCCATGATCAAGTACCCATGTACAAATGCAATGAATGAGAAAGAGGAGAAAACCCAGCGGGACAAATCCCCCCCTCAATGAGATGACCTGCTGCAAAGAAGCACTGGAAGAACACTGTGGAGTAACACTGGAACTTGAATTCGACAAGCAAGGAAAGATACTTATGTTTACTACTGAAACCAAATGAGAATCACTAATTGACTCAAGGAATCATGAAAAAGCAACAACAAACCCGATGCCACGGAACACTAGAAAACTCACAAACTGGAACAACCCTGGAATCTGTGAAGCAACAGTAGATGAAAAAATATGCCCCCCACAAGAGGGAATGATATGATGAAATAATATAGAAGCTATGAGTAACTCGATGCCGATGCCAAATTGAGACAAACTCTTCCATGGGAACAAGTACCATAAAGATTTTGGAACATTAACCATAAAACCATGGCCCTCAAACTGAGATGGATTTGAACCAATGCAGATCAATAACCATATACTCTCCCAATCTGAAGTGTGAACTGAAGCGAACCAAAATATGTCCAACTATGAGCAAGATGTGGCCAAAAGAAACTACATAAACTAGATACAACCCATGCGAGTTGTAATCAAGATCAAGATGAGATCAAAGTGAAAATACACTCTAATCAGAATATTATGCAAGAAACCCCCTTGATGGAACTTTATATCAATTCATTTATTATAGTAACCCATGATTGTAAAAGGAGAGAATGCAAAACATGCATAGACTATTTAGAGAAAATGCAAACCTAGAGCATGAAAACAAAAATAGAGTGCATGCAAAAACAAAAGTTTGCATCTTCCTC
This sequence comes from Sequoiadendron giganteum, assembly GCA_007115665.2. NCBI lineage: Eukaryota > Viridiplantae > Streptophyta > Pinopsida > Cupressales > Cupressaceae > Sequoiadendron > Sequoiadendron giganteum. Next base: position 304,964,090 of record CM021101.1, read on the forward strand.
CTTGATAAAAATGGACCTCATATTTGTGTAGAGGATTGAACCAGCTTTCCAATGCCGTGAGAATAGAAAAAAAAGGATAACCGAGTCAAAAGATATGCCCTCTGAAGTGAAAAATGCTTCATCTGATTTGAAGGACCTGAAAAATAAAACTAGAGAAAAATAAAAAATAAACTACCTCCACCACTAGATCAGTGTTGGAATCAGCATTCCAACGGTATCTCATTTGCAAAAAAAAGACACCGTACGCAAAAGTTACGCCCAATTTGGTGAAAGTTGCTCCAGGAAGGCCAATATGGCTTACAGACAGGCTAGGGGGCTTAAAAAAAGTAGGCCCCTGGTCATGTGTGTGACCAAGGGTTGGCAGCTTGGGGGCTGGGATGGAACCCCTGGTCACCCATGTGACCGCATAGAGTGATGAGGGGTCGGTTGGGGGCTGGGTGCATAGTGCCCGATCCCCCATGTGACCGGAGCCAGCACATAAGGGCCCCACGAGGGCTTAAAAAAGGTCGACGATGTTGGATGGGGGAGCCACTAGTGGCTAGTGGCTCACGGGTGGCACGATAGTGGCTGCCTGGTGGAGCGAAGGCGACGGGATGATTTTGCACTGGAGGCAGCGATGGTAGATCAAAAAACGTCATTTAAAAAAAAAAAATGATTTTTGTGCCTCAAGGAGCATGCTGGGGAGGCCGTAGGGCCTCCTTGGCAATTGTTTTTTGCCTCAGAATCAACTTTCTCTGAAATCGATGAAACGAAGGGCGTTCTTAGGTTTTATGGCTGCTGCAAACACGATGGTGACCTCTGTTTGAGCCCAAAGTGCTCTAAAAAATTGGCTACCCCCAAAGCTTGCAAAAAATCATCGAGTTTGAAATCCTCAGAGATTTCTTCAACGATGACCAAAATCAGTGAAATAAAAGTCAATCCTGACTTTTTCCAGCACTTTGAATCCAATGGAGATGCCCGATCTTATCCAAAATGTTGCATCAATAATCTCAAGGCATGATACCCTCGAGGAACTCCGAACGTGCTCTGCAATTATTTTCTCCAAAATCTGAGAAAGGGTTGCATATCAAGGCTCTGATACCATGTTAGAAACCAAGATCAGACATGCAAACCAGAAAATCCTTCCACAAAAGAGAAAATCAATAAAAAGTAGAGCTTTGCATGAAGATGTGCAAATTCATATTATTCAGAATTGAGAAATTACAAGAGATGAATTGCTTTATAAAAGAAATGTATGCATAACCCTAATGTTGACCTAAAAATAACTCAAATAAATAAAGCTTACTTATTAATTAAGTAAACTAATTATTAACTAAGTAAAACCTAAGTAAACTTAATAAAGTGTAATTAAATAATTAAATACACCATTATTTCAGGCCCTTGCACGTTTGTAAGTTGTAGCGTGTTATCATGTTAATCTTTTAGAGGCTGTTGTGGAGTTGTTGTTGGTTTATGGTTTATCTTTTTTGCAGCTTGATTTCCTTTGTAGTGGGTTTTGGGCCCCATCAAAACCCATTTTTAACCCTTAATCAAAACATTATATAAATAATTATGATGCATGTCTTTTGTAGCTATAGGGATTCTATGCACAAAGTTTTAAGTAGAAAACCAAGTACAAATGGCAAGAGAATACAACACTAAAAATTATAGAATTCATGTAGGAATTAAAAGGTTCAAAATTCCATTTTCAGAAGAGGTGACAGAAGATGAAATGGCATATTTTTTTCAAACAGCATGTCCAAGCATGGTGGATTGCATTAAAACAGTGATAGGTGATGAAATTAATCGACCAGATTCTCCTAGGCTTCTATTTCCATCTAACTTGCTATCGATTTTTCTATCAAATTTCATGGATTTCCTCCAATCCTTTGTTGCACTAAGAATAATTTTTTCAGTAGTAGTTTTACCAGAGGCAATGGAAGAGGAAGATATTTTAGAAGTAGTGCAAAAATATAACTTGGACAAAGGAGAAGCAAATGTAGCAGGAATCTTTTCGAGAAACTATCTTAAAGAAAAGAGAGGATTTGCTATTGTGTATGGATCTGTGAAGAAGGGGCTACGAGATGATAATCCTTGGCTCATGTTACATATGATTCAATTGCACTCAAAACAATTGGGTCAGGAAATGATTGACATGATCAAAGAAAAGTATTATGCATTGTCTTACATCCTCGGCCATCAAGCTCATCATACAAGAACTCCAGCTGCAACACCTCACATTAATCCTACAAAGGGTAATGAAGAAGCAATTAAAGAAGGCCAAGGAAATAACTTGTTGGATCTAAATGTAAAAGTTAATTCTGTAAATGAAAATGCAGATGATTTTATGGAATAGGGATATTATAGATAAAAAAAATGATGAGCTATATGTTTTTAGTTTACTTGCACTTTTATATATTTTCACATATACACTGATGTGAAATGTGATGTATAATACATGCTTACCATGGTTTTTTGTAATTTTAAACTTATATCTAATATAAATATCTAGGCCTAGGCCTTTTATTGATAGAAAAAAAAAACATTTATTTATAGCCTTTAAAAAATAAGATTTATTATTTTACTATTATATTTTATTTAATGATATTTTAATATATAAATATTATAAAAATAAAATATATTATATATATCTTATTTTCTCTAATGTTATATTTTCCTTAATGATATAATATTATAAATTATATAATTATATGATTAATATAATATATTATTATAATAATTTAATTATTTTACACCAAGTTAAATTAAATAATTAATCAAATAAGAGAAAGATATTTTATATAGATTACTTAATTCAGATAAATTAACTAGTATATATTATGTTATATATAGTATATTTTAATAAAATGTAATATAATATAAATAAAATATATTATATAATATTATATAAATAAAATATATTTACAATACAAATATATATGAGGATTTTGGGTTAGGATAGACAAGTTTCTTGGAGCCCTTCAAAGAAAATATCAAAAATATGGGAGTAAAAATTTAATTTTTATTATTATTATAATAAATAATATATATTTATTATTATTATTTATGATATAATAAATCATGAATATAAATGTTTATAATACAATACTAAATTATAGTTGAATTAATATAATAACATATTATATTATATAATAATATATTATTAAAAAATAATATAAATAATCTATATAAATAATAATATAATCTATTATTAACTATGAAAGCCCTCTATGTGGTTCAAAAACACAATGTACAAACTCATATCCATAAACGAGGGGGCTTGTGGCATGACTAAAATTTTAATATGATGAATTTGATGTCCATTTATAGTATTTGAATCGGTTTAGTGTCTTAGTATGATATGAATTATTATATTAATAAATAGACTATATAATATATTATAAATATAAGATAATAGAATATTTATATAAAAATTATATATTTATATATTATAATGTAATATAATATATGATATTGTATTGATAATATTATAGAATATTATAAATAATAATATCATTTTTCTTCCCACTACGTGACACTTATTATTTCTCCTTCTACTCGCACTTATTTATATTTATATATAATGAATGCACCAACTATTTATCTTGAAACCGATTGCGAACTAAATAGTCTTATTATATATCTCCTTAATCATAAATATCTAGAAAATGTGCCTTAATCAGACCCCACAACCACAAAGCTTTGGTATGACCTAATTTACTTTTGACGATTAGGAGGATGATGAGTTGGTAGGCGTGTCCACCATTGCATTGTTTGTTTTCTACATAACAAAAAATGGTAATTGTCCTTGCATCTATAATTAAATAAATAATGTCACGGGATGTTACTCTTTAATCAAAAAGCAATGATAGTGCACTTTTTGGGGAGCAAAGGCGGTCAGAGAAGATGGTGCTATTTTTTAAAGCCTGAGATAAGTGGAAGACAACTATAAAGATGAAAGGTAAGTGGAAAAGACATCAGACTGTAAGCTTTTTACTTGAATAGCAGAAATAACTAGACTATCCCTAAATTTTCAGTGTTGGTATTCTTTTTTCCACTACAAATAGCGCAGCAAAGTTCACTTTTTTCGCAAACCGTAATATTCTAATCTTCTGTTCTTTGCAAATTATGATCTAGGTAATAAAATTGCTTTGTATAAAGAGAACTCGGCTAAAATAATGCGTGGAGATGTATATTTTAAATAGTGGGTAGTTATTTTATATTAATGGGATTTTCTTTTGTGAATAAGGAAAATATTTATTTTATTTTATTTATGTAAAATGTTATTCAAGCATACAAATTGGAGAAAGGAAAGGTTCATATTGGAGGACTCTTCCCTAAAAATTATATTAGGAAAAAACCGGCATAGAGAGAAGTCTATGGCACCATTAAAAAAGGTCTACATAATGATGACCCAAGGACTATGTATAGGGTTCTCAACACTCATGCAAATGAGCTCGACCCTCAGATGGTGGATAATTCTAAGGAAAAATACTTTGCAGTTTCATTTCCTCTTTCTTACCATATTCGTCATGGCCTTAGAGCAATGACACTTGCTAGAGACACTCAAGATTCTCCAATCGTTGATGCTATGAGTGATGGGTATGGACACAGTGAATTTGATCATATCACTTGCAAGGTTGAAGCTTCAACAAACACTGGTACTTTGGAGGATGACAAATATCAGGGTAGAAGGGATACCTCTGCTAATACTGGTTCAATGGAGGAATGATGTTCAAATTCTGCTCCCATCATACATATAAGAATGCATAAATTTGTTATTTTGGTCTTACATTATAAATGATGCATAAATCTGATATTCTGGTCTTACAATCAGATTTGCAACGTTTTTGAACTAACGAATGGAGTTAACCTACATGGTTGATGAATCCCTACACTTCATGCTCTACTAGACCTAGGCGGGTCGACCTTTATAATGGAGCAGATTAGAGGAATGTATGATTTGGTTGAATTGATGGATCTATCCATAGTGGAAAATAGTGTGGGATAGATGAAAGCTTGTTAACTACTCCTACTTCTAGTATTGAATTTGAAATGTGAATGTTTGGATAAGATTTTAGGAAATTCTAAAATGAAATGGGTAAGACCAGTGCCTACTCCTGTTGGGCTGATGGAGTCAATAGGAAAATGATATGTGACTTACTTACTAGCTACAATTCTAATTGTTTGGCACTTATGTTTGTTTACACCTTGTATAAATGTGCAAGAATGTGATTGAAAGACTCTACTTATTGATCTAATTGATCTTATCAGGTTACTGTGACTGATTTAAAGGATTTTAATCCTTCCTTGAAGGAACCAATTAAAAGGAATCACACAATGACAATAAATGTGTATTGACAAATGAAGTATATCCTCAATTTGAATAACAAGATGAAATCAAATTGGAGACAATATGGCAATCTTATCAATTACAGGGCTCTTCTTACTAATCCAAATGTTACCTCCAAGTTACTGTAATCAATAAAAAGGATTTTAATTTTTTAATATAAACCAATTAACTTGATTACACAAAAACAACAAGTGTGTCTTGATGAAATTGAATATCAACTTGGATACACAGGTTCAAATAACAGAGAAATAACAATGTGGAGACAACCAGATAATTTTTCAACCCAACAAACAATAGACAACAATGTTGGACCACCAATTTATGTATTCTTCTCCATTATATAATTTCAAAAGATTTTGCAATACACAACATAATGTTTTGATGAAGCAACTAATCAACCTATCCAACTACCTAACTACTAATCCTAATGCTAATTGTAATGATCTTCTTCATTTGATTTCATCTAGCATATATACATTATATCTTCTAGGGCTATGACCCTTTACTCATTCCTCTGTTGCAATGCTTCACTTTATTTTAATTAATTGCCTTCAACAAATTAAAATATTTTAATCTTCATCGTCTTTGCTTCTTCATGAAACTTTAATCTTGAATTATTCATTAAAATTCTTTGTTGGCAATTTATCACTTTATGTTTTACCCGAGATGTCCTTTGAGTAAAATAATTACCCATCTCGTATAATTGCATGCACTATTGTTTAGGTAAAATAATTACCTACTTAGTTAATTCCTCGAAAGTATTTTATTTTCCAAAAAATACTTTTCATCTACTCTTTGGTAAAAATATTCTTCCTTTCAGTGCAAATATTTTATAAATTTCATCTTTTATGCTTTTCGTGGGTAAAATTATTATCCTCCTTATAATCCCTTAAGTAAAAATGTGAAGTTTATATTCCTCAAAGTAATATTGTTTCCCACCATAGTCACATTTTATTCAATCTTTTGTATGCATTATGACCACATGTATTCATGTATCAAGGTAATTCAAATCATCGAGGAGAGCTATCTTTATCTCCACCGATTTTGATTCTCTCATTGATGAAATTCCTCAAAGTTGTCAGGCCATCAAAGGAACCTGTTACTCTGTCTCACTGAAATGCAGTTCCTTCTCATCAAAGAGACCCATATAGTCAGAGAGATCTGAGGAACCCACTCTAATTATGCATGTCACTCCGATGGCATTATTTTAGGGTTTTTCACCTAGCTTTCCTAAGAAATATTAGGGTTTGCTACTTGATCTCCGTGTGAATGCATCTTCGAGATGGAAATAGAATAAAACCATGAATATTTTTGCAAAGCATCATTGTTTAGAATACTTGAATTGGATTTCCTGACAACACTAGTGGGTTGTAATATGTCAATTTTGTGCCATTTTCCATCAACACTCATTCACAAGCATGTAGAAAGGAATCATGTCTCTAGAAACTTCCCTAGTATCTCTTTCACTATATCAATAATTACTTTCCATGCATAGTGCATTTATGCAACCCTCCACTCCTCCTGCTTCGACATGTGTCAAACAATGATTTGAGCTTGTCTTCAAGCATTTGAGTTGCACAATAGTTTTCTATTCTATTATCTTGCTTTATACTTAGAACCATGACCACAACTGTCTTTTGATGCTCCCCTCGTTGTCTTATTGATATGATGCACACTGTTATAGTGAAAGCCCATTTTCCAGATTAGTGTCATAATCGATCTCGAAAAGGAGCATCATGGAAATGATTCACATATCTTAGACAATTCATTTTGTAACATACTCAAAGGTTTTTGACAACTCTAAGAGTTATACCATGGGCCATGGAATTTTTTACATTTCCTTTATCATAGTGGTTTTTTGTGAAATTTGCATATAGCCATATTCACTTTCAAAGAGGATAGAGATGACAATAATTCTACCATTCCACACCATCGATCTTACTATCTTCACATGTCTAAGCTAACTTTAACTACCCCTGAAATACCTCACCAAAATTTGATGTTGTCTCTCCATGACACACCAAAATGACATCGTTTAGCAGCCACGTGATTGCACCCAGCTACGAAATGAAGTGGCTCTCTCGGCGGCAACCATGTCTTGTTTCTCTTTTATACTCTCTGGAAAGTTCTTCAAGCATTTTTTGCTATTTTGAAGACATTCACATTCTCATTGAGAATCTAACCTTTTGGAAAATTTCCAATTAATCTGTTGCCTTCGTTGAGAATTTTTTATTGAGTTAATATATAAGATCAAGTCTCCCAAGCTACTTCCATTCATTGAAAGAAAGTACTGCCTCTTCTTGCTACTCTGAGAATTTTTTCATTTTCTTTCATATGCAAAATCAGATTCTTCTGACTTCAATCCTAGTTGAAACCTTTCCATAGTATGATCTTTGCAAGAACCCGAATCCAATAGATTTTGCAGAAGAATTCCATATAAAGATCTCTCCCATTAGGTCCCTACATATTGGAATTAGTTTATTCTTGATACCATAAATATTTCTGATATTGTAGTGATAGGATGTCCAAAATAAGTTCTCTTTAGAGTATCCATGCCTACCATAACAAAGCGCTCAATAGAAGACCAAAAAAGTGTGTCTATTGTCCCTTCTTTGATAGTGGTGAATTTAAACATCAAAACCTTTTCATCTGATGTTAATTTCTTTGAGCAATAATATTCTCTTTGTAACAGTGTCGATGCCTTTTTTCTAAATCAATAAACAAGGTATCTAAATATTCTCTATCATTTTCATCAAATGAAGGCCACCATGGTCTTCACAAATCGATTTAAAATATGGAGAGATACAAAGTCAATTACGCCTCTTGGATATGAGTAAATTGTGTGCCTTGTGTATGCTTCCATATTTCGTGTATATGTCTATCAAGGCATTTGCAACAATGAATAAAAACTCACTTTCAATCGTGCTTTGATGGATACTATATCTTCTAGGAGAATTCTTTTTATGACCACTGCTTGCAACATGACTCTTGGTATACTTGTTTCCAAAAGACCTTTCACTACTGGATGAGCCAAAAATTCTCCAAAATTGTATATATTATCCCCAAGCAATGTGGTAAGAGCTAAGTCATACACAAAATCCAGCTTAAATGGTTTTTTGCATCCTAATATATATGATAGATTCCTCAATCCTCATTTCCCTTGGCACAACCCCAAATAATTGAATCTCATGATACTTCAATTCTCAAAATTATTCCATCAAAACCAAAGATATGATTTAAACTCAAGTGGGCATTCATCAAAATTCATTTCTTGACATTTTGCACTATGACCAAAACAAACTAAGTAGCCTCCAAAATTGCTTTGGGAAATTGATCAAACGATCATTGAAAGCTATGAAAATGCACCAAAATGTTGCTTTATGAGAGGCAAAAATGGTTGTGGAATAATTTTGCATGAGATCATCAGGATTGAAAATTGTGAACAGTCAAAGTTGCTCATTTAGCATTTTCTAAAAAACTGCACCTGTCGAACTCAATTGAAACTCATCAAATTGACTCTTTGGAAAAATATCAAATCTGATTCTTGGAAGCTACAACTTGGGAAATTGGTTTATTTAGGTCCCATGAACACGTGCAATTTTTTTTTCCATAAATCCTCTTCCTCTGCAAAATATGAAGCTCAAAGTTGACCATATTGCAGCTGTTCTGGAAATGCAGTCTTCAAACTGGGTGAAATCCATTTGGTTTTGGTTTGGAAAAAATACCTAATGAGATGCTAGGACCCTGAAAATTGGCATGAAAGCACATTAAGGTGGGAGGAATTTGAGATGGCAATCGGTTTGTCATGACATTCTTTTAGTTGCTTAATATTGTCCTCCAAAGTTGACCCTTTTGGCTGTTTTAACTGTGTAAACAACAAACCTTCCCAAAACCCTTGAACTTGGCCTTTTGAAACTTTGTCAAATCTGATCGTAGGAAGCTGAAATTGGGTGTGCCTACTCACATATGGTAGATGAACACATCTGCAAAGTGACTTTGCATGAAATTGCATAGGCTTCATATTATTATTTTTCAAAGTGGGCCACTTGAGTAGACTTCACCACTATGATTCTGAGCTCTGAAACCATGTTTTACATTATGAGAGCCCTAACTTTTGCATGAAATTTTAGGCTCCAACAGTACCTTCTCCATGAAAATAACTAGAATTCATGTAGATAATGATAGATATTAATGCAAGCACAAATGATAGTGATATGGTTCTCTCATATGATCTCTAGGTGATTCAAAATAAACTAAGGTTAGTCCTTAGTATAAATTTGAAGTTGGCAAGTAAAAAGTTTTATTCTTCAAATGTTAAAACAATGACTAGTAAGCTAGACTAGGTTGACCATAAATTTGAATTTGATATTTACAATGTTTTTGGTTCATTTTCATAAATCATGAAATTGACCTAAGGTTAATCACATAAATGATAGATTTAAACTTTTGTAAAAAATAGAAACTTTGAGAATTAGAGTTCTAGCTTTTGTGAATGAGTACACATGGGATTGAGTAAAGCCTAGGGTATGCCATAAATCTAGGTATAAATTTTACCACATGTGCACATGTCAAATCATAAAGAACAAATAGGTTAAAGTCAATTAAAAATATAGGGAAAAAACAAGGTATGCAATTTACACCATTACATATTGACCTTACTTTGACTTGAATGTCAACTACTATCAAGTCCCATGTCAAAGTAAAATCAAGCAACTAACGTGCAATTGAAGATATTCTAGTAGTCATAAAAAATATATAGATAAGGATATGCATGTTTCTTTAGTACATATTCTCTTGTAATTAGTGCTCCATCTTGGAACCTATAAAAAGATAAATTCAATTAATAGCCTCTTATAGGGGTATGTGCAGGATCATCATAGAAAAAATAGGCCCTTAAGTGGCAATAAAAATCAGAAAAAACAAAGTTAGGCAATTTGACGTAAAAAATTAAATAAGTTATCTATATTATTTCAAAAATATGTAAGAATAGAATCTATAGAAAATTGAATTTAGTTTCTAAACTACTAGGTTTATTTAAAAACAAAATCTATTTGGTGAAAATTTGAAATTTCAATGTAGTAGTACTTAAATTTCAGGGAAAAAATAATAAGTAGGTGTTTGTCTAACCACCCTAACCACAATAAAATGATAATATTTTTTTATAATATTTTAGATATGAGTAGATGACTCATGTCCCAATGTGATGCATACTTTTTTGTAATTTTTTTCCTAGCAAATAATTAATTATGATTTTTTATTACAACTTTAAAAAAATATAAAAAACTCATATGTCTGACCACCTTAACTTGGTCAAAACTTCATGAAATTCAATTTTTTTTTAATCCTATAGTATGTGAAACATGTTTCAGATTCAAAAAATGTGATACCGTTTGAAATCTATAGATATTTTTCAATCAACCTATCAATCAAGACTTTAGTCGTAATTCAAATAGAAAATAAATAATAATTATTTATTAAATTCAAAGTAAAGCATAATTTATATTGGTGGAAAGCTAAGATTCTCCTTTAAAAACCCTTTTCGTTTCATCAATTTTGGGTAAAAAGAAGTTGTCAACCACATGGGCCATCATATCACGTACATATCTCCACTTTTTGGCCCATCATGATCCTGCACATACCCATAGGTATTAAAATTTATCATCTATTTATTATGACCAAAATTAAAAGAAAGATAAAAGAGAGAGAAATTATATATTCTATTTGAGGTGGAGCGAGGATAACTTATAGGTCAACTACAACATTAGGTACAACCTTGGGTTAATAAAATTAATTTAGTACTTGTAAGTGATCAAACTTGCACAAGCTTACCTAACAATACAATGATGATTTGGAAATTATAGCTCACAACCCTCAAATGAATGAATTAAAGTTCTCTAAATAGTTTCAAACAATGACACATCCTATAGCCTTTTTATCCCCTTCTCCATCTTATCCAATCTCCAAACTAAGCTCAAAGTCTTTACATATGCTTAAGAACATTTTACTCCTCAACAAGAGAGTTGGGCTTAAGAAAACTTAGGGTCACTCAAGTGACCTATCCTAAAGGATTAAGGTCACTTGAGTGACCAACCCTAGAAAAAGGGGAAATAATATTCCTAGAATATATGAACCTATTTTTATTTGGAAAATTTGATTTGTTTCAATTCTAGATAGTTAGCCTCAATTTTTTTCTTGTGATTGAGAGTTCTCTATTGTTTGACTAAACCACATGACTCTCATAACTATTTCTCTTTCCTTAATCAATTGATGATTAGCTCCTAGTCATTACATATTGGTCTCTTAATCATTATCTTATAATCTCCCCATTACACTTATGTGATCTTCTAATCATCTATGTAATTCTATCCCAATTAGTCCCACCTATGATATTGATTTACATATTACAAATACCATCTTATCACTTATTTTAAAGATGGATAATTATTGTATTTACATTATTTCAATCCTTTCTTAGATATATCATTCCTTAGTAAGATACCTGTTGACATATTTTATGCCACCCTTGGATGCACATCATTTATATTCGATAAGAGAGATCCTATGTGTGCATCTTGTTGAAAATATTTCTTATTTTGATGAATCTAGGTCTTTAAGGTTTTGAAACTCCTAAATTATATATAATTAGGGTTCTAATCTTGCAAGATAGGGCTTTCAAAACCTTCATGTCACTACAACAAAATAGGAAATTAGCGCTTAAAATAGCGCCAGATTTTAGTGCATTTGAGTTCATGAATTGGGCTCTTCTGTTGATGCAAAAATTGGTGCCAAATGGTATTTTACTTTTGTGCCAGATTTAATGCCGAATTTAGCACTGACTTTTGAAGCTTCCAGTTTGGCTTATGATTTTGCTTCTAGTTTTGCTTGTTGTGTTGCTTCTAGGTTTTCTTCCAGTTTTTGCTTCCAGTGTTGCTTCTGATTTTGCTTCTTGTGTTGCTTCAAGGTTTGTTTCCAATTTTTCTTCCAGTGTTGCTTCCATGTTTTCTTCAAGTGTTGCTTCCAGGTTCGCTTCCAGTGTTGCTTCACGGTTTTCTTCCAGTTTTTCTTTCGGTTTTGCTTCCAGGTTTTCTTTCGGTTTTGCTTCTAGCTTTTCTTCTAGTTTGGCTTCCAATTTTTCTTCTAGTTATGTTTCTTGTGTTGCTTTCAGGTTTGCTTCCAATTTTTCTTCTAGTGTTGCTTCCAATTTTGCTTCTTGTGTTGCTTCTAGTGTTGCTTCCAGGTTTGCTTCTAGTTTTGATTCTTGTGTTGCTTCTAGGTTTGCTTCTAGTTTTGCTTCTAGGTTTTCTTCTAGGTTTTCTTCTAGGTTTGCTTCCAGTGTTGCTTCTAGGTTTGCTTCCAATTTTGTTTCCAATTTTGCTTCTAGGTTTTCTTCTAGTTTGGCTTCCAATTTTTCTTCCAAGTTTGTTTCCAGTTTTGCTTCTAGTTTTGCTTCCAGGTTTGCTTCTAGTTTGGCTTCCAATTTTTCTTCCATTTTTGCTTCCAGTTGTGCTTCCAATTTTGTTTCTAAAATTGCTTCCATTATTACTTCTTTGTTTGCTACTTGAATTTCTTCTACTTTTGTTTCCTACATAATGCCAAGTTTTGCTTCCAAGATTGCTTCTAGTTTTCTTCTAGATTGGCTTCCATTGTTGCTTCCTTTTTTTCTTCTAAAAATGCTTCTTGTTTTGCTTCCATTTATTAATTTAATATGTTTTATTTTAATTTAATTAGTTAAATGTATCATGCCTCTTAAATAGCTCATATGGTTATAGAGTAATTTAATTATTTAACTCATATGATTAAATAACAAGATAATAATAATTATTTTTTGAAGAAGAAAGAGGTGCAACAACAACAAGTGCTCCTCTGCGTTTGAACTTCCTGTGTGCATGGTGGACTCTATTTTGGGGGTACCCAATGGTCCCCCTATGCCCCCCCCTAACCTGTGCTCCTCTCTTTTGGGCCCGTGTCCATTGGGTACCACCCCTATGGGGATAGTGCTTTCACCTACGAGCTTTTCAAAGATTTTGGTGGTTTTGGGCGAATCTTTTGTGCCGACGGTGGAGATCTCTTTGATTGTTGGTTGGAAGGATGTGCTTTCCAATATCAAGAAAGTATCCTCCTTGTTTCCTCCTTTACTTGAGGTTGTCACGACTTCTGGCACAAAGTTTGACATTCCTGATTCAATTTGTGACAGGATTCTCTCCTCCATGGATAATATTGTAGTGGGTAGATTTCTTTCTTTCCGTCCAATGGTGGATATGGTTAAAAAATGGGTAGCGGCAAAATGGTGCCTTAAGAGTAGTGTGCAGATTTGCGCAATGGCTGGTGGTCTTTTCCTATTTAGACTCACAACTACAGAGGACTTGGTGGTGACCCTATCATCGAGTCTGTGGGTATATGGGAAACATAGCCTGGCTATATTTTGTTGGAAACTGGGATTCAACCCTACTACAAATCTGAATAAGTCAGCTCCAATTTGGGTGAGGCTGTCAGGCTTACCTATGGAGTATTGGGATGAATTCATTTTCAAAGGTATTGGGGACTTGTTGGGTCAATTTTTCACCACTGACTCTATTACAAAGTCGAAATCCAGCTTAGTCTTTGCTAGATTCCATGTTAATATTTGTGTTGATAAAGTCCTCCCGAACACTGTTAAGTTGTGCTATAAGTTTGGTTGATGGGTACAACCAGTGTGTTATGAAAATGTTGTGGTATACTATCAAAAGTGTGCTAAAGCTAGGCATTTGATTTTTGACTATAAATCTTCCTCCAATCAGGAGGATAAGGTTAATTGTACAGTGGAAAATCTCACTCCTCCATCTAGAAATGATCCCCATCCGTCGAAAGACTCTGGGCTTATTCCCCCGAGTGCTACCCATTCACTTGAGGACCCTTCACCTTCACCCACCTTTGTCGATCCACCTTCTGGTCTAGTTGACCCCAGTGATCTATTGGAGTCTACTGTTAAACCCCTGTCTATCCTTTTGACTCAGGACCCTGGATCTTCAAGTGTTGTTCCTTTATCTATCACTCAAGACCGTGGCTTTCCGACTGTTGATCCTCTATTTGTTGTGGTCTTTGTGGGGACTTGTGAGACAATGTTTGAGGATGGTAAAATCTAGGATGAAGAGAGCTTTGGTATGGTTGATGAATCTACATAAAGTTTCGGGAGTTTGAAGATTGAGAAAACTGTAGAAGAAGGGATGTGGACTACGCCAAAGAAAAAAGGAAGGAAGAAGAAGGCAGATGTAGGAGGTGACTCCAAGCCAAGGAGATCTTCTCAGAGACACACTATGATGAGAGAAATGACAAATGAGAATTCCCTAGGAAAGTAGAGTACATTGGATGTGTCCTCAAAAAAAGGTTAGAAATGAGGATTATGTCATGGAATGTTTGTGGGCTCAATACCTCCCAAAAACAACGTGCTTTGAAGGAATATGTCTTGGAACATAAGATTGATGTGTGCCTGCTACAAGAAACCAAAATGATGAAAGTTAATTTTGATAAAATTGCTAATATTATTTGGCCAAATTCTTCTTATGTCTATAGTGATGCTAAGGGTGCTTTGGGGGGTCTGGTTGTGCTTTGGAACCAATCTAGATTTTGGGGCTCTAAATTATTCCATTGTAAAAATAGTGCGGGGGCCTCATTTACTTACCTTGGTGAATCCTGGTCTATAATCAATATTTACGATCCAAATAAGAGGAATGCGAGGAGTACTTTGTGGCATGACATTGTAATTAAAATTAATTTGAATAAGGGAGGCCATTGGCTGGTTGCTGGAGATTTTACCTCTCCCCTCTTTTCGTCAAAGAAAAGTGGTGGCATTTTGGATTACTCTTACAGCATGGCTAACCTGAATTTTTTTTTGAATTCTTTGGGGCTAATTGATATTGAGCTCATGGGCCAAAAATTCACTTGGTCTAATAGACGCGCTGGTAAAAACCTTATTCAGGTCTGGCTAGACCGCTTCCTCTGCTCTCCACACTAGACTAATGTTTTAGATGCTAATCTAATAAACCTATTCAAGATGGTCTCTAACCATAACCCCCTTTTTCTGACCACCAATATTCGACCTATTGTGGGTCCCTTTCCCTTCTGCTTTGAGATAATGTGGAACTCTCATCCTGATTTCAAAAATAAAATTGCTGAATGGTGGAATATTCATGTCCAGGGCTCTCCCTTGTTTAGGATTTTCTTCAAACTTAAACATATAAAAAACATGGTTAAAGGATGGAACAATAATGTGTTTGGTGATGTGTCTCAAAAAAAAAAGTTTTTAGAAGGAGAGTTGAGTATCTTACAAAAGAAAATGGAGGAGGGAGATGACAGTCAGGGGACTCACAACTAGGAATGGGGAACTAGAATGGAATGGGAATGGGTGCTAAAAAATGAGGAAGTCTTTTGGAAGCAAAAAACTAGAGTCCAATGGTTGGAGGAAGGTGATAGGAATACCTCCTTCTTTCATGTTTCAACCATCAAGCATAGGAAAAGGAATCAAATATCTAAACTGACTAATGCTTCTGGGGTGGTGATTTCAAATCATGCTCAGATTGGCCTTTGTGTTGTTAACTATTTTCGGGAGACTTATTCAACCCCAGCTGAGGCACCTAATCTAGCCTTGGATAATGTGATTCTTCACCATCTTCTTACCACCATTTCTCAGTAAGATAATATGGGGATTCTTAGTACTATTTCTATGGAAGAAGTTCATCTGGCTACCTTTAGCATGAGGGCTTTCAAAGCCCTGGGGCCTGATGGTTTTCCTCCTGCCTTCTTTCAGATCTTCTGGGATATTGTGGGTGGGGACCTAGTGCTTGTGGCCAGGGACTTCTTCAAATAAGGTAAAATTCTCAAACAATTGAACCACACTTTCATCGCCCTTATCCCAAAGATTGGTGAGCCTCAATCCATGACTGATTTTTGACCCATTAGCCTTTGTAACACCTTCTATAAGATCATTTCTAAGATTTTAGTAAACTGTATCAAACCTCTTCTGGATAAAATCATTAGTCCTACTCAAAAGGGTTTTGTCCCTAGGCGACATATTCTTGATGCTACTTTGACCACCCATGAACTGCTTCATTCCATGGATAGACGTAATTATGTGGGGATGGCTCTCAAGCTGGGCATCTCCAAAGCTTATGATAAAGTTTTATGGGATTTCATCCCAAAGGTCTTGGCTAAGTTTGGATTCAATAATTTTGTCATCAAAATCATTATGGAGTGTGTTAATACTGTTAAGTATTCTGTTATTTTTAATGGATCCCCCTTTGGGTTCTTCTCTACGGGAAGAGGGATCAGACAAGGTGACCCCCTATCTCCCTATATTTTCATAATTATTTCTGATGTGCTCAGCAAGAAATTCACTAGTCTGTTGTCAGAGGGCTCCATTTTGGGCATTAGAGTGGCTTCCTCCTTGGATCCAATTGTTGTACAACAATTTGTGGATGACATTTTTCTCTTTGGGAAAGCCTCTATGGTGGGAGCCAGGAGATGGAAATCTTGTCTCAACAACTATGCCTCGTGTTCTAGTCAAAACATCAACTACAATAAAAGCATGATCTATTTCTTTAACTGCATGCCTAATTTGCAATCCAGGGTGACTGTGGTCTTGGGATGTGTCAGTGGATCTCTCCTGTCAGTTTACCTTGGGCTCCCCCTCGCAGTTAAGGAGGTTACACCTAAATTTTGGAACTCGATTCTAGAAAGGATCCAAAGGAAATTGGCTGGGTGGAAGGGATCCATCCTAAGCCATGTTGGCAAAATCCAACTGCTCATAGCGGCCCTCCAAGGTATCCCCACTTACTTCCTCTCCATTTTTAATATGCCTAAGTACATTGTTGATAAGTTTGAGAAAATCCAAATGAATTTCCTCTGGTCTGGGACTGAGGAGAAGAAGAAACTTGCTTTGCTGAAATGGGAAAAGGTCTACTAGGCCAAAAATTATGGTGGGGTAGGGTAGGAGTCAGAGCAATTGCTAACTCTAACAGGGCTCTGATGGCCAAGGTTGGTTTGGATCAGTTAAGGAACACTAAGGATTGGTGTAAAATTCTGAATTCCAAATATCTTCAGGATAGGCCTTTGATCAATTGTCTCTCGGAGTCTCACCCCTAGGGCTCCTTAGTCTGGAGGAGTATTTGTAGCACACAAGGCCTATTAAGGAAAGGGATTAAATGGAAAATGGGAAATGGAAATATAATCAAATTCTAGGAAGATACGTGGCTAATTAACACCCCTCTGGCTTGCTCTGACTTTAGGACTATTATGGGATTAGCCTAGAGATTCTTTGGCATCCATATCAGTGATTATGTTTCAGGAACCCCCTGCAGCTAGGAATTGGAAAGACCTTATCCTCTACTACCCCCAATCTCAAGACCTTTGTTGTCTGGCTCGGTCCCTTCAGGTGATTCTCTCTAGCACCAGGTTTCCCTCCTATGACAAAGAGGATGAGTTTTTTTGGACTTTTGACAAACAGGGGGATCTCTCTGTGAGATCGACTTACAAATTGCTATCAAACCAAAATACTACTGAGGAACCCTGGAAGAAGATTTGGAATCACCACCCGATCCCTAAAATAAATTTATTCTGGTGGACGACTTGCCATATCAAGATTCTTACTGAGGACAATTTGAGGAAACAGGGTTTTTGTATTCCCAATAGGTGTTTACTTTGTAAGAATGGGGAGGAAACTGTCAATCACCTGTTGTTACATTGCTCGTTTGCTGCTGAAGTTTGGAGGCTAGATTTTGAGAAACTTGATATCTCTTGGGTTATGATCAAGGATCTTTTATCATTCATTCTGGGTTGGTATGGTCCCTATTCCCACCCTTTTCTTGGTGAAATTTGGAATCAGGTTCCTCCTATCTTGGGTTGGTGTCTATGGAAGGAGAGGAATAATAGGGTTTTCAAGAATGTTGAGAGGAGCCCTAAGAATGTTTTCGGCATCGGTGCTTGGCTCATTGAGGAGAACATCTCCCTCTTTAATGGGAAACTTTCGGAGATGGGGCCGTTTGATTTTGAAATTAGAATGGCCGAGGCTTGGCATCAGGGATTAGAGGCTAATTATTTTGACAACTCGAAATTCTTAGCCAGGAAAAATACCAAATGGGAGCCTCCAGATAGAGGCTAGTTTAAACTCAATTTTGATGGGGCTGCTAAGGGAAACCCAAGTAGGGAAAGTATAGGTGGAGTAATTAGATATCCTAGGGGGGTTATGGTTGTAGGATTTGCTGGAGTTATTGGGCTCCAGTCTTCTATAGTGGTGGAAGCTCATGCACTGATCATGGGCCTCAAAGTTGTTGTCTTTTTGGGGATTGCTAATCTCCACATCGAAGGAGACTCTAAGTCCATTATGAATGTTGTGAATAAAGACGAACTAATTGGCTCGAATACTAAGGATATTTTTTTGGTGCTAGATTCCTTTTATCCAAATTTAGGGAAAAAAAGGTGACACAGATTTTTAGAGAAGGAAACCAAGTGGCGGATGCCTTGGCTAACCTTGGCTCTTACTGGGGCTCCACTAAATGTTGGAGGAGAATGGAATGGTTACCGCCAAAAAATTAGGCTATCACCTCGAGGGAACAAAGCAACCAATTATCGCAATGATTTTAAAACTATGGATGAGGGTCCACCTTGAATTCTTTGGGGGTCTGGTGGATGAGTATTAATAATGAGATGGCATATAGGTGGAGGGACTCTAACTTTTCGGCTCATTACAAGCTTAGAGATTTCCGTGTGTGGGGTACAGACTAGACGATCCACTAGTCTATCCTTTGGACATGGTGGATGTGTTCGAGTACTAAGGTGGCTAACAGGTGGCGGGGTTTAAATTTTAAGGCTGGTAATATAAAGAAAAAAGGTGGCTTGATGAAGGAAAGGAGGAAGTACATGACTTCAATGAATTTGAGGAGCCGTACCGTGTGATCTCTTCTCTTGGGGATCATGCGATATCTTGATTTATCTCATTTTAGCATCAGTTTTGAGAGTTTTAATAATGATTTGACTCTTCATTATGAAAGAAAGCCTCCTTCTAGTGTCTTCATGATTTCTAGTTTAGTGTGAGCCTCAAATTGCACCCTTGAGAAGGTTTTTATATTTAGCCATACAGCCTTTTTGCCTTGTTCTTTGTGCATTTTCACCAAGGAGAAGGAACCCTACATGCCCTCCAATTCCTGTCTTGTTAGCCACAATCTTCCTAAGATCCTCATTAACTCCGTTGTCAAGTCACCCTGTGGTGATTTTCCTTTCCGTGCATGCGACTTGTATGCTGGCGTAATCACCCATTGTTGTATCCCTTACCTAAATGAATACACTATGATAATTATCCGTTATCCTGCTGGCTTCTGCATTTGGTATCTTTTGCAAACTCTTGGGCTTTCTATGCAGGTTGGAAAAATGGGTGGCGAACACGTGAGGACTAAGCCGGATAACTATGACAAATTCTAGAATAATCCTTTAGTTTGGCACATCTCTATGGAAGGTGGCATTTCTCCTCTTATGGAGATATTGGTCGACCATGACCCTAACTTGTCGGGCTAGTTTTCCAACTCGTGGAAGGATCGTAGGGTCTCAATGGGAGGTATTTCATTTGAAATTAGTGAGGAAGTTATTGCGCAAGCCATGAGATTATAGTGCACTAGGAAAAATACCCCAAACACACCAAGAAACCAGACAATGAAAGCTTTTTTCAGAGGTGATGAGGAACCAGTGTAGAACCAGTTGGGTTTTGAGAGAGAAGCTCTCCTGAAGCCCTAGGATTAGGTGTGCCTTGCATTGATGAAGTACGTCACCTTGGAAGGTAGGTTTAAAACCTGATTTTTTATCACTTTCCCCTGTTGAATCATTTAAGGCACAAGATGTTGCTTAGTTTTGCTTTCTTTCTACTAATGGATTTGGAAAACTCGATTGAAAAATATAAAGAGTTAGCTAGCCTTAACCCCAATGATCTCCCGCCACTCCCACTCCATCAGGGGCTCATTCTAAGACTCTATGACTTCCACCTAGCCCTCTATCCTCCTAAAGCTATTACGGTTGTGCATGTTGAGGATATCGAACCCCTATCAGCTATGAATATTTCCCAAGATGAGTCTAAAAGCCCTCCCCGAAAATCCAATATGGGCACTACGGGGAATCCCAAACACAAGATGGCCACCAAGAAACTTAAGGGAGGGATGGGTATGGCTCATGCCAGTGCGGCGGCGGGTCTCTATGAATTGAATTCCACTCCTACAATTTTGGCCTATAAGGCCACCACTGCAAAAAAAGGGAAGGAGAAAGGTACGTCGAACCTGATTGTTAGGGAAGGGAAGGGAAATAACACAATAGGGAAAGACTCCAGAGGAGACACTATTGTGGGGACTACTATGATGACTGGTGGGGAAAATACCAGAAGGAGATCTAGGAAGCTTGCAAAGAACAATAAAAAGAGGCAGATAATTGAGGATTCGAAGGAGGAGCAGTTTGAAAGGAAGGAGCACAAGGAAGAGGAAATTGAGGATGATGAGGACGAGAATGTGGAGGGGCCCCTGTTCAATCCTAAGGATAGCAAGGTTCATAAAGATGGCTCTGCCTCTCACTCTTTGCATCCCCTGGTTGAAGAGCCTGGAGGGGTCCTGGGGACCATGGACATTAGGGAGGAGCCATGTGAACTGGAGAAGAAAATGGACATGCTCAACAAAAGGCTTCGTGGGTTGACCCGCTTCACTATGAAGTTGGGCCATTTCGTCACTAGCACCCTATCAAATGCCATCAAGGAGGAGCTGGAGGGAAATAACAGTCAAGAGAACAAAGGCTGGATTGGGGATGAGGTCGTGGACCTCCTGCTTAAAAACTGGGATAATGCCAGTTAGCTACTTCCTGTGCCGGTGTCCTGTCTATTGGCTGCCTCTCCATGGTCTTTGTGCTGTCCATGGGTTGTCTCTATTTTCTATTTACTTTAATGTTTTCTTTTTAGTCTTGTTTCTTTTTGGCCCTTGTGGCTCAATGTGAAGGGTATGACGCCCTAAAAATGCTACTTAACTTTTCAAAAACAAGATAATTATTATAAAATGATCATCATCTATAATTAAAACAAGTGAGTCAAATATCTATAATTTAATTGAATTTGACAACATCCATCTTGAGCAGTAAATTTAAATCATCATAAATAATAAATTTTCATCCAAAAATCATTGACCACTTTCAATATATATAAATTGACAATTCAATACTGATAAGATTATCATCATATATAACTAAAACAATGAAAGTCAAATATGCTAGTAGATCAATAACATGTCAAAATGATACATGTCCAATAGTCGGCATAAGTCAAAATGATACATGTACAAATGAGATAAGTAAAAATGATAAATTACGTAACTCAAAATGATATATACAATTCAAGATGATACATGTCCAAATGATATGTCAAAATGATACAACTCAACAATAAGGTACTATAGGCCGTGAAATTGATAGATTTGAGTATTGTAACCATGAAAAGAGACATCATAGCGATATATTAGTAATGATCCATGATGCAGAATTTATGATCATGAATGTCACTGACTACTATGAGCAACTACCTCATCAACATCATCACCATCGTGATCATCAACATCATGATCATCATCATCATCGGCCTCGGTGTCTTCTGTATCTATGTCATCATCATCCTCTGCCATATTGTGATCTGTACCAAAACCAACATATTCTAGATCTATATCATGAGGATCATCTTGATCTTCTAGAAGACCCGTGTTTTGCAAAAAAAACATATAAAATAAAAATTTATTATTTATTTCATGCAACAATTCTTTTTTCTGTTATACATCTAATATTAAAACATATGAAACAAAACCATAATCATGTACATCATATCAAAGTGCACATATCATAATAAAATTTCAAAAAAATTATAGGTAATATCTCATTCCAATGATTTAAAAAATGCAACAATTCTAATAAACATTAGTAAAATATGCCAAAATTTGGTGGAAGAGGAAGAAAGATGACTAGAACTCTGGAGGCCCTCCATAATGGATTTGTATTCAACCATGAGAATAGAAGAGATAGTTGATATTATGTATCAAAACATTAAGAATGCATTCTTCTAGCCAATGGAGAAGGATATGATTACTTTGCTTCATTTTCATTTGCATAACCATATCATGGTGTGAACCAAGAAGACCAAGGACATATAGTTTTATGTGGAGGTAATGGATGTGGTCCAAACTTTAGGAGGTACAAGAAGGTCAATGTATGATCTTGATGAAATTGAGGAAGAACAACAAGAGAGGGAGAGAAAAATAAAAATCAATGCATGTTTTCAAGGATTTGTGAAGAGAGTAAGAGAGCTATGGGAGAAGCCTCATATAAAATATTTTAAACTAGAGTTTGATATACCATTTAGAGATCCTGGTTTTCATGGAGTTACTTTCAAAGTGTCTTCTTTTATTGTTCCTACGGTAAAATATTTGGTAGATTTGGTGGAATTACCTTTCTTAGTAATCACTATTAGTGAGATTGAGATTGTTAACCTTGAGAGAGTAGGACTTGGGCAAAATAATCTTGATATGGCTATTGTTTTCAAAGACTTAAAGCGGGATGTACTCTGCACTGATGCCATTCCTCAATATTTTCTTGATGGCATCAAGGAATGGTTGAACTCCATGGATATAAAGTATTATGAAATTAGAATGAACTTGAACTAGCAACCAATTTTGAAGAATATCACTTATGATCTAGATAAATTTATTGAAGATGGTGGTTAGGAATTTTTGAATATGGAAGCTAGTGATCAGAGCTAGGAAGACCATGCCAATAAATACAAAAAATTGAATGATGGATTGTGACCTCAAGTTAAAGACAAAGCATAACATATATTTGGATGATACCATTTGATAGGTTCATTATTTTGATATCATTTTTTTGTTATACATCTAATACTACAACATATGAAATGAAACCATAATCATACTATATTATATCAAAGTCCACATACTATAATAAAATTTCAAACAACTTACAACTAATATGTCATTCCAATGATGTAAAATGTGTAACAATTCTAACAAATGTTAGTAAAATATGCCAACATTTGGTGGAAGAGGAAGAAAGATGATTGGAACACCGAAGGCCCACCATAATGGATTTTGGTATTCAACCATGAGAGTAGAAGAGAGAGTCAGTATCATGTATCAAAACTTTAAGAATGCATTCTTCTAGCCAGAGGAGAAGGAGATGATTACTTTGCTTCATTTCCATTTACATAACCATATCATGGTGTGAACCAAGAAGACCAAGGATGTCTAGTTTTATGTGGAGGTGGTGGATGTGGTCCAAAATTTAAGAGGGGCAAGAAGGGAAATGTATGATCTTGATGAAATTGAGGAAGAACAACAAGAGGGGGACAAGAAAAATAAAATCAATGCAAAGTTTCAAGGATTTGTCAAGTGAGTAACAAAGCTATGGGAGCAGCCTCATCTAAAATATTTTGAACTAGAGTTTGATATACCATTTAGAGAGCTTGGTTTTCATGGAGTTCCTTTCAAAGTGTCTACTTTTTTTTTTCCTACAGTAAAATGTTTGGTAGAGTTGGTGGAATTACCTTTCTTAGTAATCACTATTAGTGAGATTGAGATTGTTAACCTTGAGAGTAGGACTTGGACAAAAGAAATTTGATATGGCTATATTTTTCAAAGACTTCAAGAGGGATTTACTCCACATTGACACAATTCCTCAATCTTCACTTGATGGCATCAAGGAATGGTTTAACTCCATGGATATAAATTATTATGAAAGCAGAATGAACTTGAACTGGCAGCCAATTTTGAAGACTATTACAGATGATCCAGATAAATTTATTGAAGATGGTTGTTGGGAATTTTTGAATATCGAAGCTAGTGATTAGAGCTAGGAATACCATGCCGATAAATACAACAACTTGAATGATGGATTGTGACCTCAATTTAAAGACAAAGCATAACATATATTTGGATGATACAATTTGATAGGTTCATTATTTTGATATCATTTTTCTATTATATATCTAATATTACAATTTATGAAATGAAACCATAATCATATTACATCATATCAAAGTGTACATACCATAATAAAATTTCAAAAAAGTTACAACTAATATGTCATTCCAATGATGTAAAACATGCAACAATTCTAATAAACATTAGTAAAATATGCCAACATTTGGTGGAAGAGGAAGAAATATAACTGAAACTCTAGAGCCCCACCATAATGGATTTCAGTATTCAACCATGAGAGAAGAATAGAGAGCTAATATCATGTATCAAAAAATTAAGAATGCATTCTTCTAGCAAGCAGAGAAGGAGATGATTACTTTGCTTCATTTTCATTTGCATAACCATATCATGGTGTGAACCAAGAAGAATAAGATGTCCAATTTTATTTGGAGGTAATGGATGTGATCCAAAATTTAGGAGGGGCAAGAAGGTCAATGTATGATCGTGATGAAATTGAGGAAGAACAACAAGAGAGGGACATGAAAAATAAAATCAATGCAGAGTTTCAAGGATTCGTCAATCAAGTAACAGAGCTATGGGAGCAACCTCATCTAAAATATTTTGAACTAGAGTATGATATACCATTTAGAGAGCTTGGTTTCATGGAGTTCCTTTGAAAGTGTCTAATTTTATTTTTATTACAGTAAACTATTTGGTAGAGTTGGTTGAATTACCTTTCTTAGTAATCACTATTAGTGAGATTGAGATTGTTAACCTTGAGAGAGTAAGACTTGGGAAAAAGGAATTTGATATGGCTATTGTTTTCAAAGACTTCAAGCAGGATGTACTCTACATTGATTCCATTCATCAATCTTCGCTTCACGACATCAAGGAATGGTTGAACTCCATGGATATAAAGTATTATGAAAGTAGAATGAACTTGAACTGGTGGCCAATTTTTAAGACTATTACTAATGATCTAGATAAATTTATTAAAGATGGTGGTTGGGAATTTTTGAATATTGAAGATAGTGATCAAAGCTAGGAAGACCATGCTAATAAACACAACAACTTGAATGATGGATAGTAATAAACCCATTGATTAAGTATTAAATATATTTTGATATTTTTTTGTGTGAGAAAAAATCACTAATGACCTTTTCACAAATGTGTTTGATAGCATATCATGCCATTGGAAATTAGGGGGATTGCAATCTTACAGTTGACTTAAGGAATGCCATAAGTTGATTGTCAACATTTACAAGGTATGTGGTTAGATGAAATATTCATGTGTGAGAGACATAGATATATTATATTGCATTTTAATTTTTTACTAAAGGTTCATACTAATTTACTATTATTATATTAGGTGGGTGACCTCCAAGGAGATCTACAAATGTGAACTACCAAAATGGAAGAAGGAAATTGTAGAAATTATTGGCCCCATAGCTGTCATTGCACTGAAAGATCGACCTATTAATGCAAGATACAACCACCAGAGTTAACGGATCCACTAAAGGTGGTTAGTTCATGGCATGAATCCCAAGGAGAGAGCTAACCATCTACCAACAATCTCCCCCTCAGCGTTACCCGAGGGGATTCGAACTTGACACCTTTGGATCTGAAAAGGGAATCCATATTTTATGAGTTGCCTTACTAGAAGGATCTATTAATATCTCACCTATTAGATCCTATGCACATCTTCATAAATGTTCCATATTCTATATTTTGACATATATTAGGCAAAGAGGACACCTTGTCTTCGAGGAGAGATATTACTCTTCTGAGTACCAAAATTGATAGAAAATATTTGTGGCCAAACAAGGAAAATGAAACATATGCAGAAGCTCCATGCATTTTTAAAAAATGAGCTAGACCAACTAAAAAATTCCATCCATTCAATAAGAACACCTACTAGCTATGGGTCATCATTGGCTAAAGATTTTACAGTTGATGGACATATCACATGATTTTCATAATTTTATAAAGGTATTATATATCATCATTTAACATTTACTAGTAACATTGATTAAGTGCTAAATATATTTTGATATTTTGTTGCATGAGAAAAAACTACTAATGACCTTTTCATAATTTTTTTTGATAACATATCATGCCATTGGGAATTGGGGGGGATTCTTGTCTTAAAATTGACTTAAGGAATGCCATAAGACAATTGTCAACATTTACAAGGTATGTGGTTATATGAAATGTCCATGTGTGAGAGACATAGAGATATTATATTGCATTTTAATTTTTGACTAAAGGTTCATACTAATTTACTATTCTTATATTAGGTGGGTGACCTCCAAGGAGATCCACAAATGTGAAGTGCCAAAATAGAAGAAGGAAATTGCAGAAATTGTTGCCCCCATAGTTACCGTTGCACCAAAATATTGACCTATTAATACCTGATACAACCACTAGAGTTGACGGATCCATGAGAGGTAGTTATTCCATGTCATAAATCCTGAGGGGAGTGTTGACCATCTGCCAACAATGTCCCCCTCAACATTACCCAAGGGGATTCGAACTTGACACCTTAATTAGCTTACATTTGGTTATCATAGGGGTGTAGACCGGTTTGGAGTCATCCATTCCAAACTTCTTCAACAATTCCTTAACATACCTAGATTGTGAAATGAATATCCCCTTATTATTTTGATTCACTTGAAGACCAAGGAAGAAATTCAACTCACAAATCATAGACATCTCAAATTCTTTTTGCATCTCCTCTGCAAATTTCTTACACATACCTTCATTTCCATCAGAGATAATATAATCCACATATACCACAACTATCAACATTTTGTTTCTCTCAACTTTGAAATAAAGATTGATGTCTGCAAAGCCTTTGTTGAATCCTTGTTGTGTCAAGTATCTATCCAACCTTGCATACCAAGCTCTGGGAGCCTGTTTAATTCTATATAGTGCCTTTTTCAACTTGTAGACCATGTCTGGTTTGTTTGAAAACTGAAATCCTTTTGGTTGTTCCATATATACTTCTTCTTCCAATTCCCCATTTAGGAATGATGACTTGACATCCATATGGTACACTTTGAAGTCTTTGTGAACTGAAAATGCTAAGAACATCAAAATGACATCTATTCTTTCCACAGATGCAAAAGTCTCTTCAAAGTCTATTCCTTCAACCTCTGAATAACCTTTGCATATAAGTCTTTCTTTATTTCTTACCACTTCACCATCGTCATTCAACTTATTCCTGAATACCCATTTTGAACCAATTACATTCCTATTTACTAGTCTAGGGACTAGTTCCCATGTTTGATTCTTCTCTATCTGCTAGAATTCCTCTTTTATTTCTCTAACCCAACTCTCATCTTTGCATGAATCACTCATAGTCTTAGGTTCTATCTTATAAAGTAAAAAAAATTTCACCTCAACCACTTTGCTTCTTGTCTTTACACCTTCACTTATATCTCCAATTATTTGTTCCTTTGGATGATATATTTGTACATATTTACGAGTCTTAGGCGTAGGTTCTAGAATCTCCTCTTCATCACTTTGTTCTTTCTCTTCCTTTTCTTCTTCTTGTATTTTCCTATAGATAGGATAATCTGGTTCAACTTCACTTATTTCTACTGGTCTATACATAGCTTCATCAATTTTTACATTAGCACTTTCAACTATTTTCCTTAGTCTTTTATTGAAGCATCTATATGCCTTGCTATTATTTGAATATCCAAGAAAAATTACTTCATCACATCTAGCATCAAACTTTCCAAGATTCTCATCATCTCTTTTAATGTAACATTTGTTTCCAAACAATTTAAAGTATTTATCAGTAGGAGTCTTACTAGTCCACAGCTGATAAGGAGTCTTAGTGTTGTTACCTTTGATCTGAACTCTATTAAGAATGTAAACAACAGTGTGGATACCTTCTCTCCAATAAACATCAGGAACATTTGCTTCTTTCATCATAGTTCTAGAAGCCTCTTGAATAGTCTGGTTCTTCCTTTCCACAAATCCATTCTATTGAGGGGTTCTAGGGGCAGAATAATGTCTCTTTATGCCATGTGTGATGTAGAATAAATGGAGAATTTGCAGAGATAGATGGTTAAATCTAATCTAACAAATATTAATCTAAACCAAACAACTAAGAATGAGTACAAATGAACAAAACAATTAAAACTATAACTAGAACAGTCTCACCGAATATGCGTCCACTTCTTTGAATTATCTTGATTGTCCTTCTCCATTTTGTTATCTCAGTATTCTTGCCCTCACATTTTCAGTATTGATGCAAGCATAACTTGGATGTATTGTCTAAGAAAAATATCAAAGATAATAGGTTCTTCTCAAAAGTATTGATTTCAGGAGGAGGAATAATGACAATGACATGTCAATTTATAGATTTTGGGTTTTCAAATGATCGTCTCAGATTCGAAAGAGAGATCAATGATCGAGATTGATGAATTCCATGCGATGTGAGTTCTATGTTAGTTAGAATGCGAGTTAGGAAGTTCTACAGGATAGAGATTAAATTAGAACAATAACTTAATCTTGTGTCAAGACCGTTCAAAAATATAAAGAACACGAGTTCAAGATTAAATAATCAATTTAATCTTCAATTAAGAATCTTCGAAAATAGAAGAAATAGACTTTGAATGAAAAAGACAAAGTTAGAACTCAAAGAATAATCCATTTAAATGCATACATGAATTAATTAATTAAATAAAGATATTTAATTAATAAACACATTCATGCATATGATTTAGAACTAGTTAACTAACTGGTTGTGACAAAGAGGCTCCTCACAGAGACAATCAGATATCGAATCCAGAGATAACTGACGGATTTAAATAGATCTTGAGTCAGAGGATGAGTGAATGATTATATAACTGGACGACAAAAGAATGTGATAGAAACAATTAATTATGAATTAAATGTTAATTTAATTCAACATTCAAAATTTAAATGAATTAATTAAATAAATAATAATAATTTATTTAATTGACTGTTGAAAATGATTAATTGAATAATTAAATAATAAATTATTTAATTAAGAAAGGATAATTAATTAGTTAGCGACATAATTAAATAAATATGATTTATTTAATTAATCAAGTTGAATAAAGGGCCATAATGAATTGATTAAATAATTAAAAGGTTATTTAATTAATAGAGGAAATATGTGTTTAGAAAGGTAATTAAATAATAAACATTATTTAATCATGACCATGGACATTAGAAAATTATGTCGAAAGTGGTACTCGTAGGCCTAGATCAATTTTCGGTGTCTATAGTTTGCCCCTCTTTAATACAATGTCGGTTCATCATTGTGTCAAAGAAAATATGCCCCGATCGTGCCCCAGTATGAAACAGGTTAGGGTATGCCCCCTCGAGAAAATTGACAAATTTTTGATTTAAAAAAAAAAAATCAGGAAATATTCTCGATAAGTCAATTTGATTCAAAAATGCTATGGAGTTGAAAAAATTGAATTTGGAAGTGTTAGGGACATGTACGGGTCAATATAAGCTGGAAGATTAAGTGACCAATAGACAAGGTTAGAAGAAATGCCACCCAAACCCTAGGTATAAATAGAAATTAGGTTGACAACCAATTCATTTGCACCTAGAAGAGTTGAAGAATTGAGAAGTTTGCTTTGATTATTGGACAAAGATGTCTCTAGTTCCCTATGCTACACATCATAGATATCAGATCTGGACATTCAAACGGCTAGCCGACGCAGGATCCTCGGCATGTACCCTAAAACAAGCTCATGAATTTTCATTTTGTACGTAGTTTTAGGCACTTTAAAAATAATTTTGCACATGCGGTCTTTCGCATTCAATGCATATGCGTTCATGCACAACACATCTGCTTGTTGAATGACGCATTTGCAAAAAGGCTTCTAGGATCATTTAGGTCAGTTAGGCATTCAAGCAAATGAAT
Organism: Sequoiadendron giganteum; assembly: GCA_007115665.2. Lineage (NCBI taxonomy): Eukaryota > Viridiplantae > Streptophyta > Pinopsida > Cupressales > Cupressaceae > Sequoiadendron > Sequoiadendron giganteum. The sequence goes on from CM021101.1 coordinate 304,994,304, forward strand.
TTTAATGCATCGCATTTGGCATGTTGCATCGCATTTGTGTTTTAGATAGGCGCATGTAGGATAATGAAACACGTGTTATTTCGAAACACATATGCATATAGGTAGGTAGATAGATTTTCACTACATTTGAAATTGTTGAAATGTAGTTGTCTGGGTGTGAATTTGAGTCATTTTTGTAACACATTTGAGATAAGCGACGTAAATGCTTTGTTGTGTAACACAAGTGTAAAATAGCACCGCATGTGATTTTGTGAACCACATTTGGCTAGTAAAGTTTTCTGATAAAAACTTTGAAAAATTTGACATTTGACATCATGGTTGAAATGCAATTGGCAAGTTATTTTAGATCCCATCTACACCTGGGAGACATGACCTGATACATTTGAGCTGAGAGAGTGACTGCTTAGCATAGAGTCACGATTATTATGGAGACTGGGACTACATCATGTACTGACTATGCCCGCGATTTAGACAAATAGAGGTATGTTGACTGCTTTATGTGAGCGATGACATTCTGAGACTTCATTGTTTCATTTTCTGACTGGTGAGGCAACTATGACTTTAGAGGATGTATATAGGATCCTTCGTCTACCCATTAGAGGAGAGAGGGTTATGTACGAAACACAATGCAAGTACAATGAGATCACTAGATTCTATGTTTATGACGACATTAGGAAATTAGGGATAGAGCACTATGAGATTAGATGGTAGGTTTTAGCTGATAGGTATGAGCATATAGATTGTATTTTATGTACATTTATTGGGGGGATAGTTCTTCTTGATTGCCGGGGTCATGGATTTCCTATCGGGTGGGGAGAGATGCTCGTCAAGATGTTAGAGAGAGAGGTTGTGTATGCCCTGGGTTCCTCTCTGTTAAGCATGCTATACTTTCACTTGCATGATATAGTATATAGTATATATGCTATGCTATCAAGGAGGTAGTAGTAGAGGAGCATGCAGGGGTAGAGATTGGTAGAGAGGACCTTGCAGAGGAGGAGGAGGCTGATGTGGATATTGATCCTCTTGGTATTCTAGCAAGTTATGGGGAGGATGATGTTGAGGAGGAGACTGATATGGATATTGATCCTCTTGGTATTCTGGTAGGTTATGGGGAGGATGATGTTGAGGAGGAGGAACCCATGGAGGAGTAGGAGAGAGAGCTCTAAGATTGGATTGTAGAGGGGCAATGGGATGATGAGGCTCCTAGGGACAGTGACAAAGAGGCATTAGAGGAGAGGCTCATAGTGGTTATTGCAAAGCGAGATGATTTATAGATGGAGAGAGATTAGGTAGTAGCCCAGAGATAGGAGATAGAGCAGCAGTTCAGAGAGGTCAAACGCCTTTGCAGTGGTACTCCATTTGATGGGTTGGAACATGAGCTAGTCAGATCAGTAGAGAGGGCCTCATATTATAGGGATCTGTATGAGTCAGTGGTGCCAGCGGAGAGACGAGCCCCTAGCTTTTTAGAGGTTCACAGCTAGAGATCATAGAGCACAAAGGGTGTGGTAGGACCATCGAGATCGGGTCTATATGATAGGCCTTCCACCTCATAGACAGTACCTCTGAGGTAGTCTCCTCCACCTTCACCATGTGATAGTAGCGTTAGTGGGAAATGTTGACACTTTATATTTGTGGACATTGTATTTTGATCATAGATCATGTGAGCTCATTTTTATTTATGGATACATTCTGACATTGTACTATGACACGTTATTTTGAGCGATATATATATGATTTTTGGCAGCATCTATATGATATGCAGTTCTCTTTTATGGTGATGCATTTTTTCTATATGATTATGTTTCCTAGATGATATATGTACATGTGTTATGGATGATTATTTCTACATTATGATGTGTTTATGCAGTCTATGATGTTATGATGATTCTATATGATGATGGATGTAATGTACTTTATGATAATGAGATGCCATGTTATATATACAATGCTATCTACATGAGAAGGTTATATACATGTAATGTTTCCATTATGTACCTTATGATGATTGAATGCCTATTATGCCATGATTTTCCTAGATATGCAATGAAGATTTCTAATGTTCCTATCTATATGATGTACTATATATAGACATACGACACTATTTACATAATGCTTATAGAATGTATGCATATGCAGATTATCTAATTTTTTTGTTGTGTCACAGGACTCTATCATTATGTCAAAAAAGAGAAATGTTAGCACAAATGATTTCAAAATGTTAGTAAGAAACAACGAAGGTTGATTGAAAAACATATGATCTTCGATACTTTTCCATATATGCTAAGCTTTCATTTCTTATCATCATTGGGCAGGACTAACACAAATAGATAGTACACACCATGATATGAGATAGACCATAGTGTACAAAGTCATCCATCTGCGAAAAGTAGCTAGTCGTAGATAGGGAGTGTCTTAACTCATACTAAGGACAAAATTGCCCCAGTCGTTTTGTCGAGATAAACCATAGACAACAAACAAATAAAAGATGGGTCATGAGACGTCATTTATCCTCTAAATCCTTGATAGGACATCCTTGAGGAAACTAGTAACATGACTCAAAATCCAAAGTTAAAAAAATAGTTGACAGACAACAATCAAAGAAAAAGAGTCCTGAGACATCCTTGCTTCTCTAAATCCTTCAAGGGACATCCTTGAGAAAGCTAGTAACCAGACTTATTCACAAATCGATAGAAAGATAAGACAAAATATGATATAAAGTCATAAAGCCAAATAAAAGTATTTGCCAAAACTTGATCTTGTGGGATTGTTTGATGTTTGATGTTTGAAATAGCGTAATGTGAGGGATGACACATACCGCATAAGATGTTGAGTCTAGTTTCGACCTGGTGACCATCTGTGTAAGGAATGACAAAGCTTGGTTTCAGAAAGACATGTGTTGTATAAGATGTTGGAGCCTAATGATGTTGATATTACAAGCTACATGAGGCTATGACAATTTTACGATGTCTATTGACAAGAAAGACATATCTTTCTTAAGACATAAGTTGATCACTCTGACAATGTGTTTGATATTGACTTGATGACTTTGAGATGTTTTCCTTGTTGATGCATGACTTGACTGATTTGAGTGTGTGTGTGTTGATAGTGTATGACTTGAGATGATATACCCTAAAGGACTGATCTAATCTAGCCTCAGGGGCTCATCAATTGATTAGCCTTGCCTATGTGGTACATGCAAAGACCTCGTAGTTCGACCCAACTTTAACTGACATAATTGATTGAAGATATGTACCTAAGTTGATTATATGCAAGATATGTAATAGTGAATGTGATAAACCCTATTGGACTAACCTAGTGCAGTCTTGGGGGCTCATCGATTGATTATCCTTGCCTACGTTATACACGCAGAGACCTCGTAGTTCGACATGACCAATGACTTTGAGTGTACAAAGAGTCATGATTTTAATGTGTGTGAGATGTGAGACACCTAGACAAATAGACCTAATGCCTCGGGGGCACATCAATAGATGGCCTTACCTACATCCAGTCGCAGAGGCAATGTAGTTTGACTATGTCTATGACTGACTTAACATAACTGACTTGACTATGTTTTTGGGATTTTCTGACATGTTTTGATTTTTTTGTCTTTTTGAATTTTCTCTACTATTTTGAATTTTTTTAGGAAATTTTCCAATGTTTTTGGATTTTTTCAGGACATTTATGATGATGTAATGCTATGTACAAGGTCCTCATGGCACAAGGATTTTCCCCCAGTCAGGAATAAGACATGCGAGATGGAGTGGAGAATGTGACGAAATGGACTTGATGTCAATCATTCCAAGTAATGGATAAGACAACCATTTATTATGAGGGATGGTGAAAAGTCTTATTGGAATGATGGTAGATGAAAGAGCGAGTTTGACTACACATGGCGCCTGTTCACCAGGTTTTCACCATGGTACTTATCCATAGTGCCACCGAAGTGGTTTTCACTATTGGATGTATTATTTCTCTTTACTATTTTATTGATTTTCCAATTTTTTTGGTGTTACAAAGATGCTTGTTTGCTAGGTTTTCATCAAGGTAACCATTTTTTTGTATTTTTTCGATTAAGACAAAAAATCTTAGAAGCTACACATAGAACCTCTTCAGATGAAGGCTGTTGATTGGTGACAAAAGTGGTTCTCCTTCAGGGGTAGAGAGTTGGTATGCTCCTAATCCAAAAGCTTCTATGACTATATAGGGCCCTAACCAATTAGGTTCAAACCTATCTAGCTTTTCTCATTGAGCTTGATTCTTGGGATTCTCCATTAAAGCCAAGTCACCAATGTCAAAGTGTCTATTTAAAAATTTCCTATTATATCTACAGCGAAGAAAATTTTGATATGCTTGCAAATGATCTAGTGCTTTTTGTCTTCATTTATCTAGCAATTCTAACTCTTGTAATTTGGATACATGGTATTCTTCATTGTCAATGTGACCTTTCAAGGATACCCTTAGGGAAGGAATTTCAACCTCAATAGGTAAGATAGCTTTAGATCCGAATACTAGGGAGTATGGAGTGGTGCTAATGGGAGTATGGATGCTTGTGCAGTAAGCCAATAAGGTAGGATTTAGCTATAGGTGCCAGTCACGACCAACGTCATTAACAATCTTTTTTAGGATTCTAACAATGGTTTTATTAGATTCCCCGGCTTGGCCATTACCTTGTGGGTAATACGGGGTGGAAAAATGATGCTTGATATGGAAATCTTCACATAGATGGCGTACTTCTTGGTTTTTGAATGGGTGGCCATTTTCTGTGATAATGGATTGGGGTACACCATACCGAAAAATGATATAGTTTAAGATAAACTTGGATATTTGCGTGCCGGTGATGTAGGTCATGGGAATAGCTTCAATCCATTTGGTGAAGTATTTGGTGGCGGTTATGATGAATTTATGGCCATTGGATGATGGAGGGTGTATCTTACCTATGAGGTCAAGTCCCCATTGGGCAAAGGGCCATGGTGATGTAATCAGACAAAGCTCCTATACTGGTGCTCGTATCAAATCTTTGTGTATCTAACACTGTCTACATTTCTTTACAAAGATATATGAGTCTTTTTCCATTGTAGGCCAATAATAACCTATTCTCATAATCTCATGGGCTAAAGTAGGACCGCTCGAATTGGATCCACATATACCCTTGTGTACTGCTTGCAAGGTTTTTTGTGCTTCTTCAACATCAAGACATCTCATTAGGGTGTTATCTAAGGTACGTCTATATAGGGTATCTTCAATGATGGTGTATTTAGCTGACTTATGGATAAAGGTTCTATGTTGGTTGTTTAGCAGGTCTAATGGTAAGGTTTGGTCATTTAGATAGTCGTATATGTCTTTGTACCAAAGGGAAGTAGGATCAACAATCATACACACCATTGCAAAATCGGGGACATCATAGGGAGGGACCAACAACTATTCAACCAAAAACTCAAACTTAGGCACGTTGCTTGGAATATCTAATAAGGAACCCGTGGTTGCCATAGCATCTACTGCCCTTTTTTGAATAAGTGGTATTTGTTGAAAGGTAGTTTCATCAAAGTACTACTTGAAACTATCAGACATGCACTTATAGGGGGAAATTTTCTCATCCTTAGTCTCATAATCATCATTTACTTTCCAGATGACTAGCTAAGAATTGCCAAAAACATGTAGACTCTTAATCTTCCACTGGGTTGCTATTCTTAGTCCTATCACTAAGGCTTCATACTCTGCTATGTTTTTGGTGCAAGGGAAAGCAATCCTGAATGATTTAGGAATAGTATCACCTTGAGGTGTAACAAATAGGATACCTGCTCCTAAACCACGATTTGTATGTGACCCATGAAAGTATAATTTCCATTTGGTTCTAGTGTCAATGTTGAAGATAAATTCATTAGGATAATCTACCACTAAAGGATGGTCTACCTTCATGGGTGCATCTGCTAACTAATCTGCAATTACTTGTCCTTTTATAGCTTTCCTCTCCACATATTAGATGTCATATTCACTTAGTATCATAACCCATTTAGCCAATCGACCTGTTAATGCTTCTTTACTTAGGAGATATTTGAGGGAATCAATCTTTGCGACCGTCATTGTTTGGCGATTTAGCATATAGTGCCGAAGTTTTTGAGTAGCAAAGACTACCACAAGATAGGAATGTTCTATGTTACTGTAATTTAATTCATATCCCACCAAGGTATGACTGATGTAGTACACTACTCTTTCATGACCTTGATCATCATTTTGTGCGAGAAGAGCTCTTAATGCCGACTGAGTTGCTGAAATGTATAGTATCAATGGTTTTCCATCTATAGATGGCATTAATATTGGTGGAGTGAGCAGATAATCCTTGATTTGTTGGATAACCTCCTAACATTTAGGTGTCCATACAAATGGTACTCCTTTCTTGAGTAAATGTTGAAATGGGTGTATCTTGTCTACCAATTGTACAATGAAATGCCTGATAGATTGTAATCTTCCTTGTAGTGTTCTTAGTTGACCTATGCTGACTGGGGGAGGCATTTCTATGATAACTTTTACCTTCTCTGGATCTACTTCAATGCCTCTTCTGGAAATGATATACCCTAGAAGTTTCCCTGATTTCATTCTAAAGACACATTTCTTTGGATTTAGCCTGACATTGTAATTCTCTAGCCTCTAGAATATCTTGTCTAGAAGTTTCAAATGATTTGCCCTTGTTACTGATTTAGCTATTATGTTGCCAACGCAATCTTCCATGAGTGTATGTACAAAGTCATGGAAAATAGTCATCATTGCACATTGATAAGTAGCTCCTACATTCTTAAGCCCAAAAGGCATAACATTCCAATAGTATGTTCCCTATGGACACGTGAAAGCTGTCTTGTGTTGGTCTTCAGCTACGATTTTGATTTGGTTATATCCAGAGAAACCATCCATGAGGGATAGCATCTCGTATCTTGCTATAAGGTCTACTATCATGTTTATGTTCAACAAAGGGAAGTCATCCTTAGGACATGCCTTGTTGATGTCTCTAAAGTCTATACAAATGTGGATGCCCTAGTTGGTTTAGTCACTAGTACAAGATTTGAAATATAGTCTGCATAGTCTATGGTTCTTATGAATCCGACATCCAGGAGTTTCTTAAGTTCTTCTTTGACTAGTAGGGCAATCTGTGGATGCATTTTCCTTAACTTCTATTTGACTAGCTTAATACCTGGCTATAATGGTAGATGGTGCAATATAAGGTCTAGATCCATCCCAGGCATGTCTACATATGACCATGCAAAGTCTATATGTCTCTTTATGAAGAAGTCTTGAAACTCTTATTTTTCTGTCTCTATCAAAGAGGCTACAAAGTATATTACCCGAGGGTTTTCTTCTGTGTTTATGTTGACTTCAACATAATCCTCTACTAACATCGGTGACCTTTCTTGAGCAACGGGGAGAATATTCAAACCTCCATCCTTGGGTGCCTTAGAGAGGTTTTTTCCCTCGGATATGTCCTTTATTTTTACTATTTCTTGGTCCAAAGGCGCCTTTCGGTTCTCACCTAGGGACTCATCATTTTGCTCATTTTCATTTTTTTTCTTTTTATCCTCACTTTTGCGACTAGAGGTGTAAAAAGACTCCCCAAAATATGCTTTGTCATCCAAGTCTATGGTAAACCTAGCTTTATGATCTCCTCTAGGTATGCCTTCTCAAAGTCCCATGAGCTTAGCTAGTGCTTCGTTGTTCTCGAATACATCTAAGATGGGTGTACCTTGTTGATCTGAGTCAATAAGTTGGGGATATATGAGAGGTGTGTCATCATCAGAGTTATCAAATGTGGCAACTGACAAGGTGAATACAGAGTGATTGACATGGTCACATAATTTTTGGACTAACTCCTTCTTTTTCTTTTTCCTATGGGTAGGTAAAATCTAATGTGGGACTATTGTAATGGCTAGGTCATTAGAAGATGGTTCGTCAGGTGCCCAAGATGCATGATCAAGGGTTTCCCAATAATAGTGCTTAAGCCATTCTTCTTTAGTCAAGGACTTCTTATTATGGGGACTACATGGCTTTACTATGGGTTTTATCATTTGGTCTAATTCTCCAAATAGATTATCTAGGTTCATGGTACTAGTAGAGGAAAGGGAATCCCATTCATAGTCACTTGAGTTAGGAGATTCATTGTAAACTAGGGGAAGTGGTTCATGAGATATCTCGATGTCTTCATAAGCACTCACTTCCTCTTGAAATGGTGATGAAGTACTAGGAAAGCCAATTCTAAGTAGTTGAAACCCTAGCCCTAGGTATTTTGGTCATGGCAAGACAATGATTGGTTCTATCCTTCCATTTTGATGTAGTCCTAACCCACTATGTCCATCATAGCCTTTTCTTTGTAGTATCTTAAAGCCTTTTCCATATTGATCCTTAACTATTTGAATAGACGGTGAGGGGTATTCATTGTCTTCCTGGTACAACCAAGAGGTAATATCACCTTGGTCCACAACTTCTTCACTTAACTCTCCCCATTTGGTCAATGTCATTGTAGGGGGAACATGAAATGTGACTACTGTCCATCTTCTATCTACCATGGGTAAGCCATATGCCTTAGGTGGAACCAGTTGACTGACACAATAGGATGCCTTCATGTGATATTCTCCACAACCCTTGTTTTAGATCTCGACCTTAGGAGTGGGTGATGGTGGTTTGAATGAAATGGACCTGGTAATATGTGATAGATCAATGTATAGGGATAAAGTGGATGATGAAGCTTCTTGATTAACTGGTACTTGTCATTGTGGAATTTCCCTTAGGCTTGTACAATATTCAAAAGGATCTGGATCACCATCAATCATGATCTTGGTGCCATTATATGGGAATTTAAGACATTGGTGATATGTGGAAGGTACGGATTTCATTGCGTGTATCCAAGGTCTACCTAACAACAGGTTATACGGAAGGGTGAGATCCAAGACTTGAAAGCTAGTATTCATAACTATTGGGCCAATTCTGATAGGGAGTGTGACAACTCCTTTGGATGATCTTTGCTCATCATCGTAAGCCTTGATGACTATACTCTTAGAGGTGTCTATGCATTCTTCTGAGAATCCTAATGCCTTAACCAATTTTAGGGTACACAGGTTCAAACCTGCTCCTCTATCTACCAAGACTCATTTGACTTTGGTTTGATGGAATAGGACTTCAAGATGTAATGGGTCATTCTGATCGGTCTTTTCTGTTGAATAATCTTGTTGAGAAAATGTGGCATGATGGGAGTTAGTTAATTATCCTATCATTTCTTTGTTACGATTGACATCTAAGTTGGTAGGGATAGTCATGCTCTATAAGGATTTGTCGAGAATGGCTCGATGCTCAAGTGATAAAGTCAATAGTTCCAAAATTGATATCTGTGTTGGGGTCTTGCTCAGTTGATCAAGAAGATTGTACTTAGACTTGGAAGACTGTGTAGGTGGCTCAAAATAAGGACCTGGAAGAGTTATCTTAGTTATGCATGTGTTTACAACACATTTAAGATGCTTCTTAATGGTGATGGTATGGACATTTTCATTTGCAGCTCGGAGGTGATTTATGATCTTTCCTTTACCATAGTCATACTTGGTATTGTCATAATTGGTTGATTGAGTATTCTTGGTTCCCAAATTGGAGGTCTTTCCTTTTGTGTGGTCATGTAATGGGTGTGCGAAGACCTTATGATCACTGTTCTTGGTATTTTTCTACCCATTGACTTCTATGGTTCCATTTTCAACAAATTTTTGTATAATATTCTTCAGTTGTCGACATTGTTGTAGGTTGTGTCCTTTTGTTCGATGGTATTCACAATCGGCGTTGTCATCCCACCATGAAGGTTTAAAATATCCAGGATCATATTCTCTTGGTTCTAATAGTTTTATGAGATCATGTTTAATCAGCTCTTTGAAAATTATCTTGATTGGCTGCCCCAAAGGGGTAAATTCATGTTTAGGAAATCTCCTTTGTGGTCGTTGTTGTTGTGAATTTTGGACAAAATTTTCTGTTTGATCTGGACTATTCGTCATGTCTTGATTGGGGTTGTAACCTCTAAGTGTGATGACTAGTCCCACATGTATGGTCTTAGCATCAACAATGTCGTCATTTGTAACATTTTTGTTTCTAAACCAGAACTTGTTTCTATTGTTGGGTGCGTTTTGATGTTGAACCACTAGGTTTCTACCTGGTACTTTAATTTCTCCTTTGTTGATAAGGCCTTTTTCAAGGATGATGCCCTTTTGTACCAAGTCTAGGAATGAATTACAACAATGTACCCTTAAGTCACCTCTCAGTTTTGGATTAAAATTTTCAAGGAATATCGTGACTTTTTTCTTTTCTAGTATTTCAACTGGACATCTCCTAGCTAGACTTCTCCATATCTGGAAGAAAGTGGTGAAAGTTTCACCTTCTTCTTGTGTTGTGTGACACAAGGTAGCTATTGTTACTTCATTTTCTATGTTAAAGGCAAAGTTTTCGACAAAATTCTCAACTAATTCACCCTCGGATCATATGTCATATGGTAATTTAGAGAGCCATTCTAGTGCTATCCCAACAAGGGTTCGCAGAAATAGTCTCATCAAGTATGTGGGGTCATATGATATGTCCATGCATGTTGTCGAGAATTCTCTAATGTGTTCTAAAGGATTCTTCCTCCCATTATAATTAGGCAAATTCGGTACAATGTATCCATGGGGGAAGAGTGTCATGTAGAGCGCTTTGTCAAAAAGACATGGACATAGATCTTGCGCTGATATAGTTCGTTTGCCTGACATAGACATGTTGTCCATCTGTTGTTGAAGCATTTGCATTTGGTTTTGGAGAACATCTACTTGTGTCAAGGACATGTTGCTTGCATTTTTTGGATCAATGTAGGTGTTCTAAAATGATGTATTCTATGACGGGTTGTGATTTGGCGAGGGAATATATCCTGTTAGAATGTTCTAATTTGGTGTGGGGATATTTCTTGTCGGAATGTTCCAGTTTGGTGTAGGAATATTTCCTATCGGAATGTTTTATTTTTGTGTAGGAATATTTTCTGTTGGAACGTTCTGGTTTGATGTAGGAATATTTCTTGTTGGGATGTTCTTGTTTGGTGTAGGAATGTTCACACCAACTTTGGATCTCTTACCAGAAGTGTTTGTGTCAAAGGGGTTTGATGAATTTGTTCTCGCAGTAAATTGTAAACCTTGTGTTATGTTAAATGGGTTTGTGTTTACAATTGATGATGTTTGGGTAGGTATGCCAATTGGTATTGCTATGGTAATTTGGGGAATAGAAACACTTGATGTCACAGTTTGTGTTGGTTGAGTAGATGTTGTTTTCAAGGTGTGAACATCAAATCTTGGTGGTAGTGTGGCACCTTCTACTAGCAACTTTGCTAGATATTGTTGGGGATAATAGTGACTAGGTTCAATGATAGTGACAAATCGAAGCATGAACGTATCCAATGATGATGAAAGTTATTCTATTCTACAATATGCAATTTCCTAGGAAGTGTCTAACTGTATGCAACTTAGGATGACTATGACTAGGACCTATATGACACCTAATAATGCAAGGTTTTGAGCAAATTTTTATTTTATTTTTTGTCCAAGGTTTATCTTAAGAAACAAAATTGAAAAAGATAGTTATGCTTTTAGACTCAGTTTGCAGTTTTCGAAGTTTTCTGTTGACAGTCAATTGTAGTTCACCTATCAGATGTGTTGATTTTTTTGATAGATGTGGTTTATGTTGCACATGTTGTGATTTGACTAAAACAGGTATCCAATGTTGATAGAAAAATGTGGTTTTGGATAGATGCAATTTACTATATGGCAGATGTGACTTGGAATATGGACTCTTGTGAAACTAGACTGTTGACAGACACTTGCGGCTTTTTGTTTGACAATTGCGGCTCAAAGATACACATGCGACTCACAAAAAAAATAGTTGTGGCTCAGAAACTAAACTATGAAAAACTAAAAACTGTTGACAGACACATGCGACATTTAGCTTAATAGTTACGACTCTCTGAGACAAATGTGGTTCTAAAAATGATAGTTGCAATTTTCTGAAGATGGTGTTTCAATTGAATCCGTCTGATGATCAAGTTGTTTGATGAATACATAAAAAAAAAACACATAATATAATGTGTTTTCAGTTTACAATGATGGATCTATTAAAATCAAAGAAAAATTATACCCTAGGCTGTGTTGGACAATATTTATTGAGTTCTTACTTGGATAAATCCAGCTACGCATATTCAAGGCGGATGACTAGTAGCTTGACCCCACTGGGTCCCCTCCATGACACTCACTTATACAGGGTAGGCAAGCTACTGTACCCATGAAACTCCCATGTCATACATCTCATCTCCACACATGAATCATAAATATGTAAGATGACTTTATAGGTCCGAACATGCTGTACCAGCAAATAGATAGGATTTTTGCAAAAATACATGGCTTTTAGTAAGGGCATTTCATTCGTGGGGCACCATCCAGTATGGCGAGAGACCATTTCTGCCCTTCTCTTCGGAACAGTGAGTGTGATTTCTGGGGTTTCCCCATAAAATCCAATTTTATATACTGGGTGGAAGTTGCTGGCTAAAGCGTGTTACCGGTCTGAGTCATCTTAGGGTGAGTACTTTTTCCCACCAAGATAGGCCCAAGTTCTAGAGTCAGTAACCATTTCTCTTGCACGCAGGATCACATGAATGCATAAGGGGAGAAGATAATTCGATATACCGAATCGTGGGGTTCTAAACTAACATGAACAAACACGAAAAACACTAGTTAATTTTTAAACCCAAATGACAATTTTTTTAACTACCAAACATAAAGCTTTTAAAATAAAATTAACAAATCAGTGTCTTCATAAGGTCCTTCATGCAAACGATTAGTAGTTTCCTTTGTGTCTTCGACTTTCATCCTACAGAAAAGAAGATGTTTTTTGGTTTTTATTTTGGTCTTCTATGCTTTGTGAGATATAAGTCAATCTTTGTAAAACCCTAATTTTTAAAGATCTATTTTTTGTCGAATTATTTTGTAAAAAAGAAAAAAGAAAAAAAATAGACCCCTATTGAAATTGAGAGAGCTTTCCAAAACTGTAAATAAATCCGAAAAAATCGCTAATGTTCTCTCACAATAGATTTTTCATGAAAATAACAAACAAAATTATAAAAAATTAAAAACAGCTCCAAAAAATCTGGTTTTTGGATGGGAAACTCTTTATATTGTCTCCAACCTGCAAAACAAAATTTGTCTGAAAATATGCAGTCGTTTGAAAGATATGGTCAAATCTTTGAAAACTAGGGTTTTTATCTCCAAAATGGTGCAAAACCTGCAACAAAAAAGGTCCAATTCCAAAATTCCTCAAAACTTGTCAAAATATGTCAAGTTCACCAATGTAACTATGACAATTTTCCCAGGGTTAGAAATATCACATGCAAAACATGAAAACCCAAAGCAATAATGAAGTGCAAAGGAATAGATGAAACAATCTCACCAGATATCTTCATCCTCCATGACTGACCTCCATTATACCTTCTTAACTTGCTGAAATATGTTGTTGCCCTCAGATTTATGATGAGCAAGCCAATGGAAATGACAAGCCCTAAGCAAATATTGAAGGATTTTAAACAACTAAATCCAATACTATGCCCTACTGCAACTAGTAAGCATCTAAAATGTCTAAACTATGTCAAATGAAAAGTAAATATGCCTATGACAAATGAAGAAGTATGAAATTGCAAGAACATGAAGCTACAAGATATGAGATTGCAAAATATGAAATTGCAAGATGTGACAAATGAGACCAAAATTATCATTTTATAAAAAATGCAATTTTGTGTGAATGGCCAAGATTAAAAGTTAACAAATGCCCTAAATCAATGGACGAGATTCAATATGACAACCCACAATTAGGGTCAGGGCAACATTAGGTCAGATTCAAAATGAATGGACAAGATTGATTTTTAGAAAATCAAATCAATGGTTGACAATGCATGTGACAAGAGATGTTGGGCACACAAACCAAAGTTGCTGGAGAATTAAATGATAATTTAAAATTATTTGATTCAAGAGGGGATGTTGAATTTTTGAATTAAAAATTATTTTAATTCAAAAGTGGTGGGGTCATGTGACACTAAATAATTTAATTTAAATTATTTACTAAAAAAGGAAAATTAGAAAGTGAGACTTAAATTAAATAAATAAGTTCTATTTAAAATGAGCACAGTAAAAGAGGAGAAATTAAATAATAAAATTATTTAATTTAGGTGGTGGGACTTATTTTAACTAAATAAATTTTATTTAAAATGAGCACAACAAAGTTATTTAATTTAGGTGGAAAGTAAATAATAAAGATATTATTTAATTATAGAAGAATGTGACAAAGGGAACCTTTTAAATTAAATATAATGATTTAATTCAAAATTCAGGAGAGTTTCATTTATTTAATTTAGGAGAGATGAGGCTAATGAATAATTAAATAATTAAACATAATTATTTAATTATAGTGGAAAGTGGGCAAAGATTAAATAAATAAGAATTTATTTGATTTTAGATAGAAGAGGACTTAAATAGTGACATAATTTAATAAATAGATAAAATTATTTATTTAATCTTGGAAGACATAATGGGCAAAAATAATTAAATAAATTAAGAAATTTATTTAATTATAGGAAGACATTAGACAATTAGTGACACATTAAATAGATAATTGAAATTTATTTATTTAATAATAATGAAGAATAAACAGATATGAATTAATTAAATAATTATGAATTATTTAATTAATAGTCGAAAGTGAGTCAAGGAAATAATTAAAATGTCTTAATTATGCTAGGAAGAAAAAGATTAAAAATATAGTTTGCATGTCCAAGTCATTTTTATGTGTCTACATTTGCCCCTCTTTCTCATAATGCAGCCTGTCACATTGTGGCAAAGAAAATAAGTCAAAAATATGCCCCAATGCAGAATAGGATGAGGAAGAATGACGAGGAAGGTTGTGGCATGCCCCCTCGAGAGGACAAACAGGTTCCAAGATCATGGGTGTGCTCTCAAAATTGCTGAGAAGATTAGAAGATGATGAGACAAGAAAGTGTTAGTGAAAAGATATGGATGATGATATGGATGCAATGCAATGCCTATATGAGATGCATGCTAGTTCCTAGACCAAATCCTTCAACATATTACTATAGGACTTTAATATTTATTACTCTTAATCATCATTGGGTAGATTATTGTAATGGCCAACAAACACCATGATATGACATAAACCAAGGTGTGCAAGGTCGTACCATCACATGAGACAAGCAGTCATAGACAAGGATGATCATGACTCATACTAAGAGTGCAATTGCCCCAGTCTTTTTGTCATAACCAAACGCAAGCAAAAAAAGACAAGAAAGACAAACCATGAAACGCCATTGCTTCTCTAAATCCTATTGCGAGGACATCCTCGAGAAACTAGCAACATGATTGCCAAAAGAACAAAATAAAGCCACTATCATGATACGTTTTTGTTTTTCTAAATCCCTTAGTCAGGACATCGCTGAGAAACTAGTAACATGAGTGTCAAAAGACAAAAAAATTTCATGAGACATCGTTGTTTCTCTAAATCCTGTTGTCAGGATCTCACTGAAAAACTAGTAACATGGTGAAAACCCAAAAGACAAGTGCCAAGTGTTTGCCAAGTGTTGAGCGATATCAAATTCAAGAAGGACACATCCTGAATGGCATTGATATCTAGGAGATCAATTCTTGGAGTTAGGAGAATCCATCAAAATGCCAGATGATGAGGAAAATGCTTAGGAAGGACACATCCAAAAGCATAAAGAAATGACGAGAGCTTCTCTTTTGAAGGACACATCTGAAAAAGAACCCAAAGTTTGTCAAGTTAAATTATATTGATAGAATTGATTACATGCCATTGCTGATATGCTGAATTGAGCGAGATTGCCAATGAAACAAAATGTTGATAGATTGCTTGCTCGGGATTGATGGAAGATTGGTGTGAATTGAAGGTAGTTGGATGTGTGTGAAAATATTATGCCATGAACCCTAATGGACTGACCTAGTGCGGCCTTGGGGGCTCATCGATTGATGGCCTTGCCTACGTCGTGCACTCAGAGACCTCATAGTTTGACATGACCAATGACCTTGTCCAAAGGATAGAAGTTTCAATCATTATTTTATTCTGAGAAACCTAGAAAGACTGATGTAATGTCTCGGGGATTCAAAGATGAATCTTTCCTATGTAGCAAATGCGCAAAGACAACGTAGTTCGGACAGGGACAAAAGATTGACTGACATGACTAACTAGATTGATAAGATGAGCATTAAATCTATTTTGGGGATTTTAACATTGATTGGGATGTTTTTGTATATTCTTCAGGGCATTTTTCAATTCTTAGATCTTTTTCAAAACTTTATACGATTTTTAGAACTTTTTTCAAGACTTTTTAGATTTTTAGGATTTTTCCAAGACTTTTTATGAATATCGGATCATGTGCAACATCCACTGCAGTTACATGATGAGGGTCTTGCCCCTAGACAAATCGGGGACTACCCGAGTCCAAAGGTATGGAGATAGGAAAACATGAGACAAAAGGCAAGGATATGCAAGGGATGATGTCAACCAAATGCTAACCATGGCAAGAATTGATAGGTAGTAGGATGAATATCATGAATGCCATGTTGTTGTGATTATGGAAAGTGGATAAGGGTCGATTAGAGTAATAGTAGATGGTGAAGCAATGATCGACTATGCATGGCATCTGTTTGGCAGGTTTTTACCATGGTACCTATCCAAAGCGCCTATTTGCCAGGTTCTCACTATTGGATGAATTCATTTTTTTTACTATTTTTGCCATTTTTTCAATTTTTTTTGGTGTCACCAAGATGCCTGTTTGCCAAGTTTTCATTAAGGGACGATTTTTCTCTATTTTTCATTTTTTTTTTGTATTTTTAGGTTTTTAACCAAGCTCTCTTATGCTATGTGTAGAACTTGCTCAGATGTAAGTTGTTGATGGGTTCTGTCAGTTGTTCTCCATCAAGTGTGGCCAACTGATAAGCTCCAGAAGTGAATGCGGCAGTAATGATATAAGGACCAAGCCAATTAGCCTCAAACTTGCTAGGATTTTCATGGTCTACCTGATTTCTTGTATTTTGCATGAGGACCAAGTCATAGATTTCAAATTTTCTCATCATTACTCTTTTGTTAAAGCTCTGACAGAGATGATTTTGATATGCCTGTAGATGATTTAAGACATTTTTTCATCTTTCTTGTAGTATTTCTAGCTCATGTAGGAGAGCATATCTGTACTCTTCATCATCAATCATTCCTTTCAAGGAGACTCAGAGAGAAGGAATTTTGACCTCGATGGGCAATATGGCCTCAGATCCATAGACCAGGGAAAATGGAGTAGCTCCAGTGGGGGTACAAATGTTGGTATGATAGGCCCATAAAGCAGGATTAAGTTGTAGGTGCCAATATCGGCCAGCGTCGTTGACGGTCTTCTTCAAAGTGTGAAGAATTGTTTTATTTGACGCCTTAGCTTGGCCATTACCTTGTGGGTAATATAAGGTGGATAAATGGTGTTGGATGTGGAATCGGTCACAGAGTTCACGAACGTCCTAATTTTTGAATGGACTATCATTATCTGTGATGATGGATTGTGGGACACCATATTGGCAAATGATGTAATTTAGGATAAAATTGGATATTTTCTTATCGGTGATGTAAGTGAGAGGGACGACTTCAATCCACTTAGTAAAGTACTTAGTGGTGGTGATTATTAATTTATGGCCATTAGAGGAGGATGGATGGATCTTGCCCCTGAGGTTGAGTCCCCATTGTGTGAAAGGCCATGGAGAAGTGATCGGTCTTAACTCCTATGTAGGTGCGTGAATTAGGTCACTATGCACCTAGCATTTCCAACATGTTCTGACAAACTGGCATCTTTTTCCAATGTCGGCTAGTGGTATCCAAGCCTGGTGACTTTCCTAGCTAACGTTGGACCACTCGAATGAGATCTGCATATACCCTCATGTACTTCTCGTAAAGTTGTTAGGCTTCATCAATGTCGAGACAATGAAGAAGGGTGTTATCAAAGCCACAATGGTATAGGGTGTCACTGACGATGGTGTGTCTAGCATCTTTTTGGATAAAGGACTTTCGTTGGTTATTGGAAAGGTTGGGTGGTAGGGTATGGGATTTAAGATAATCATATATTTCTTGGTACCAAGGTGAACTACGACCAACAATCTCGCAAACCATTTCTAACTTTGGGATGTCATATGCAGGCATCAATAATTGTTCCACTAAGAACTCAAATTGTGACACATTTTTAGGGTTGTCCAAGAGAGATCCAATAGTAGCCATTGCATCGGTTGCCTTATTCCATGTCTTGAGGATTTGTTCAAAAGCAATCATTTTGAAATATGTCAAAAAAATATCCACCATTCGCTTGTAGGGCAGAAAATTCTCATCTTTTGTGTCATAATCATCATTCACTTGGTTGATGACTAACTGAGAATCCCCAAATATGAGCAATGTCTGGATTTTCCATTTTATTGTGATCTTGAGGCCTGTGACCAATGCTTCGTATTCTGCAATGTTATTTGTACAAGGGAAGGCAATCCGAAATGATTTAGGAATTGAATCCCCTTGTGGTGTGATGAACAAAATGCCAACCCCTAAGTCATGACCAGTGTGCGACCCGTCGAAATATAGCTTCCATGGTAAGGTTGGTTCTGCATGAAAGATAGACTCATCAGGAAAGTTAGTTATTAGTAGATGAGTGGCTTGGATTGGTGCATCTGCAAGTTGATCTACTATTACTTGACCTTTTATTGCCTTGCACTCAACATATTGTATGTCATATTTGCTCAATATCATGACCCAATTCACCAAACGACCTGTCAATGCCGCCTGACTTAGAAGATACTTTAGCGGGTCAATCTTGGCTACTAGGTGTGTTTGGTGGCTCAACATGTAATGTCGTAGTTTCGGTGCCGCAAAGACAACTGCAAGGCATGCACGTTCAATGGTTGTATAGTTCAACTCATATCCTATCAGTGTACGACTGATGTAATATATGGCTCTTTCTTTCTCCTCATTGTCATTTTGTGCCAATAATGCCCCCAGTGCATTTGTAGTTGCAAAGACATACAAGATCAATGGCTTTCCCTAAATGGGTGGCATCAGGACTGGTGGTGTCAATAAATATTCTTTAATTTGTTCAAATGTTGTGTGGAATTTGTCTATCCATACAAAGGGAATACTTTTGTGTAACAGATATTGAAATGGTTGACACTTGTCTGCCAACTGTGCGATGAAATGGCGAATGGACTACAATCTACCCTAAAGTGCTCTCATCTCACTGATTCCTTTTGGTGGAGGCATGTCTAGAATTTCTTTGAATTTTGTGGGATCAACCTCAATGCCTCGTTGTGAAACTATGTATCCCAAAATCTTGCCTGAAGTGACTCCAAAGACAAATTTTTTTGGGTTCAAACGAGCCTTGTAATCTTCGAGCCATCAAATTTTTTTGTCCAGGACATTGAGATGATCTTTCCATGTTAAATATTTTTCCAATAGGTCATCCACATAATATTCCATTAGGATATGCATCATGTCATGGAAAATGGTTGCCATGGCTCTTTGATATGTGGCGTTTGAATTATTTAAGCCAAAAGGCATGACATTCCAATAGTATGTTCCCCAAGGGCAGGCGAATGCTGTTTTGTGCTGATGTTTAGTTGCAATTCGGATTTGGTTATAGCCCGAGAAACCATCCATGAGAGATAGCATCTCGTACCCTACTGTAAGATCAACAATTATGTCTATGTTCGGCAATAGGAAATCATCCTTTGGGAAAGCCTTATTCAGGTCCCTGAAATCCATGTAGATATAGATTTGTCCATTTGGCTTTGTGACAGGGACAATGTTGGATATCCAATCAGCATAATCTATTGACCTTATGAACCCAACATCCAGTAACTTCTTTAGTTCAGTTTTTACAAGTAGCACAATCTGTGGATGCATTTTGTGCAACTTTTGTTTGACTGGCTTGATTCCTGGGATTAGAGGAAGATGATGCAAAACCAATTCTGGATCAAGGCTTGGCGTGTCAGCATATGACCATGCGAAGTTAGCTTTCCTGTCCATGAAGAATTGTTGAAATTCAGGTTTTTCTTCCTCTGACAATGATGTGGCCAAGAGAACCATTTTGGGATTCTTTGGTGTAGCTATGTTAACTTTGATGGTGTCTTCGATTAGCATGGCTGATTTTTCCTATGTCATAGGAAGAAAGTCCAATCCTCCATCCTTAGGCACCTCATAGAGGTTTTCACCTTCGGATACGTCCTTTATTTTTACTATTTCTCTATCAGAAGGTGCCTTGTAGTTTTCACCTAAAGATATTTCTTTTTGTGTCTTATTCTTTGTAATTTTGCAACTGGAGGATTGCACAGTCTCCCCGAAGTAAGATGCACAATCTAGGTCAATGGAAAATCCTATTTTGTGATCACCCCATGGTATGCCCTCATGGAGCCCCATGAATTCTACTGTTGCCTCATCATTTTGAAACATGTCCATCATTGGTGGTTCTTGTTGGTCCTAGTCAATCAGTTGTGTGTAAACAAGTGAAATCCCATCATCAATGTTGGTAAAAGGTGGGGAAGATTTGGAAAGTGTGCAAATTGAAGCCTCAAGTGTGAAGGCAAAGTTATCAATTTCAACTTCCGTGTCAGATGCAATGGATGGCCCGTATTCAGATTCAGATGAGTCAAATTCATAGTGATAATAAGGCATAAAATTATCGGCATTGTGACTACTGGATGGAATTTTAGAGGCATGGACAGTAGGTTTAGGCGTGTTAGGCTCATGGGTGGGTTCGAGAATGGGGTGGGAGATTTCAAGTGTTTTCGAGGACAAATGATGTTCCTCTGGATTACAAGGAATACTCACCCATTCCTTATTTTTGGGGTGTCAGTCAATGGGATCAATATTGTATTCTTGTCGAAATATTTCTTCCAAGGGGAGTTGACCAGGGTCTAGGAATGGTTCGTCAAGATCATAGTTTCTTAGATTTTCCTTAGCTCCCTATTCCCATTCATTAGAGTCAGTTTTTGGTAAGGGATTCTTCGCTTGTCTCGACACTTTCTGGAGCCATTACGTCCTCACTTGATAGTTCATAGGTACATTGATCATCAGTTTCGAGTTGGTCAAACCCTAGCCCTATGTATCTTGGTCTTGTAGAAATGATAATAGGTTCCCTCCTTCCATTGTTGGCCTTTCCAAGGCCACTTGTGCCGTGAAAACCTAGTGCCTTGCATATATCATAGCCTTTTCCATAAAGATGCAGTGGTAGTGGAGGTAACTCTTCTGGGTCTTTGTAGAAGCAGTTAGCTATGTCGATGATGACTTCATTACCCATGTCCTCCTATAACTCAAAAACCATTTTTGGTGGAACCTTGAAATTTGTCTTGGGCTCGACCGCAAAACATGGTCTACCATAGACTTTAGGCGGCTTAGGCATTGTAGTGATACAATAAGCCATATTCAATTTGAATTCTCCACAGCCAAGGTCCTGGATCTAGAAGTCTTTACTTGGTATGGAGGTCGAGGAAGATGGTGTGGTAGAAGGTGATGGAATGGATGATTTGGTGAGTGCAGATGGGTTAATATATTTGGAAGATGCAGAAGTCGAGGCTTCTTGATTGATGGGTACTTGGTGTTCAATGGTATTTCGTAGATTGGTACAGTACTGGAATGGATTAGGATCTCTTGGGATAGTGATTTCAGTATGATCAAAAGGGAACTTCAGGCATTGGTGGTATGTGGAGGGAACGACCTTTAAAGCATGAATCCAAGGGCGACCAAGTAAGATATTGTAATGTATGTCACAATCCAAGACTTGGCATGTTGTATCTATGATAACTGGTCCCACCCGAAGTGGAATTGTGATGATGCCTTTAGAAGCACGTTCTTCGTCATCATACGCCTTGATGAAAATGCTCTTGGTAGCATCTACACATGCATCAAAGAAGCCAAGAGCTTTAACCAATTTTAGAGAATAGATGTTCAATCTTGCTTCACCATCTACTAAGACTCGTCTAACCTTATGTTTGTGGACAAAAAACTTGATATGAAGGGCATCATTATGAGATGGTTTGGGAAAGGAATACTCACTATCCAAAAAGGTAATGTGATGAGGTGAATTTAGAAATTCGACCATAGTTTCAAAGTGGTTGACATCCATGTCAGCTGGGATGGAAGACTCTTGTAGGACTTTATCCAAGATGGCCTTATGTGCAAGTGAGATGAGGAGTAATTCAAGAATGGATATTTGAGCGGGTGTTTTATTCAATTGCTCAATAAGGTTGAACTCTAGTTTAGGGTTTGACTATCTGGTGAATGGACCAAGTATGGTGATTTTAGGCTGACGTGCAGAAGGACCTGGGATAGTGACCTTGCCTTTACGCGTGGTGATGTTGCGTTCCATGGCCTTTTTAATGGTAATAGTATTGACACATTGTTCTTCATTAGCAGCACGAAGATTGTTAATGATGGTGCCATCAAAATAATTGTAGGCAGGACGAACATGATTGGCTTGGTTATTGGTATTCTTCATGCCAGATGTGGAGGGTTTCCTAGAACCATGATCTTGCAGTGGGTTCTTGTGGATTGTATGATCCGCATTACACGCAAATGGTTGACCTCCTAATTCAATTGTGTGGTTTTCAATAAGGTCTTGTACCAGATTTTGCAACTGATGACAAGAGGAAGTTTTGTGCCCTTTGGTACGATGGAAATCACAAAATGCATTATTGTCCCACCATGATGGCTTGAACTAACTAGGGTCATACAGTTTAGGTTCTTCCAATGTTATGACTCTATTTTGGAGAAGTTTCTTCAAGACAACTTCGATAGGTTCACCCAAGGGGGTATATGTACGTTTTTGAAATTGTCATGGTTGATGCAACTTCCTTGGATTAGATTGAGCAGGATTATTTTGAACAACATTGGCAGTTGGTGTTGGTGTGGTCACATGTGCATTTTGATTTTGAACTGCTTTGATCGTGAGTACATGGCCTATTGCATTAACGGTTTTTGCATCGACTATACCATCATTTGTGATGTGTTTATTTTTAACCCAGTATTTATGTTTATCATTGGAGTTACTTGGGTTATTGTTTGTGGTGGTACTGATGGTTTTGCCACCATATTTTAATTCACCTTTGGCGATCAAGAATTTTTCAAGTTGAACACCTTTTTCAACAAGGTCAACAAAGGTGGTACAACAATGGACTTGTAAGCCATATCTGAGTGGTCCTAGGAGAGTTTGCACAAACATAGTGACTTTCTCCTTTTTCGGTATTTCTACTGGACATCTACTTGCTAAGGTTCACCATCTTTGAAAGAATGGGATAAAAGTCTCTTCTGCCTCCTCTTGGGTAAGGCGACATAAGGAGGCAATGTTATAGGCATAGTTTTCAACAAACGCGTTTTCCAATTCATCCCATGTTTTGATTCCTTTAGGCAATAGCGAGAACCATTCCAGTGCATGACCTACGAGGCTTCTAGAAAAGAGTCTCATGAGATAGGTTTGCTCATATGCAATGTCCATGCAACTAGTGGTGAATTATCTTATGTGTTCAATGGGGTTTATTTTCCCCTTGTATTTAGGAAAATGAGGTACCACATATCTATGAGGAAAGGGTGGCATATACAAGGTTGTGTCAAATGGATATGGACACAAGTCATGTGACATGTAAGACTTTTTGTTGGATTGTTGCAAGGTCTCCACTTGTGTTTGAAGAGAATTAAGTTGGAGTGTGAGTGCTTCCACAATGGGGTTGTTGGTAGCATCACACATGTTGGTGAGAGGTATGGATTGGTTGCCCACTTGTTCTGATGAGATGTGTTGGTTTTGAATGTGTTGTTGGTGAGCAAAGTGAGTGTTCTGATTTTGCGATTGTTGGAAATGAGTGTATTGATTGGGGTTACGCTGCTGTGTATGAACTTGAGTAGTATACGTGGGGATTTGAGATCCCACCATGTTGGATTGGATTTGTGGTCCTTGTTGAATTTGAGTATATTGATGTCTAGATGGAGTAAAGGATTGGGTACCTTGATTGCCTTGACCAAATAAGAAATTATGGCCTCGATTAGTGTTGGTGTTTTGCCTCAAAGGAATGTTGGTATTAACCTATGAGTAATTAGGTTGGGTGCCTTGAATGATAACTCTTCGTTTATTTCTCCCAAAGGGATTCAATGAATTAGTTGCCATATTATTTGAGGAACCTACTAATAGGTTTGTTGATGGACCCATGGAATTAGATGGAGTTCCCAAGAGGTTTGAGGTGGTTGCACCCATTGTTGATCCAAATGTTTGTGAAGGGATAGTAGATGTTTGTTGGGGGATGGATTGTGATGTGGTGTTGGTTTGGGTAGATGATACCCCAATGGATTTTGTGTTGGTTGTGTTGGTTGTGGTGGTAGCATGACCAAGGGAGGTAGTATTAATGGTGTTAATGGTGTTTTGTGAAGAGGCTCCCAAGGAAGAATTATGTGATTGGTGATTAGGAGATGTTGCTCTAATAGTGTTGAGGTCAAATCATTTTGGTAACCTAGCCCCTTGGTCAAGGAGCATGGCTAAATATCTAGATGAGTCATTTAGGACCAATTCTTCCACAAAAGAGGCCACTTTTCGATTTTGGGCAGCAGCTTGTATGTCCTCTTCAAAGACTTCCCCATTTTGGTCTCTACGAACAAATTGTTCAAAGGGATTGTGTGGAATGGATATCTCACTAAAAGGATTGATCATAGAATTTCCCATGTCATTAGAAAGAGTGTTCATGTTACTAGGGAATGAATTCATGTCATTGGTGAAATTGGGAAAATTGGTGTCTTGACCAAAAGAATCCATGAGTTTTTTCTTTTTTGTAACCTAGTTTCAACCATAAAAAGTTTTTCTCAACTTTGGGATGATGAGGGATAATGACTTAAATATGACACTATGTTTTTTGGGTTTTTTGTGGGAATAAGGAATGCTATGAAATGAAAATGAGATTAAAAGGAGACTAAAGGTTTGTGGATGCAAATGGTATGACACTAAAATGAGGATACTAATGGTATGCAAACTAAAAAGGAGCCTAAGATGCACTCACTATTGGGAAATCTAAGGAGATGACTACTTGACCAAACAAAGTGTTGGCAATGCTTTAGGTTTGGAAAATCAATGGACCGTAAAAGGACTAAAAGAGGACAAAGTGAAGTTTCCACACTAGACTATTGAGTGGGAAATAATTCACAATTTTTTTTTACTAAATGGCAAAGGGTGATTGGGTCCAATGATAACCTACTTTTGAAGGCAAAGTTTGACAATAGATGGTAAGGAGTGTACTCCTAAAATCTGAAAAATGAGTGTCTAAGGAGATGGTAGAGTTAACAATGCAACTAGTCAAATGGAAATGGAAACCTATGTTGATCCTAAGAATGCCATCTATAATGTCATGATGAGGGAAGTTAAGAAAATCAATGTGTAGTTTGACGGGAAACAAAAAAGGACTTGATGAAATTTGTAAAGATTTCTTTCAGTTGGAAAAGTTGTTTCGGATTGTTGCAAGTTTGATGTTTATTTGTTTGAATTGTCTGAAAATAGTTGGAAAACATATGGTGTTGGTAAAAAATGAAAATCAACCACATAGAAATAATTTTACAAAAATCCTATGGCTGTAAGGATAGTATTCTTTTGGATCCCACTAACTGCATATTCTTAGCGAATGAATTCAGAAGCTTGGCCCCATAGGCTCCCCCTTACAGTGCACTCACTTCTTAGGGCAACCAAGCTTCCAACCTCCATGAAACTCCCATGGCAGATTGATCATTTCTACTAAGAACTGTGTAGGTGTAGGTGTCTTGGCAATGACCGTTGCTGCACCAAAGAATAGAAGGGTTTTTGGCTTTCTAAAACAAAGGATTTATTTTGGGCACTTGTTCAGAAGGCCATGCGAGAGGCATTATCATCCCAGTCTACAGAGGTTACGTTTAGTAGGTTTTGACACACCACAAGGGTACTGGGGAGTCAATTGCTGGTCTGTAGGAAGTTCTATGATGCTAAGCTTTCCTTAACATTAAAATTTATATACTGGTTGGACATCGCTTGGCTTTAATGCGTTCCTGGTTTGAATCGCTTTGGGGTGAGTACTTTTTCCCACTAAAGCAAGCCCAATTTTCTAAATTTCACAAAAGCAAGCCAAAATATTCATAGTTCAGTCAATCCTTGTTTAAAAACAAAGAGAGAACACATGAATATCCTAACTCACACTCGCATGGTGTTCATTTTAAGCCCAAATTAGAATGTGTTGACAAACATAAAAAAAACGTGGAGTTCATTTTAACCGTTTGTAGTATTTGTCAAAACATGGGGTTCATTTTAACCGTTTGTAGTATGAGCTAACTAAAAGTTCATTTTAACCCAATGCTATGAAGAGATGCAAATTTATTTTAATCCAATGAGTTATCATGCAAGATTGTGTTTTTTTTAATCCAATGAATATGCATGCATGTTCATTTTAACTCATGAATGTAAAAAAAAGAATGCAAATTTACAGTTGTTTATTTAAGATTTGTGAAATAAAACAAACAAATATTAAACTCCTCGCCACAAGCTGCAAACAGAAAATCAGTAACCCAAAATATTTAAACTACCATATAGAAAAAAGTGTTTCCCTAACCCTAATTGACCTAACGCAAGCCTAATTCTTAGAGTCAATAATAGTTTCTCTTACACCTAGGATCACACAAGTGCGCAAGGGGAGAGGATACTTCTATTATTGATCACTAATATTAAAGGGTTAGCTATTCAAAATAAATCTGATTTTTGGAACTAGTTTTTGCATCAAAAGTAAAAACACATAAAATATACCCTTACTAAAATTCAGAGAGATTTCTAGAAATGTAAAGAAATCTGAATAATTATGTGTTTTGCATCCAAAATTATTTTTGTTATGAAAAATCATATAAAAATGATTAAAAATTAAAAACAGGTCCAAACAATCTAATTTTTTTACTGAAGGTGCCTAACAGTATTCCAAACCTATTTTTTTTTTTTTGTGAACAAATCTACAAAATTTTGTGAGATATAAGTCAATCTTTGTAAAACCTTAATTTTTAAAGATCTATTTTTTGTCGAATTATTTTATAGGAAAATGAAAAAAATAAAAAACAGACCCTTATTGAAATTGAGAGAGCTTTCCAAAACTGTAAATAAATCCGAAAAAATCACTAATGTTCTCTCACAATTGATTTTTCATGAAAATAACAAAAAAAATTATAAAAAATTAAAAACAATTGCAAAAAATATGGTTTTTCGATGGGAAGCTCTTTATATTGTCTCCAACCTGCAAAACAAAATTTGTCTGAAAATATGCAACCGTTTGAAAGATATGGTCAAATCTTTGAAAACTAGGGTTTTTATCTCCAAAATGGTGCAAAACCTGCAACAAAAAGCCAACAAAACCTGGAACAAAAAAGATCCAACTCCAAAATTCCTCAAAATTTGTTAAAATATGTCAAGTTCACCAATGTAACTATGAGAATTTTCCTAGGGTTAGCAATATCACATGCAAAACATGAAAATCCAAATCAATAATGGAGTGCAAAGGAATAGATGAAACAATCTCATCAGATATCTTCATCCTCCATGACTAACCTCCATTATACCTTCTCAACTTGTTGAAATATGTTGTTGCCCTCAGATTTATGATGAGCAAGCCAATGGAAATGACAAGCCCTAAGCAAATATTGAAGGATTTTAAACAACTAAATGCAATACTATGCCCTACTGCAACTAGTAAGCATCTAAATGTCGAAACTATGTCAAATGAAAAGTAAATATTCCTATGACAAATGAAGAAGTATGTAAGAAGTATGAAATTGCAAGAACATGAAACTACAAGATATGAGATTGCAAAATATGAAATTGCAAGATGTGACAAATGAGACCAAAATTGTCATTTTATAAAAAATGCAATTTTGTGTGAATGGTCGAGATTAAAAGTTAACAGATGCCCTAGAATCAATGGATGAGATTCAATATAACAACCCACAATTAGGGTTAGGGAAACATTAGGTCAACCTTGAAATGAATGGACAAGATTGATTTTTAGAAAATCAAATCAATGGCTGACAATGCATGTGACAAGAGATTCTGGGCACACAAACCGAAGTTGCTGGAGAATCAATTAATAATTTAAAATTATTTGATTCAAGAGGGGATGTTGACTTTTTGAATCAAAAATTATTTTAATTCAAAAGTGGTGGGGTCATGTGACACTAAATAATTTAATTTAAATTATTGACTAAAAGAAAAATTAGAAAGTGAGACTTATTTTAAATAAATAAGTTTTATTTAAAATGAGCATGGTAAAAGAGGAGAAATTAAATAATAAAATTATTTAATTTAGGTGGTGCGACTTATTTTAAATAAATAAATTTTATTTAAAATGAGCACAACAAAGTTATTTAATTTAGGTGGAAATTAAATAATAAAGATATTATTTAATTATAGAAGAATGTGACAAAGGGAACCTTTTAAATTAAATATAATGATTTAATTCAAAATTTAGGAGAGTGGACTAAATTAAATAAATGAAATTTATTTAATTTAGGAGAGAAGAGGCTAATGAATAATTAAATAATTAGACATAATTATTTAATTATAGTGGAAAGTGGGCAAAGATTAAATAAATAAGAATTTATTTAATTTTAGAAAGAAGAGGACTTAAATAGTGACATAATTAAATAAATAGATAAAATTATTTATTTAATCTTGGAAGACATAATGGACAAAAATAATTAAATAAATTAAGAAATTTATTTAATTATAGGAAGACATTAGACAATTAGTGACACATTAAATAAATAATTAAAATTTATTTATCTAATAATTATGAAGAATAAACATATATGAATTAATTAAATAATTATGATTTATTTAATTAATAGTTGAAAGTGAGTCAAGGACATAATTAAAATGTCTTAATTATGCTAGGAAGAAAAAGATTAAAAATAGAATTTGTAGGTCTAGGTCATTTTTATGTGTCTACAATTAGACCTTAAACATTTAATTCTCGAGTTTACCTCATGTTCTCTACTCTTGCTTTGAACACTTTGAATCTATTTAGAACTTGAGCTTTATCTCTAAGAAAAGTGACCCATGTCATCCTAGAGTAATCATCAATCAAGAGCATAAAATACCTATCATCATTAAGGCTTATTGTTCTTGTAGGACCACAAAGGTCTATGAATTAATTCCAACATTTTGGTAGATGATTTTTCTTTTTATTAAAGATGCTTCTTGCTTTTTTCCCAATTGACAACTTCTATAGACTAAATTTGTAGGCTTTGTGATTCTAGGTAGATCTTTGACAACTTCTTTTGAAATGATCTTGATTATATTGTCAAAAATTACATGTCCCATCCTCTGGTGCCATAGCCAACTTTCATTAATCTAAAAAAAAAAGCACTGACCATCACCACTCTTAAGTTGATAGATGTTTCCATGAGTTCTTCTTTTTGCTGCTACCGTAGTTCAAGACCCTTTCCTGTTATCACAGGTGTTATCCTAAAACACAATCTTAAATCCTTTGCTACACATTTTCCCTACACTCAAAAGATTATGCCTTACACCATTAACATAATAGACATCATCAGTACTATATTTTCCATCAAAACTAATTGTTCCTTTCCCAACAATCTTAGCACCATAATCATCTCCAAACATAACTATTCCTCCATCATAATTTTCAAGATTAGTGAACTTACTTTTATCTCCATTCATGTGATTTGAACATCCACTATCAATTACCCAATAGTCTTCATCCTGTCTAGCATGAAAAGTAGTCACTAGAGTACCTTCTATCTCATCCTTCTTGCTCTCCAGACCATATTCCCTTGCACATCTTCCATGGTTAGTAGATACAACTTTAATTTCCAAGGCTAGAAATAAGCATTCATTTTTATCTTCCTCAAAGTCAGACTCATCATTATAAATTATTTCATCTTCTTTAACATAATACAATCTCTTGAACTTCTTATCCTTTTTGTCTTTATAATTATTATTATTATCTTTGTTCTTCTTGTGTGTAGCTCTATTTGGACATCTTGAGGCACAATGACCAATATTTACACAATTATGACATTTACAGGGAAATATACCTTTGTATTTACCAGTACCTTTATTTAATTTCCTTGTAAATTTTATTTCTAGTTCTTCTGAACTGTCATCATCCGAGTCATCTCCTATCTTAATTGTTTTAAAGGATGTTTCATCTTTCTCCTTTTCTCTTACAAATTTTCTCATCTCAAATGCAGTCAGGGTGCCAAATAGATGCTCCTTAGTAAATATCTTTGGATCATATGATTCTCCAATAGCAAAGACCTTATCACTATAGTTCTTTGGTAGGCTCATCAAGATCTTCTCAATTAATCATTTTTCATGGTACCACCTTGATTCTTGATCTCATTTGCTACAAGTTCAACTCTCTAATAATAATTCGCAATATATTCACCTTCTTCCATTCTCAGGTTCTAAAATTTGCACTTAGCTATTAGCTTTCTTGACAAATTTACTCTATCATTTCCTTCATAAATATCTTTCAATTTTTCCCATACTTCATAAGCAGTGTCGAAAGAAATAACCTTTTTCCTTTCAATTTTAGATAGAGCACTAAAGATAGCATACCTTTCCTTTTCATTCTCCTCATAAAAAGAAATAGCATCTATAGAGGAAGGATCAATGGATGGTTCAACATACTTTATCTCTACAACTTTCCAAGTCTTGAAACCAAGAGAGACCAAGTAACCTCTCATATGCACTTTCCAACCACTATAATCAACTCCATCAAAAATAGGAATTTGCAGCTTATGCGCCATCTGATCTACCTCAAGTGGTTAAGCTTTTCATCGAGGAACCAAAGCTTTGATGCCAATTTTTGAAATTTACAAGACAACTGAGAGGGGGGGTGAATCAATTGTACCAAATTACTTTTCTTCTAATCTTAGTCAATTCCACTTTAACTCAATTTGTTATTAAGTGTAAACATGAAATGCAAATAATAGAAAGCAAACACTGGAGACACCAGATTTACATGGAAAATCGAATGAGGAAAAAACCACGGCGATGATTAACTCACAATATAGTAATGCAATACTAGATACAAAGGCTCACTGCTAGAGGGCTCATTTCCTAGATACAAGGGCTCAATATCTACAATAGGACTCACTGTCTAGAAGGAGGCTCACTGCCTATAGATAAAGAAAGAAAAATAAAGACCCACCACTATAGATTCAACACATTCACAACTTGATCAAAAGATTACAAACACCATCAACTCACTAGTTTCAGGAATCTAACACATCAAAGTACTGTTTCCTTGACTCTCTCTCAAACACTCTACTTTTTGCACTTGTTCGCACACTTCACATGCTTGTCTCTCAATTCACAACATCTTGACTTGATTTTATACTATCTTCAACCCTAGAAGAATTCTCCAAAGTCGGCTATACATCCTTCAATTTACAAATTTAAATTAGGTTGGCTACTTAACATTCTCATAGTGGATAAGAATGAGAGAGGACCAATTACACAATTAATTAAGATCCAAACAACATCTTGGATCAAACACATGCTTCCTTAATTCGATGCAAATATTTATGTAATGTGTAGACACCAGGTCGGCCAAACCTAATTAAAAAACCAATGATATTTGAAGTACATCCATCTCCAACAAGATGATCACAC
The DNA here is from genome assembly GCA_007115665.2 of Sequoiadendron giganteum. Lineage (NCBI taxonomy): Eukaryota > Viridiplantae > Streptophyta > Pinopsida > Cupressales > Cupressaceae > Sequoiadendron > Sequoiadendron giganteum. Next base: position 305,026,087 of record CM021101.1, read on the forward strand.
GTGGATCACCCAACATGCTTCACCAAACACCTAAACAATTCTAAGATACCATTAGGAACATCCATAACAAATGGAAAAATATTCATGTATAAAAAATTCTTCAAACCATCCAACCAGACCAGGCAACAACACACAGTAGCTTTGGAGCAAGTCTTCTAGAGCACCAAACCACAAGCATGTTTTCCAAAACATAAAGAACATCAATGTTAACTAATGAGTGCTCAAGAATGTTGTTTTAATTGATCTTTTTATGAACTCAAAAGACTTCATTATATTATTAATTAACTAATATGGCAATAGATTATGTGTTTAATTTTTTCTTGTTTCATATTATACTTGACTAATTGAAGGATATATTAGATGTGGTATTTTGCATTAAATGTGCTTCTTTTGGTAATGTTAATAAATAAATGATTGTGCAAGATGAAATATCTATTGTCATGGTTGGAATCTATTCTTGAGGATTTTGTGTAGGTGATTGTTGAGTTGGATCTATTAAATTTTTCATTTAAAAAGCTTGGCGTCAATCACGCTCTTGAAAGCTCCTAAAAGATCTTGATTTGCTATGATTCCAGATTGGCTCTCTTCGCCGATTTGGGAACTACTGCTCTAGCCATTATTAGCGAGATTCTCTTGAATAATTCTAGTTAGAATTTAACTTAGTTTTGAACTATGTAACTTGGTGACTAGCACCATAATTTTAAATTCAAAAATAAGGGATATTCTTATAAATATCCATCCTTAGGTTTAATTTGAGTTAGTCGATCATTTGCTGAAAATTGTAACTTTTGGTACTTTGTACTTTTTTTTTACTCGCCAATTTTGGCCAATTGGAATGAAAATAAGAAGTTGATCTAAATCACTATGTTTGAGGTCCCACTAGAGGAAGAGTACGGCCTACTCAACCAAAGGAGGTGACCCTCTTTCATTGATTATTTGATTCAGTTAATTCTATTTTGTTATAATTGGTTTGAAGTTCACACTTTAATTCCTATTAATCGATGTTGAACAATTGTATTTACTTAGATTAAATTGTTCTGATTCAAAAATGTTAAGATATTTTGTTGTAGATCAAAGTTATATTAGAATTCCATTATTTACTATAGGTTTCATTAAGTATTCATTTTCAGATGCACATAGTTGTAGTAAAATTGGTAACAATGACTGATGTAAGGATTGAACTGAAGCTAAATTGGAATATTTTCTTGGGAGTTAGTATTATTTATTTCTAGATTTAATATTTAATTCTCTGCAACATAAATAGATTCAATGGTTTATAGGTTAAATTTCACTACTTGCAAGCATAATTAGATCTCTTTTTAGCAAATTTAAATTCTACATTTTAGACTTAGAGTTAAATTGTTTTATTTTGTAGATCTCCCAATCAACTAATTGCAATTAAGTAAGGTAACATCTAAGCCAAGTAATTAGGACTAGAATAGGTTTAAATAAGCATTAGTTAACCAATGTTAAAATCATCCTTAGAAATTAGTTTCTATGTTCTTCTACCAAAGAGATCTTGAGAGCTCCTGAAGGCTCTTGAAGGAGACTGGCCGAAATCAAAGTCACTATTTACAGTGAAAAACCACCCAATTTTCGGAGTCCTCCTTATTGTATATTGCTCTAAGACACACCCAATTCGATAAATGAAAAATTAAATGATGCAAGTTGTGACATCAATGACCTTGCCCATCATTTTTTGCATTGTTACCAAGGAACATTAAAGATCTAGTTGTTAAGTTTCAAGCCTTAGTGTTGATAAGGAAGATAGTTTAGTTTGTGGATGGGATGAGCTAGAGACCATCTAGGAAGGTTTCTTCCATGAAATATTGATATTAATCTAAATAAGGAACATGATGAACCCCCTATGAAGAATATTTCACCTTCAATTTTACCTACTTTTAGGGGAAAGACTTCTAAGGATCCTGACCAATTCCTCTTTGAGTTTAAATTTTTGTGCCAGACCTATGATTATACAACTGATAACCAAAAGCTGAAGTTATTCCCTTCTACCTTAAAAGAGCTTAAAAGTTTTGTATCTTAGGTAATGGAAGAAATTGCTAATTTGAATACTGATTTGCTTCTTCATCAAAATATGCAGGGAGATAAAAAGACCACTAAACCTTTATTCATTTATTGTTCCAAATGTAGAGGGAAACATATTTTAAGAGAGTTTTCATTGAATCAAGTAGAAATTTGTGAGATCTATGAGAAACATCATTCAAAAAGTTCTTGTAGCCTTCTATTTTAGATTAAGAATCATCTGAAGAAACCACTAGTGGTGGAGGAGGAACTTAACTATGTTGGGAAAAGATCTCAGAATGTTGGATATAATCAGGGGCAATATGGTCCTAGAGCTAATTGGAATTAGAGCCCTTGGTCTAATGAAAACCAATGAAATCCTCCCTTTCCACCTCAAAAACCACCTACATTTTGGGGTCAACCTGAATGGATGAATCCCTAGTGGAACCAACCATAGTGGCAAACAAATCAGCTGCAATGGTAGAAAAATCAACCACAATGGAAATAAAACCAAATGTAATTTCAGCCATGGTAAAATTAGGGGCCAAAGAATTCATGGGGACATTCACCACAATTAACACAGGGTTCTAATCCTACTCATGAACAAGTAAAACAACCTCAAATTCCAGCACAATTTGTTCCAAATCCGAAAAACAATCACTCTGATTCTAATCCACCTACTTTGAATTCCATTGATGCTAAAGATATCCAGTTGAGAAGCCGGAATGTGCCATCTATACCAATTACTAAAGATCAAGAGGGTGAGAAAAATGAAAAAGAAAATCTAAAAGAAAAATAGAACTCTGAGAATGAGCAAGAAGTTAATCAAGAACCCTACCTAGAGCGCTTGAAAATAGAACAAACTACTCCTGACAACTCCCAACCTAACTATATGAATATTGTTGACTCTCAACTTCTTCATGAGTTAAATAATATTAACATTGAGATACCATTGTTACAGGCTATAAAATATATACCAAAAATAAATCAGTTAGTTAAGTCCCTATGTATGAAAACTTTGGGTAGGAAGAAGAAATTACTTCCTACCATTCAAATAGGGACCAAACTAACTGATGTATTGTCAGGAAATTACTTCCTCAAAAATATAATGATCTTGGTAGCCCTGTAATAACTTTGAGTATAGGAGGAACTGAGATTACCAATTTCCTAATTGATCTAGGAGCAACTATTAATGTTATCACCTCAGATACTGTTGAAATGCTAGGTATGAAAAAGATCCAGCCCACCACAACTTTTTTACAATTAGCTGATCAATCTACTACTAAACCTGAGGGAGTTTTAGAGGATTTCATGGTTACCATTGACACTTGGGATTATCTAGTGGAATTTTTGGTCCTTAAAGCTAGAAACAAATATTATGGATACCTAATCATCTTAGGTAGACCATGGTTAGCAACAACTGTAACATTGATAGACTATAGATCAGGTAGTATGATAATTTCTAATGGTAAAAAATAGAAAGAATTATCATTATATCCTCTTTCTCAACCATCAATTTAATCTAGTACTCAACCTTGGGTTGATGAATATATGGAGTATGAAGGGGATGGTATTATGGAATTAGCAATGGCTACTTTAATGAAACATGTGGAGGAATGTGAAGGACAAAGTCTTAAACTTGAAAAGATTGAACAAGTTAAAGAGAGGAGGGATTGCCATGGAATATTGTATCAAAAAATTTATCATCCCTGTCCTTTTAATACACTTGTAAGGGACCCACTTGATACAAAGAATGAAACCAAGGAGATCACTATAGTAGGAGATAAACCTCTTTTCATTAGTTCATCTTTGTCCTCTTCACAAGAAGAGAAATTAAAAGAAACTTTAGAAAATCACACTGAAGCATTTGCATGGGAATACAAGGACATGAGAGGAATCCATCCTTCTATTTGCACACATCATATTTACATAGAATATGTTAAGCCAGTGAAGTAGGGTTAGAGGAGAATCAATCCTATTCTAAGAAACCTTGTCAAGCAAGAGATAGAAAAGTTGCAAAAGGTAGGATTCATCTATCCAATATCTGATAGTCAATGGGTTTCCCCATTGGTTATTGTTCCAAAGAAAAATGGTAAGTGGTGTGTGTGTATTGATTACAAGGAATTAAATAGAGATACTAAGAAGGATCATTTTCCTTTACCATTCATTGATCAGGTACTTGATAGCCTTGCTGGAAGTAGTTATTTCTCCTTCTTGGATGGTTTTAGTGGATACAACCAAATCTAAGTAGCTCCTAAAGATCAAGATAAGACTACTTTCAGATGTCCTTGGGGTACATTTTCCTATACAGTTTTACCATTCAGGCTATGTAATGCACCAAATGCATTTCAGAGAGTTGTTTTAGCTATCTTTGATAATTTGACAACCTCATATGTAGAAGTGTATATGGATGATTTCACAGTCCATGCACAAACATTTGAGGAGGCTCTTGAAAGTTTAAACAAAGTTTTACAGAGGTGTAAAGACCATAGGTTATCTTTAAACCATGAAAAATGTTCTTTGATGATGATAAAAGGAATTGTACTTGGACATCATATTTCAAAACAGGGGATTAAAGTTGACCCTAAGAAATTTGTAATCATACAAAAGATAGAAATCCCAATAAATCAAATAGGAGTTCGTAGTTTTCTTGGGCATGCTGGGTATTATAGAAGATTCATAGAAGGGTTTAGTAGGATTTCGGAACCTTTGTTTACACTACTCAAGAAAGATGCAAAATTCCTATGGATAGAAGATTGTCAACGATCTTTTGAGAAACTTAAACAATCCTTAACCACTTCTCCAATCATTAAAGGACCTATATGGGGAGTTCCATTTCATATCCATTATGATGCTTCTAATTTTGCAATTGATGTAGTTTTAGGACAAAAATGATAATGATGAAATGCATGCAATCTTTTATGTGAGAAAAAATTTAAATCTTGCAAAAAGAAACTATACAACCACTGAAAAATAATTTTTTGCTGTGATAGATGCAATTAACAAGTTTAGGAATTATATTATAGGTTATAAAATATTCATCCATACAAATCATGTTGTTATAAGATATCTCATGAACAATGCTGTGGTGGGTGGACAAATCATAAGATGGTTGTTGTTGCTGTTACAAGAATTTGATGTAACTATACTAGATAAACCTAGCAAGGATAATGTTGTTGTTGATTTCTTGTCAAGAATGGTTTTACAGGGTGATCAAGAGACAGTTGATGATACATTCCCAGATGAAAATTTATTTGCAATATCAATACATCCTCCATGGTTTTTCGACCTTGCAAATTACCTCGTAACAGGGAAGTGCCCCAATCATTTCAGTTTTAAGCAGAAAAAGAGGTTAATTCATGAAAGTTCCAGATTTTAGTGGATTAATGGTTTATTATTTAAGATGTGTCTTGATCATATTCTTCATAGGTGTGTTGCTGAGATAGATGTCTATGATGTAGTACATGCATGTCATCATGAGCCATAAGGAGGACATTACTCTATGATCAAGACTATTCATAAGCTCTTAGGAGCTGGTTATTTATGGTAAAAAATGAAAAAGGATGTTTCATTCTTTGTCAAACATTGTGATGAATGTCAGTGCATGGGAAGACCTACACCAACCATGGAGTTTCCATTATAGCCTCAAATAGATCTTGAACCATTTGAAAAGTGGGGAATTGATTTTGTGGGACCTGTTGATCCACTTTCCAAGGGACAACACTATATTTTAGTTTGTACAGATTATGTCACAAAGTGGGTAGAGGTAAAAACTTTACTAGTAGAAAGAGAAGACAAGGTAGTTGATTTTGTGTACAATAATATTCTTCAAAGATTTGGTGCACCAAGGGAAATAGTTTCTGATCAAGGACCACAATTCATGTCTACAATGATGGAAGCTTTCACGCAAAAATATGAGATGACACATAGGAAGTCCACTCCATACCATCCATAGGAAAATGGGCAAGTGGAGGTCACCAACCGGGAGTTAGAAAAAATTCTAACAAAAAATGTTTCATTAAGGAAAACAAATTGGGCAGAGAAATTGAATGAAGTAGTATGGGCATATAATAGCACCTGGAAGAATACTACTAGATTTTCTCCATATGAATTAGTATATGGGAAAACTCCAGTCATGCCAATTGAGTTTGAATTATAGACATTGAGGAAAATATTGGATGTTGGCATTAATCTATCAGAATCAGAGAAGAAGAGAGTGTTACAATTGAGCCAGTTAGATGAGATGAGAATGGAATCTCTCCAACAATATATTGAAATGATTCAGAAATAGAGAAAAGAGTGGCATGCCAAACATATTGTAACCAAAAGATTCAAGAAGGGAGACTAGGCACTGTTGTTTGATTCCAGATTTCATGAATTTAAGGGAAAATTCCACACAAGGTGGCTGGGACCATACCAGATTGACCAAGTATTTGAAAATGGAGTTGTGAGTTGGTACCTATTGATGGGGAGAAAAGGGTGATGCTAGTTAATGGCCACCGATTAAAAATATACCATAAACCTGAATCAAGCGAGGAGTTCTTGTCAGAACTAAAACATAGAATTGAACATTTTCTGATGGGAGATATTTCTTCCATGAGGGAATGTGTTACTGAGTAACCCTTTTAAGAAAGGCTTGAACAAAAGGTAGATTGAAAACCAACAAATGGTAGTTTACCTTCTAAATAAAGGGGATAAATTGAAAACCAGAAATGGTGATTTATCTCTCTGAAAAAAAATATAAAATATAAAAAGAGAGGAAAAAATGAAGGAATGGCTGAAAACCAGAAATGGTGGTCTTGCAGGATCAACTTCAGATTCACTCCCGAGAGCTCCTGAGAGCTCTTAAAATCTCCTGATGACTCCTGAAGATATCTTAAGTTTTCAGCGATAACCTTCACATTAATTTTGGGATTTGTTTTAATTAATTTATTGGAATGAAATATCAATTGAGTTAGTTAACACGCTTGAATTAACTTTGACATTTATTAAAGGGTGCACATTTATTGTATATATCATTTCCAAATATTATTTTATTGATTTATTCATTATGACATAAAATAAATTGAATGTTAGCATAGAACTCTCTACCAAAAGAGTTATTAATTTTGTAATAAATGAGTTTAATCATTTCGAATCTCATTTTGAATCTAGTGGGGGAATTGAGAAGTGATATTGAAAGGACTGCAATAATAATGACAAGTAAAGGTGAGTTTTCCCATGTCCACATCAATGAATTCACTAATTTCAATCGTGCCACCAAATTTATGAATACTAAATTTAAAGTACAAGGTTGTGGCATGTGAATCATTTGGATGAGTAAATGAAATAAATAACTGCATGTTGATGGACGTGGGGTTTTTCTAAAATTTGATGTAGTTGGAAAATGTGCCATTATGTGTTTTTTCTTAATTGAGATAGCTAGTTCTTTCTAACAAAGTTCTAGAGAAGAGCATAATGAGGAACAAGCGAAATGTTGGACCAAAGAATTTTATTCTCGACCTAGAAACTGAAAGATTTCTAAGAGAAGTTGGGTGGTTAGATTTCATCAGGAGGTATGAAGGGTTCAGACAAGAGTTAGTTGAAGAATCTATGAGGAATTTCCATGTAAACGTCACCAGGGTAAGGGATGAAGTAATTGAGGTCACCCCACAAATAATAATTGAAATCTTTAGAATTCCCATTGAAGGAAAACCAGTTGAAAAATTTAGTGGCGACATTTTATCAGAGAGGAATTACACACAATAGTCTCGAAGAACTGTGGAGAACTATTGTCACTTAGTTGATGAAAATTTTCACTTGTGAAGATCAATATGGCATTGTGTTAGGGATATGAATGCGGTTATTGATACACTTGAGATATGGAAATGTAGAACCCTCTACCAAAATCAATTTACCTACATTTTTAATTTTCCCAAATTTTTTCCATGATAACTAGGGTGAAATCTAGGGGAGAATCTTCAATAGAGTATCATGGGTTAATCCACTTGATAATAAAACACTATTTCTTAAAAAAAGAAACTGGTAAACAAGGGTGGTTAGAATTTTTATCCTCTCATGTTAAAAATCCAAAAGGGAAAATCACAAAAGGGCCCATAGAAAATTTGGGAAAAGGAGAATCCTCTGGGGGGGAAATAAAAAAAGGACAAGAAAAAGAGGAAATTACAAAAGTCTATTAGGGTAACCCATAGTGTTACCAAAAAGAGGAAACAAGACATAGATAAGGAAAGCCCTAATATAGTTCAAAATGTTGTGTCAATTGCTAAGGAAACCCCAGTTTGTGAAACCCAACAAAATATTTTTGAAGTCCAAACCCACGAGGAAGTCCAAACCCCTGTGTAGTTACTTGAACAACCTCATAGCCCTCCTGAAGTCCCAATTACTTCTCTTGAGAGAACACTTGTGTGAGAGTATTTTGATTGCACTGAAAAATCTAACTCCCAGTCTGAAGAGAGAGAGAGGCCTTAGAGGAGTATGAGGATGAAGAGACTAAAAAATCTACTTCACAATCCCTAGTTGTAGAAAGAAGGAAAGAAAAGGAACTACTAATTGAACCATAAAAATCCATGCAATTATAGGAAGAAGAAGAATCAGAGGAAGATAGTGAAATAGCAAGGGTTATGGCTATGTCAAGGATACAAACAAAATTAGAATAGGAAAGAAGAAGGATAGAATTTCTTGAAGAGAAATCGAGGAGGAAGGAAGAAGAGTTGCAAAATTCTATGAGTAGAACAGAGAAAATTGAAAAGGAAATGGATGAGAAAGAACGTACTTTGAAGGGTCAGTTAAGTGAAACCGAAAGAACCTTGCAGCAAGTTAATGCACATGCATTAGGTAGGGCTAAAGAAACAACAAGGTTTAGTGCAGAGGAAATAGGAAATCTGAGAGCAAAGCTACAACAAAAAGAAGACCAACTAAGACAACAATATCATCTGTTGTAGTCACAAGAAGCTTCCACCTCATCTTCTCCAAGAAGATATATTTCTCTAGCTGCATTGAAATTTAAACATGAGAATAATTAGTTGAGGACTCAAAACCAACAACTAGAAAAAGAAAGAGATGAAATCAATGATAGACTTCAACAAAGTGTAGATTTGTCTTCAACAATGTTATAAATGAGAATACCTTCAGGATCATATGCAATATTTTTAAGAGAAAGATTCCTTCAGTGGAAGATAAACGAACTGATACTTAAAAGAAAAACTAATTATCAGAATGATAGGGAGTTTCTAGAAGATTTATTTAACAGTCATCCTACCATTTTGAATCAGATGTGTGAGTATTTTCAGCATAGATTTTTACTTGGAAATTTTCCGCAATCCTTTCTTAATGTTTTTATAGGAGAGCTCCAGATTAGGTCTTTTGCTTCATTACTGCAAAACCAGGTGGAGTGGGAACATAAAGAAATCCTTGAATATAAAGAGGAACAAATGAAAATGGGATTGCCTATGAGGAATGAGACCCATTGGTCTAGACCTTTTAGAGCTCAATTAAAATTCTTTGCCATGTCAAAAAATGTAGCTCTTTCTTATAGAAGAATTCTGAATGAGATCATCAAAGTATTTAAGAGGGTTCAAAATCATCTCCCACAAAGAGCTTTGAGTGCAGAAATTGACAAATTCAAAAGTATTCAACCACACTTGAGAAGAAGAGAGCCTATTTCACCAAGAAATATCACTTGGAGTTTGACCAGAATAAGAATTGTGATTGATATCATTGAAGAGAAATAGACAAAATAGATAGGAATGAGGTTTAGGTCTCCTCGTATCATAATGCTAGCACCAAAATTCGATGCACCACCATAGTTTATTGGGGAGAATCTAAGGGAATGGATATGCTTGTCAAAGAAGATTCTTAGAGTATGTATTGCAGGATGCTAATCTAGAAGATATAATTGCTTGGTTGGTGGCTAAGAACAGAGATTTACTAGACCCTCAACCATGAGGACATGGTTTACATCAAGAGGGGGAGGATGATAAGTGCTCAAGAATGTTGTTTTAATTGATCTTTTTATAAACTCAAAAGACTTCATTATATTATTAATTAACTATTATGGTTGTAGATTATATGCTTAATGTTTTTTTGATTCATATTATACTTGAATAATTGAAGGATATATTAGATGTGGTATTTTGCATTAAATGTGCTTCTTTTGGTAATCTTAATAAATAAATGATTGTGCAAGATCAAATATCTATTGTCATGGTTGCAATCTATTCTTGAGAATTTCGTGCAGGTGCTTAATTGTTTACTGTTGAGTTGGATCTATTAAAATTTCCATTTAAACAACTTGGTGTAAATCACACTCTTGAAAGCTCCTAACATATCCTGATTTGCTATGATTCTGAATTGGATTTTGCCAATTTGGGAGCTGCTGCTCCAACCATGATTAGCGAGATTCTCTTGAATACTTCCAGTTAGACTTTCATTTAGTTTTCACTTTGTAACTTGGTGGCTAGCACCATAATTTTGAATTAAAAAATAAGGGATATTCTTATAAATATCCATCCTTAGGTTTTATTTGAGTTAGTCGATCTTTTGCTGAAAATTGTAACTTTTGGTACTCTATACTTTTGTTTTACTCACCAATTTTGGCCAATTGGAATGAAAATAAGAAGTTTATCTGAAGCAATATGTTTGAGGTCTGACCAGAGGAAGAGTAGGGCCCACTCAACCAAAGGAGGTGACCCTATTTCATTGATTATTTGACTCAGTTAATTTTGTTTTGTTATAATCGGTTTGAAGTTCACACTTTAATTCCTATTAATCGATGTTCAACAATTGTATTTACTTAGATTAAATTATTCCAATTCAAATTAGTTAAGACATTTTACTGTAGATCAAAGATATTTGAATTCCATCATTTACTATAGGTTTCATTAAGTATTCATTTTTAGATGCACATAGCTATAGAAAAATTGGTAACAATGGCTGATGTAAGGATTGAACTAAATCTAAATTCAAATATGTTCTTGGGAGTTAGTATTATTTCTTTCTAGATTTAATGTTTAATTCTCTACAACATAAATAGATTCATTATTTTATAGGTTAAATTTCATTACTTGAAAGCATAATTAGATCTCTTTTTAGCAACTTTAAATTATGTATTTTAGACTTAGAGTTAAAAAAATTTATTTTGTAGATCTCCCAATGAACCAATTGTAGTTAAGGTAACATCTAAGCTGATTCATTATGACTATAATAGGTTTAAATAAGCATTAGTTAACCAATAAGTTAGAATCGTCCTTAGAAATTAGTTGCTATGTTCTTCTACCAAAGAGCTCCTAAGAGCTCCTGATGGCTCTTGAAGGAGATTGACCGAAATAAAAGTCATTGTTTACAATGTAAAACCCCCCAAATTTTTGGAATCCTCCTTATCGTATATTGCTCTGAGACACACCTGGTTCAATAAATGAAAAATTAAATGATGCAAGTTGTGACATCAACGACCTCACCCATCATTAACCATCTTTCAAATCTGCAAGATTTGAGCAAAAACACCAGAAGACTGCTGAGAAAAAACATTTCTCCTAGTTCACTAACAAATAGTTCTGTCAAACTGGTTCACACATCGGCGAGTATATCTTTCACTCTCCATTTATCCAAAAGCTAAAACTTAGGATATATTATCCATTGAAGCTCATAAACACTACTACAGATCTACACATGCATAGGATAAACTAAAATAAATGTAGAGCACAATACTGGAGCACACTCAAAACACACATGCTACACATTCTTTATTATTTCTTAATTTTCTCAAAAGAACTTGGCAACAACACAACTGTGTCTTCATAAATATAGCTCCATGTACTCTAAACACTTCTACAATATCTCAACTATACAAGTACCACCTATAAACATTTTGAACCGTGTTGACATCAATGAAAATCATTAATAACAACACCACCAAACACATCCATACTTGAAATTGAAATTGTATGTGTATTTGTGAAGGAGCTCCTTACAAGTTTCATAGACCTACAAGTCCATTTACTTGTACACCTAGTCGATGACATTGAATTGGTGGGTGTTATATCAATGAGTTGGATGTTTTTCTTTGAGAGGTATATGAAAACTCTAAAAAATATTTTTTTGAAAAAAGGCACATCTAGAGGGTTGCATGGATGAAGGGTATGTATTGAATGAAGTATTTTTCTTCCTGTGTGAATTCCTTCGTAAGGATTTAGAAGATGGGCCATGCTTCTAGGATGAAGAATGAGAATCAAATATTATTGATGGAGAAAAAACACAATCTAATAGTGTTCAAGTAGAAATTAGTAAGTAAATTCATGATTAGTGCGGTTGTTTTTCTTGCAATCATTAATTTACTCTGTAATTTATCTATCAAATTAACAACATGACATTTGGAGTTTGAAAAAAACATGTTGACATGTAATAGGTGTAGATGAAAGTTCTATACTCGAAAAGTTTATTTTGTAACACATGGACTTTATGAACAAATGGATTGATCTATATGATAAAAAGAGAGAAGTGTTAGAAGCAAGGAGGTTGTTTTAAGAAATAAAAATTCTCTAAGAGGTAGCCAATCTCTATATTTAAGAATCACAAAAGCTAGTGGCCAACTGACAGGTAAAGCTTCTCAAGTCTTTACCCCTACTCTTTAGGCTCTGTGGGACCAAGGAGGGTGTTCCTTCTTGTGTTCATTTGATATTTCCTTTCTTCAAGAACACTTCAATAAAGATTTGTTCCTACCATATGCAAATAGACATTATTCATTGAAGGCTTGGCAGACCTTTGAGAAAATAATCACCTAATGCTAAAAAATGAATGATACCTTAAGCACATACATCATAGTTGAAAGATTTAATGATTTTGAATTTAATAATTATTTATGAGAATGCATCAAGCTGAAAGACAAATCAATACCTAATTCTGGGCCATGGAGTCAAATACAAAAAACAAATTCATCAGCAAATGAACTTCAACCAATGGATTCAAACTATAAATGCATTACACCAACAAATCCACTCTTGTTGTCAATCAAATCCTTCTTATCAAATCCAACCTGCACACCTCAAATCATAATTATCTACTCAAAGGATTTAACAATTTCTTTGAAATAGACCCATGATCAAATAAAACACTCCCAGGGAACTAAAGATGATAAAATCAAACATACTTTGTATTATTGAATTAAAATAATTTAAAATGTACAAAGTTGGAGACAATCTGATGACAATTTTGATTTTCTTGCACAAACTGGCTGATATTTACTCATGAAATTAGTAATTATAGCTTACAAACTCAATTTTATGAATTAGACTCAACATTTATCTATCTACCCAGCCCCATACAAAAATCCAGAACCCTTACCATGAGAAAAGAAAGAGAAGATATAGAAGAAAAGAAAAATCCAGAAGTTAATCTTTTGAAGACATCTGGAAGCTCCATCCACCGTTAATCTACAAAAAGAAAAGCCTCTCCCTTCTCTCTTTAGTTGCAACAAACTTTGCCTTAGTTCCGCAACAACAAATTCACTCCTTAGTGAAAAATATTCAACCTGATGCCCAATAGAAAAATTACCCTTGTCGTACAAATTTGCACCTCCATTTTACCCTGCAGTGCAAATGCTATTCTTTCCTATGAAAATCAATCACTCTATCCTTTTCTTTTCTACACATTACAATTGTATTTACATTTATGTGCCCAACACATAGTTTTTGTTCAATAAAACTCCACTATGCCCTTTACCTTTCACCTTATATTTAATATTAAATAAATTACATTTTAATGGTGAATACATCAATTTATTCACCGAGCATCAAATACTTTTTCCATTTCACCCCCAACAAAATAATGGCCTCCTAGATAGTGAATATTTTATTTACTCCATAAAATGATCTCGTGCCAATTTATTTCACTATATTTTCACAAAAAATTCTCGTGCAGTTCACTTTTATTTTCCAATAATATTTAGAAACCTTGCTTTAATATTGGAGGCCCTTGGTAATATTTTAATTTTTAGATAGCTGCATTTAATTTTCACCTATATGTACATCTTTTAATTCTGAGTAAACGAGGTTCACAACTATTACTTTACCTGTGCACACCAAAAATATTTGCCCCTAACATTTATTTTAAAATCACTGGATCATGAAAATCCTTTCACCTGTGATTTCATTTTTACATATTAAAACACCTTGCCTTCACATGTTGACCCATTCAATTTTTCAACAGGTGATTTCACATTTTACCTTATGTTTTGAAATATTTCCCTTGGAAAAGTGAAAATTTCAAATCTTTCCATTGGGTAACATTTAAATCACCCTGAAAATAGCACATGAGCAATGTATTAAGAAATCCTTGGGCCCACCACACTTACCCCTCACACCTCGCGAGCCTTTGGTTCACGTCATCCTTCCTCCCATGAGGTCATGAGATTCGTCCACGTGGTAATCTCTTCTATCTGCCATTGATCACTCTTTTCTGGTTTGTGCCCTAACTTCTCTGTTTGCACATTTTGCAACTTCCCAGGCTATGGCGGCAAGTTAATTGTTTGTTCCTATAGCACCCATACACTCCTCCAAAAATCACGTGGGCCTCCTAGATGCATCACTTCAATGAGTCTTGTTGTTTTCCTACCTTGTCTACCTCACTCTTGGTGTTCTCCAACTCCTTCCACAGGAAGCGATTCTCTTTGCATTGATCTAAATAGCCTCCTTCATTATTTTTTTCGCTTCCATCCTCATTGTGTACAAACCAATAAAAAGATTCCTTTATCCTTTATGCATTGATGAATGTCCATACCCTTCTGGTTCATTATTGTGTAGCAAGCAATCCTTTGCAAGTTGTGCCAACACTTCTACAAACTGCCTCGAGCCTTTTCTAGCTAACACAAGGGTGCTTCATATGCAACAACAAATGCCCAATGTGCTCGAGCCTGCATGTATGGTGGCTCCCTATGAGTGTTGGTGCCAAATATGCAACATTCAATTTCATTCTTTCATAACCCTCACTTGGCTTCATAATGCCTTTGAGTTGAATGAGATAAAGTTTGAGAACAGTTACAAATTAAAATTTCCTCAAACAATTTTGATACATTTTCAATACTACCGGAGACTGCCCCCTATAGAAAAGGGCATGTCAGATTCACTCACACATCAATCATCACACAATGATGCTTCTATCATTCTTTGAGTGCCCTGATGGGTTCCTCCATGGGATACAAACCATTTGGGAAAACCAACACTATCTATCCTACACATATTATCCATGACACCATCTGGAACAATAAGTACCCGAACATGCAAGTGCATCTCCCGCTTCATCAGAATTTAGAAGCTTAGTAGTTGTGAGGAATGCCTCAATACCATGTAGTGGAGTCCTTGTCACATGCAAAATCCATAGATTGCTAGTTTCATGCTAAGCCATGGCTACACACATTACTTCCTCAATATCACATAGCTTGCCTTTTATTTTTGAAGTTTTCATTCTACAACTATGGCATCCTCTTGTTGTTCCTTGAAAGATCATTGAATTAATGACATCAGGAAATCCATTACTTTTATAGCATACAAGAGTCAACCATTTGTGTCATATTGGATGCACAGGCCATCATAGTGTTCTTTGAATTCACTTCATTGTACTGCTCTTCTCGTACAACGTCTTCCATTAGATTGATAGCCCATTTAATAGACCTTCCTTAAGTGGAGGTAGAAGATTCACAAGTTTAGGGAATTCCTCCTTAGTGTTGCATTGTATTACTTGTTTAGGGGTGAGAGAGTCAAACACTCCCATTCCAAACTCCTTGAACCATGCATTTATCAGACCTGCCAAATAATGAAGATCAATATTATAGGGCATCATCCGTTTGTTTGATTGGTTCCTCACATGCTCTACTTGGCTATTCTCTTGTTTTTATTCTAAAAACACCTTCAACAAAGAAATCATATTCTCACTTATGTTTGATATTATCAAGCATTCAAGCATACATGGATGATCTCTTGTTCATCTCAAGAAAAAATCTACATTTCAGTTTATGCAATGGTTACCCACAATTCTTGTGAAATAGCTTACCATTTTATACTTTAACTTCATATCATTCCATCTTTATAAGGCCAAGGTACTTTATCCATTATTTTGTAATTTTGTCATTTGGACAAACCTCAAAACTCATGCTCCTTCTTCCTCCATCACAAAGCCCAAAGAAATGGCTCTGATGTTTATCATTTTACATTTATTTTCACCACGGTTTTCACTTTATCCCAATTGGATAGAAACCTCATTGAATTATGTAACATATGTTGGGTCCCCTTGTGGGCCCGACTAAAAAAATTTCATTCTCAAACAAGTTCTATCCCTTGAATTGATTTGAGACAATTTTTGAATGCCCTTGGTATGAAAAATTGAACTAGGTTATCACTAAAATCTTCTTTCTGACATATTTGAATAATGAGCAATACTAGCCAGGTGGGCTCTGGAATCACCTTGGGGAATAGGTCAAACGACCTCCTGGAGTTATGAAAACTTGTAGGAACATAGTCATTTGGCCTGAGAATGGAGTGAAAAAGACGGTTTGGAAAAAGGTATCCCGAGATAAAATATATTAAATACCAAATTTTCCTAGTTAAACTTTTTTGTAATTGTAGCTATTCAAAACAAATTAAAACTTACAAAATCACCTTGTTGCAAAAATAGCAAATCAACTTTTGAGAGGCTACCACTAGACATATAGGATCATTTAGGTATACTGAGTACATGTAAAAGAATGATTTTCTTTAATCATTATTCATCAAAATATACTGGAGGTCAAAGTTGACCACCCTGAAAGGTTCCAAAAAATGCAGGTGCAAAACTAAACAAATTGCGTTTGGTTTTGGCTTGGTAAAAATATCAAATCAGATCATGAGGCTCTAAAACCAGATAGGGGAGTACATTTATGTGGGAAGAATGGAGAGAAGCAATCCTTTTGGCTTGACAGTCAACCATTTGTGAAATTTTAACCTAAACAAGAGGCCACCTTGAAAAACTGAAAGTTTGCAAACAACAGAAAAGTGCCAAAACCCTCCAGCTTCGCTTTTGAAAACCCTGACAAAGCTAATCATGGGAAAGCTGAAAATTGACACACACATTCACATATGTTATGTGAGTGGGTCGATGAAGGGGTTTGGCTTGAAAATCAATAGGCTCTAAATTACAACCTTCCAAAGTAGGTCACTTAGGTAGGTTTTTTAGGTGCACTTTTGAGAGTGCAGAAGCAAAATTTTCAATATGGGCACTTGAAATTTCAGAAATTACAGAGTGCCATTAGTGGCTCTGACTTGGGATGTATGCCCCCTGTGGGCATAGAAAGAATCTAGATCTTCGGAGAGTAGACCAAATATTGAGTTTTCCAGGTGCTCTTAAACTGCTCCTTTATTCAACCTGTTTTTCAACTTCACTTGGTGACCCCAGGTCACCAAGTGAAAAAGGAGAATAAACATTTAACTCTATCAAAAACCAACGTATTAAAGGAGCTAATGTCCCTCAACCCATGCTTGTCTCTATCAAACCATAACAACATGAGTGATAACATCTTTGCAAACATTAATATCAGGTTGCCTTTATACAAATGTGAACTTGCTCCTTGTTTAGCTTTGTCATCAAATGGAAACCAAATCAAATAAACCAAACCACTTCCACTCTCTTCATTTTCTAATTTTTCATTGAGTGGCAACACTTGAAGCTGGTGATCAAGACCACATGAAACATAGCCTGATCACAACCATTTGCTTGATTTAACATGATGACCTCTCCCAACAACTCATCAAATACAACATTATCAACATATTCATAATCACTATGCATCTAAGAGTTAGGTATACCCTCAAAATGTTATTCATCATGTGGCAACAACTTGTCATATTCATCATACGAATTACTCTTAAGATGAAAACAAAATTCTTTAGTTTCTTGCACATTGCCACACTTTGTGAAAACTTCTTCCAACTAACAAAAGTAGAACTCACATTCTGCCACATGGCTAGTACCATTATGCTCAATCTGATTACTATTTTTCATATCAAAGGTAAAACCATCACAAGAACTCACCAATAGATCTTTCACATCATGCAAACTATCTCTAAGTGTATGTAAAGAAATACACTCATACATCGACACACTCTCTAACTATCCTCCATCATGAGGATGCAGAGAATTATCAAGGACTTTTGACTTATCCTCATCTTTATTCACTTTGTCATCTTTTGAACATAACATATCAACATCTTCATCATCACAAGCTTGATCAAGAATGAGCAATTCTGGTTTAGAGAAATAACCTGACTCTACCTTGAAATCAACATTAATATCCATATGAAAAGACTCATGCATAGGCTCATTCAATTCATAAAATGGACACTTGTCCAAATATGCATTAAAATTTTCAAGACTTGATTCATTGGATGCAAAAACCTCATGGTCATCTACTACTTCAAAATCATCAAAACATATTTCAGAACTTGCATCAATATCCATATCTTCATACTCATCATACAATGCATCATTACAATCAAATTTCTGCTCATCTTCATCCTCATTATCATCATGCTGATCAACTGGTTCATAAGTGGGAGGAGAATCAAAAAAACATGCATCATACCTTGCACAGTGAAGATCATCATCACTGTCAAAATCAATGTGGGTAGTACACAACAACTGATGATTATCAACATGTGCACGTCTCTAATATTCAATGGTCAATAGACTTGAAATTTGTTCACTGTTCAATAGATCATTGTTCTGATCCAATCTCTCAACCACTTCTTCTTCTTGACCTTCACTATAATTGAATGCATTATCAAATTGTAAATCAAGATACATAATGATATCATCATCATCAAAATTTGAAAACTCAATGGTCGGATCATAAATTGGATTTCCCCAATCATAAGAGATTGAATTGCTAACAACCTTGTCACAAGCTTGGTCACAACTAGTCATAGAGAACAAGTTTTCCACTTGTTCACTCTTGCTTGCTTCTAGGCTATCATAAGAACAATCCACATCATTTTTCAGTTCATTATTGGACAAGATGTCTTCATTAAGTTTAGCATTTAAATCCTCTTGAGGATAGATATAAATATTTTCACCTTCAAACTAAAAACCATCAATGGCTTCTTCATTGTAGCTACTTGTAGTTGATCTTGCTGATTGAAATTCATTGCATACTTTATCACTTACAAGTGTTATACTTACCTTCTCAGAAGCATTCTTCGAATCATCAAAATCCTTTGTCTCATCATGAAGACTTGCATCAAAGCTACACTCACTTGTAGACTAGACATGATCAATTGTACCATAAAATTGCTGATCACATGTCTCTTCTTTAAAGAATAAATTCAATTCATATCCTTGATCATGTTCTTAAGAGCCTTTAGAAGAATTTATCACCACTGTCATTAGCTGCAGAAAATTTACTCTCTATTTTTTCATTTTTAGAGGAGATAGGAGAAACTTCAAATGTTTCATTCATCTCATCATTTCTTTCATCATCATGGCTACAACTTTCAATAGGACACATTTCTTTTGTAGGTTGTTCAAATACAACTTCCGCATCACCTAATGATGCATCATTCTTGTCTTTTACCTTCTCAAGTATGCACTTGTTTGTATTTGGAACCAAAGAAATCTGATTCATTTGTACTTACATAGCTATTGATTTTATCAACATGTTTATCCACAATTGAAGATTGAAGACCTTACACATATTCATTCCTCATTTTCTCCAAATTATCTAAAATTGTGTATGCAATCTGCATATCTGATATTCTAAATTTTTTTAACAATGCACTAGATCCTTCCTCAAAAGCTTCAATGTACCAATGAATACAATCTGGAGTATTAGGTATTAAATTTTTAGGGACCAATGAAAGAGCAACAAAAAATCTATGACTGAAATCAATGCCTGACTCTTCATTTTTTCTTTTAATCTCCTTCAATCTTGTGACAAGGTCAGAAGGCTCTTTTTCAAATTCTTCTCTATAAGCATCCACTAGTTTATCCCAACATGGAAAAAAAAATTCAAGAAATCTTAAGTACCAATCCCTGGCTCTTGCTTCAAGAGATCTGACAAAAAATATCATCCACATATCCTGATCTCCGAATGAATTTTTCTCAATGAAGCTAGAAAAACTTTGGATATGTGCATCTCCTTCACATACATTGTATTCATCAAATCTAGGCATATGTTTGTAAACTTGGCTTGACATACTTTCAATTTTGTAATCAATCCATGACAAGTCTAACTGGTTATACAATGGGTATAACCATTTCGACCTTATCCTAGGCATTTGCAATCTTGATTTCATGCACTTTACGCTATCAAATGCTTGAGGATTATCAAATTTTTGAAGCTTCTTGATAAGGCCTATTAAGGTATCTAATGGTATGGCTATTTTATCTTGATGATCCATAGATATTTGTAGATCAATGCTCAACTAATTGTGCATAATCACAACCATGACCAAATGAAGGATTACAAGGGTGATTACTAATATGATGGTAACCTTGGCTTGAAACATATGATAATGCAAATGGATGGAAATCCCTAAGATATACAAATTCATTCTAACCATCCATACTAGCAAGTATTTGAACACTAGACAAAATATTTCAATGGAACTGCGGTTACATTTAATATGATAGAACCATCAAATTGGAGTGTGCAAACTCAATATTACTGTCCTTTCCCTTTCTTAGTGCCAATTCACTAAATAGGGAACCAATGTTTCTTCCTAAGGTGTTCAAATATGGTTTTCACACAATTTTCTTGAAAACCAAAGGTGAAGAATACCTGGAAATGTTGCAGCTGTTGCAAATTGTCTTCTTGACTAGAAATATTTGCAAATCTAGAACCTTTTTCAAATCTTTAATAGGTTCTTTTGATAGAGTTGCCACCTCTATTTTTAGAGGACTGGACTTCAAGCAATATGAAGTTATTTCACATGTAAACTTTCTTCTAAGTTCCTTTCACCAGCAGAGCACCACAAATCATGAAATCTTCAGGTTCACTAGAACAAATTCTTTCTCCAGGTTTGAAATCCTTCAATATTTGAACCAAATGTAGAATAAAAAATAATATGACTCTATGAAATATCAATCTGCAACTAGAGATTCAGAATTCTCCCCAGCAGAGTCGCCAATCTATTGGTGTTTTTTCCACCTAAGCTTTGAAATTCTCTAAGAGGTAGCCAATCTCTATATTTAAGAATCATAAAAGCTAGTGGCCAACTAATAGGTAATTTTTCCCAAGGCTTTACCCCTACTCTTTAGGCTCTATGGGACAAAGGAGGGTGTTCCTTCTTGTGTTCATTTGATATTTCCATTCTTCAAGAACACTTCAACAAAGATTTGTTCCTACTATATGCAAATAGACATTATTCACTAAAGGCTTGGTAGACCTTTGAGTAAATAATCACCTAATGTGAGGAATTGAATGATACCTTAAGCACATACATCATAGTTGAAAGATTTAATGATTTTGAATTTAATAATTGTTATTAAGAGTGCATCAAGATGAAAGACAAATCAGTGCCTAATTCTGGGCCATGGAGTCAAATACAAAAAATGAATTCATCAACAAATGAACTTCAACCAGTGGATTCAAACTGTTAATGCATTACACCAACAAATCCACTTCTTTTGTCAGTCAAATCCTTCTTATCAAATCCAACTTGCACACCTGAAATCACAATTATTTGCTCAAAGGGATTTCACCATTTATTTGAAATAGACTCATGAACAAATAAAACACTCCTAGGGAAACTAAGATGATAAACTCAAACATACTTTGTATTATTGAATTGAAATGATATAAAATGTACAAAGCTAGAGACAATCTAATGATGATTCTGATTTGCTTGCACAAACTAGCTGATATTTACTCATGAAATCAGCAATTACAACTTACAAACTCAATTTTATGACTTAGATTCAAAATTTATCTATCTACCCAACCCCATACAAAAATATAGAACCCTTACCATGAGAAAAGAAAGAGAAGATATAGAAGAAAATAGAACTCCAGAAGTTAATCCGTTGAAGTCATCTGGAATCTCCATCCACTGCTAATTTGCAAAAAGAAAAGCCTCTCTGTTCTCTCTTCACTTGCAACAAACTTTGCCTCTATTCTACAACAAAAATTTCACTCCTTAGTGAAACATATTCACCCTGATGCTCCAACAAAAAAATACCCTTCTCGTACAAATTTTCACCTCCATTTTACCTTGCAGTGCAAATGCTATGCTTTCCTGTGAAAATCATTCACTTTTTCCTTTTCTTTGTTGCACATTACAATTGCATTTACATTTATGTGCCCAAAACATAGTTTTTGTTTTATAAAACTCCACTATTCCCTTTACCTTTCACCTTATATTTAATATTAAAAACTTTACATTTTAATGGTGAATACATCAATTTATTCACCGGGCATCAAATCCTTTTTCCATTTCACCCCTAGCAAAATAATGGCCTCCTAGACAGTGAATATTTTATTCACTCCATAAAATGATCTCGTGCCAATTTATTTCACTATATTTTCACAAAAAAATTGCCGTGCACTTCACTTTTATTTTCTAGTAATATTTTGAAACCTTGATTTAATATTGGAGGCCCTTGGTAATATTTTAATTTTCACACAGCTGCATAAAATTTTCACCTATATGTTCATCTTTTACTTCCAAGTAAACAAGGTTCACAACTATTACTTTACCTGTGCACACCAAAAATATTTTCCCCTAACATTTATTTTAAAATCATCGGATCATGAAAATCCTTTCACCTATGATTTCATTTTTACATATGAAAACACCTTGCCTTCACATGTTGACCCATTCAATTTTTTAGTAGGCGATTTCACATTTTACCTTATGTTTTGAAATATTGTCATTGAAAAAGTGAAAATTTCAAATCTTTCCCTGAGGTAATATTTAAACCACCCTCAAAATAGCACATGAGCAATGTATTAAGAAATCCTCGAGACCACCGCACTTAGCCTGTGCACCTCACGGGACTTTGGTTGATGTCATGATTCCTCTCATGAGGTCAACGAGATTCATCCATGTGGCCATCTCTTCTATCCTCCGTTGATCACTCTTTTCTTGTTTGTGCCCTAACTTCTTTGTTCATACATTTTGTAGCTTCCCTGGCTATAGCAACATGTTAATTATTTCTTCATGTAGCACACATACGCTCCTCCAAAATGCATGCGGGCCTCCTGGATGCATTGATCCAATGATTCTTCTTGTTTTACTATCTTACCCTAGTGTTCTCCAATGCCTTCCACAAACAGCGATTCTTTGTGCATTGATCGGGATAGCCTCCTTCATTGTTTTGTTCGCTACCTTCCTCATTGTGCAAAAACCACAAACAAGAGTCCTTAATCCTTTATGCATTGATGATTGTGCATACCCTTCTAGTTTACCATTATGTAGCAAGCAGTCCTCTACAAGCCACAACAACACTTCTACAAACTGCCTTGAGCCTTTTCTAGCTAGCGCAAGGGAACTTCATATTCAACACCAAATGCCCAATGTGCTCGAGTCTACAAGTATGGTGGCTCTCTATGAATGCTGATGCCAAATACACAACATTCAAGTTCATTCTTTTACAACCCCCGCTTGGCTTCATAATTCCTTCGAGCTAAATGAGATAAATTTTGAGCACAGTTACAAATTAAAATTTCCTCAAACAATTTTGATACATTTTCAATGTTGTTGGAGACTACCCCCTCTAGAAAAAGGAACGCCAGATTCACTCACACATCAAGCATCACACACTGATACTTATGTCATTCTTTGAGTGCCCTGATGGGTTCCTCCATGGGACATAAACCATTTCAGAAAACCGACACTATCTATCCTACACATATTATCCATGGCACCATCTGGAATAGTAAGTACCCAAACATGCAAGTGCATCTATCGCTTCATTGGAATTTAGAAGCTGAGTAGTTGTGAGGAATGCATTAATACCATGTAGTGGAGTCCCTATCACATGAGAAATCTAGACACTATCAATTTCATGATAAGTCATGGTTGCACACATTGCTTCCTCAGTATCACATAGCTTTCCTTTTATTTTGGAAGTTATCATTCTGCAACTATGACATCCTCTTGTTATTCCTTGAAAGTTCGTTGAATTAATGACATCAGGAAATCCATTACTTGTATAGCATACATGATTCAACAATCTGTGTCATATTGGGTGCACAGGCTAGCACAATGTTCCTTGAATTCACTTCATTGTACTACTCTTATTGTACAATGTCTTCCATTAGATTGATAGCCCATTTTAATAGACCTACATTAAATGGAGGTAGAAGATTCAAAAGTTCAGGGCACTCCTCCTCAGTGTTGCATTGTATTACTTGCTTAGGGGTGAGAGATTCAAACACTCTCATTTGAAACTCCCTGAACCATGCCTTTACTAGACCTGCCAAACAATGAAGATCAATATTATAGGGCGTCATCCCTTTGTTTGATTGGTTCCTCACATGCTCTACTTGGCTATCTCTTGTTTTTATTCTGAAACACCTTCAATGGACAAATCATATTCTCACTTATCTTTGAGCTTATTAGGAACTCAAGCATACATGAATGATCTCTTGTTCATCTCAGGTGAAAAGCTACATTTTAGGTTATGCAATGGTTGCCCACAATTCTTGTGAAATATCTTACCATTTTATACTTTAACATCATATCATTCCATATTTATAAGGCCAAGGTACTTTATCTATTATTTTATAATTTTGTCATTTGGACAAACCTCAAAACTCAAGCTCCTTCTTCCTCCATCACAAAGCCCAAAGAAATGGCTCTAATGTTTATCATTTGACATTTATTTTCACCATGGGTTTCACTTTATCCCAATTGGATAGAAACCTCATCGAATTATGTAACATATGTTGGGTCCCCTTGTGGAGCGACTAAATTTTTTTTGTTCTCAAACAAGTTTTATCCCTTGAATCGATCTACAAATTTTTTTAATGCCCTTGGTATGAAAAAGTGAAGTAGGTTATCACGAAAATATGCTTTCTGGCATATTTGAATAATGAGAAAAAATGGTCGGGTGGGCTTTGGAATTCCCCTAGGAAATAGGTCAAATGATCTCCTGGAGTTATGAAAACTTGTAGGCACATAGTCATTTGACCCAAGAATGGAGTACAAAAGACTGTTCAGAAAAAGGAATCCCAAGGTAAAGTATATTAAATTCCAAAGTTTCCCAGTTAAACTTTTATGTAATTGTAGCTGTTCATAACAAATTAAAACCTACAAAATCACCTTGTTGCAAAAATAGCAAATCAACTTCTGAGAGGCTGACACTAGACATATAAGCTCATTTAGGTACATTGAGTACATGTGAAAGAATTATTTTCTTTAATCTTTATTCATAAAAAGATATTGGAGGTCATAGTTGACCACCCTGAAAGGTTCCAAAAAATGCAGGTGCAAAACTGAATAAATTGTGTTTGGTTTTGGCTTGGTAAAAATATCAAATCAGATCATGAGGCTCTAAAATCAGATAGGGGAATAAATTTATGTGGGAAGAAAGGAGAGAAACAATCCTTTTGGCTTGAAAATAAACCATTTGTGAAATATTAACCTGAACATGAGGCCACTTTGTAAAACTGAAAGTTTGCAAACAACAGAAAAGTGCCAAAACCATCCAGCTTCACTTTTCAAAACCTTTACAAAACTCAGCATGGGAAGTTGGAAATTTACACACACGATAAAATATGTCATGTGAGTGGGTCCACCAAGTGGTTTGTCTTGAAAATCAACAAGCTCCAAATTATAACCTTCCAAAGTAGGTCACTTAGGAAGATTTTTTAGGTGCACTTTTGAGAGTGCAAAAGCAAAAATTTCAATATGGGAAGTTCAAATTTGAGAAATTTGAGAGTGCCATCAAACCCATGAAATACTCCACTTCCCATCGATTTTCTTGGGGAATGGGGCTAATATTGAACACTAGAATGGGTTACTGAACAAATTCAAAATCAAATAGAAGATGCAAGTATAGATTTAAACATAAAAAAAGATGAAATCAACATGTCTAGAGGATGTGAAAGAGAGGAATAGTTAGAATTTTACAAAATTTTGTTTCGTTATAGTTTTGAAACTATTAACTATTTTAATATTCATTGTTATATTTGGTTTCACTAAAATAAATGGTCTTTCATAGGTGAGAAAATATCCAGCAATGTGGGCATATGGCCGACATTATCATGTAGAAAGTGTAGATGTAAATAGATGATCCTTTGATTATAGCATCATGGTTTAATTCAAGCAATCCGTTTGATCAATCTCAAAATATATGAATATTATTGAAGGGAATCGAAAACATTTTAGGAAAATACAAGAAATTATTGAGTTGGATTACCGCTCTTTTAAATGTTGTATTTTTAAGTGTAGATAGTATGAAGAATTTGAGAGGACACGAAGACATGATACCCATAATGGATTTTTTCCTCATGCTTCCTTTTGGAGGATAAGGAGCCTTATGTTCTACCAATTCATTGTGAGCAGGTATTTCTTTAACACAAACAAGAAATGGTAGTGGTCATTAATCTATTAATTCATAGCTTATTACGAATATATACCTATGTTTATTAATCAATAAAATCAGGGATAACTTTAAGAAACCCCACCTCAACCAAGGTGTAAAATCCTAGTGAATCTTTCCTTATATTTGGAAAAAATAATATATTTTTTTGGCGAATCTATGCACATTATTAAAAAAGTTTGTAAAATCTTGGCGAATCTTAATGAATAATTGGTAAAAATAATAATCATAGTGGAAAATCCTATTGAATATTCACTAAAAATATTAATGACAATGGCGAATCTCTCCTTCAAAATTTTGCATAGTTGGTCGATGCAATTCCCTCATATTTGTTTTTGTTTTTTGTAATATTGAAGTAGGGGCTTGGGGGTGGCAGCCACCGGCGGGGTCAAGGGGAGCGCCCCTTGTGGGGGTCAAGGGGGCAAAGCCCCCTTGTGGGGGTCGAGGGGGAAATGCCCCCTCATGGGGTCCAAGGACAGCGGCCCCGATGCACTCCTATCGCGATATAGGCGAGGTTGAGGGGCAGAGCCCCTCACCACCAAACATAAATTCGCTATCAAAAGTGCATTGGAGAAGACACAGATTAAGTGTTTTTTAAAAAGATCACTTTAAAATTAAGAATAAATGAAAAGTTTAAATATTACCATCGATTAGCAATTTACCTTTTTAATTGGATGGTTGCAGGTTGATTCCGCGACATAATTCGCACATGCCTTTTAAAAGGCTTGTTGAGGCCTGAAATTTGTTTTGGGCCACAAGATTAGATTTAATCGTGTGGCCCAAAACAAATTTCGGGGCTCAACAAGCCTTTTAAAAGGAATGTGTGTATTACGCCGTGGAATCAACCTATTTCCATCTGATTAAAAAGTTAAGTGATGATTTGATGGAAATAAATAGAAGCCTTATTCAAAGCTAAAATGTCCTTGAAATTAAATGGTAATTTATTAATGTGGTGATATTTCCACAAAATTATTGGTAGTAATATAATATTACTAGCGAATATAATCAATATTTGTGATTATAGTATAAATTGTTGGCGAATCATATCTAATGGCGTATCGTTTAAAATATAATACATAGGTGAATTAACTGAGATGCAATTCTTTTTTTGTAAAAACCTAGCGATTCAGCATCGTTTTTATCTTGTACTATTCACCACTTCTGGAGGTCCCGATTTCAATTATTCGCCAATTGGTGAAGATTCGCCACTAAAGTTTTCCTTGAATAATATTGTTATATTATAGGTCCAATATATGTATGTCATTTATGTGCAAGTATTTTTCTATGAAGATATTTTGGACCTGAAATGGATATTTTTCATACATTATGATCCAAGATTAAGGCATGTATTTGATGATGCATTAGTGGATACTGAGCAAAATAATGATGGCCAACAAAATGAGAGAGAGGGATTAGAGAATATAGAATAAATTGACATCCATGATGATGTTGAAGATGGTTATGTTTAGGCACAAGAAGACGACAATCCAGAGTTAGATGATGTTATGGA
Source organism: Sequoiadendron giganteum (assembly GCA_007115665.2). Taxonomy (NCBI): domain Eukaryota; kingdom Viridiplantae; phylum Streptophyta; class Pinopsida; order Cupressales; family Cupressaceae; genus Sequoiadendron; species Sequoiadendron giganteum. The sequence continues at coordinate 305,054,183 of CM021101.1, forward strand.
AGACAACAATATGGATGGTATAGAAAATGATGATCCAAATACATCTGATAACAATATAGATGGTCTACAGTAAAATTTCAATGATGATGAAGATGATGTAGGTCAAGATGAGGATGATGATAATATTAAATACTTGAAAGAACATATGAACATTGACAATGATACACTGGATGACATTGTAGCAGACAATAATTATGTTAATGACCAAGACTTTTAAATTTTTCAGAATTATTTGCAATCCATGTTTGAAAAAGGATGATTCTTATGGCCTAAAATTTGAAATTCTTTAGAAATATTATTTGTGTCGATACAAATTACATATTGCAATATCCTTAAATTTTTCAATCTTTGGTATGAATTGTTGGTAGAAAAAAATAGGATTACCTGGATGATTCTTCAATTCATTTTGTATCAACATATGTTCATGAAGACACAAAAGCTAATAAAATGTTAATGCATGTAACTCACAATTATTTAAATAAGCAACTTTGTTAACTTTATTATTTTTAAATAGTTTACATTTTTATGTTTAAGATAATTCTGAACATGTAATTGAAAACATCCACGATAAATGCTTTACTGTATCGGCATATTCATTCACATAAACACAATATTGAGGATCAATAACTAATATTAATTTAAATATAAGAAAAAATAAGTATGGAAAACATAAGAAAAATATAGAATGATAACACAATCATGGAGAATCTCTGATAATAAGATGTTATATTTCATTCATAAGCTCAACATTTACACCAACATAGTAACCGATAAGGATGAAATTTAACACAACAATTGAACACCAAAGTAGATTACCAATTATGAGCAATCTTCTCCATTATGTTGTTTTAAAATATATACATTTATAGTAGAAGTCTTTGATATGATATGGATCGATGGAATGTTCAATCTATCTTCTTACTAATGCCTACTATAATGGAAATGAAAATGGAATATGATATGATGATCCTCTCAAAATTAGCCTTGGTTTCCTATTTATATAGGAAACAACAAGCTTCAATCCTTTTACAAAAAGAGATGACCCTTCAAAACTGCTTCTCTTTCACCAGAACCCAATCAAAAAAATCACGGAGTAACATCAAATGTGTCTAGACAAATCATATAGATTTGAATAATTTTAGAGAACTACTTTGGATACAACACAATAACGATTAAAAATGAACATCAACACAAAAATTGAACACTGAAAATAGATCACGAAATATAGATAGTCTTCTCCATTATATTTGTTTAAATGATATGTATTAATAATAGAATTTTTTTGATATGAAATGGATGGAAGGATATGTGATCTACTTGATATTCCTAATGGTGATGATATATCATAAAATGAGGCTTTGGTTTCCCCTTTTGTATGGGAAGCTACAAGCTACAAGCCTCTTCCAAAATGATGTGTATTTTCATAATTCTTTAAAAAATTGCAAAAAGAACATGATTAGGAATCTAAACAACTCATAATACTTACTTTGTTATTCAACATGGATACCTCGTGACCTCTCTAGATCTGGCTTGAGGTATATCCTCTCCATGATGAAGTATCAAATTGTCTAGTCCTTTTGCTTCAATGACTGCCCCTCTATGCTTAATGTATCTCTAGTCTAAATGATAAACAAATTGATGGGTAACAGATGATTGATGTACTCTTCTTCAGCATGAGCTTCCACATTAGAGATTATATTTCATGTAATATTCCATGTACATTATTTTCTCAAGTGTTTTGTGTTTATTTTGCAGTACCATTTATTCATCATTTATCTGTTGTAATGCAAGAGGTAGAAATATGGATAGCTCATCATTCCAATCACACAATTCTCTGGGATTACCAAGGCTGTCAAAGAGTGTTGGAGGCTGATCAAAATAATCAAGATCCTCCTTAATTCTATTGTGATACCTGGTATGTGACTCCACAAAATTATTACATTCTTGTAGTACATGGTCCTTCATAGCTTTCTCATTGATAAGATACTCTTTATTTTCTATCATTTTTTGTTGCAATCTCTGGTTTTGTAAGAGAGATGAGTGTGTTCATTTAAATAATTTATAATATTCATCAGCAAGATCCATCATCCTGTTGAATCTTACCTTGACTATTTTAGATACATCATACTTCATGGTCTTTATTTTTATTTCTAGTTCATTACATTTCTTTTGAGCCTTCTCATGGCAGTGCTTTTAATAGATAAAATATGTCATTGCATCCAATACCCTCTAATCATTTTCTACCCATGGGGAATATATTTTTGATGAAGATGAAGAGGATATTCTGTCTCTGTGACTAGCCACTTCTTTCTTTATTTTATCATTTTCCCTTTACTAATTTCTCAATTTGTGCCTTATTGAACTTTTCCACGTTTATGTTTAACTCTACTATCTCAATAGGATTGGTATCCACCGCCCTGTGGACCAAGAGATGTCCAACATTTGGATTGGATTATTGATAATAGCAGGTATTTTGTCTTGAGGATACAACTCCCAAATCATTAAGGTGGCCTCATCCGGATTGTACCCTGACCTTGAATATATTTTTTCACTGGCTTCTTTAGTTAGGTGCATTGTTTTATCTCCTCTTCTTCTGAAGATATCAAAAAATATGGTAGAGCTAATGTCCCATATTGGTAAGAGTAAAACCCCAACCTCTTGAAGTAGTTTTCTTCCTCTTTCAGGGGTGATAGACTCTAACTCCTTATCTACCTCCTTTCTTAGTTCCTCTAAGGTAGTTGCCTCTTGTTCAGGAGTGATATCTTTCATTCTATTTCTTAGCATTCTACCTTTATGTTCATAAACAAATTAATTAAACTCCAAAGTTTTAGCAAAATCATTGTTAGAGATAAACTCCTATCCGGCCCTGACCCTCACATCATTAGAGAGTTTGTTTGATGTTTCAAATTTTACTATGCTATGTTCCTAGAGTGGCTCATATTGTGTGACCACAAGTGCAATTATTTTCTCAACTTCATTATCTTTTGTATCACTTTCCTCTTCATCCCCTTCCTCACTCATGGTTGTATCCATAGAGAAACTTACCTTAGGAGTGGGCTATGAGGGTATATAACTAAGGGGCTCCAAATCCTTAGCCTGCATTCTTGAGTAAGTCATCTCAGGTGTTTCAAAGACTATTGGGGGCACATACTTAATCAATTCATCCACATGAGTAATGAGCTTCTCAACCTCTCCAAAGGGTCATGCACCTCATTGAATGCTTTTGAGTATGATGGGTTGTTTTCTTTCTTTCATGTCTCAATGAGAATAATATTGTTATATATAGTCATTCTTTTTTTTTGAAGCCTCATCGCAATTCCTTATCGCATCATCAAATGAGAATAGATGTTCATATCTAGATAAACCTTGTGACAATTTTTCTTTATTGATAAAATTTTCTATGTCAAAATTATTTCTTTCATTTCCTAATGGAAAATTGTAGTGTGCTAATTTGTTGTCAATTTCCTCATATCCTTCACTAGCAACAAGTGCAAAATCTCCAAAAACATGTAAAGTACTAGGCATAATGGATTACTTACTATGATCCTTAAGATGTTTTGCATTTGACTTGGCCAACTATCTTACAATCTCTAAATAAGACAATCTATCTATAACTATCCTTAGTAGCAAGTGTGGGGCTCCTTCTAACCCATATATTCTAATCATACTGCAATCAGAAAATGTGTACCAATCTCCCCATTTATGGTTCACCTTCTTCTTAGGATCCTTCTCTTTTGGTCTCAAAAAACTTTGTATTTTAGGAGACAAGTTATAATCACACAAATCCCCTAACAACTTCAATAATGGTTTCAAAAAATACTCCTCATAGTATAGATAACGGGATCTCCCATATCTGCTATCCCATATTGATGTCAACAACTGAACTGGTTTGTAATTTACATATTCATATACATCCCTTATCTTCATTTATTCTCCCCAAAACCCTTTATATTTTCATTCATATAAGAGCAAGTGCATGAACAAGGATTAGTGTTTAAAATTAATGCAATCATTGTTGTTTTAATCCTCTCCAATCCTTGGTTTAGAACATTGGATAGGTAACCAACATAATCAAATGGCATGACATCTCTTCTTTGTACATCTACTGCTAGGACCATTGGAGAAATTGACATGAGAGGTGGAACCTCCACTCCCAATACTTGTCTAATAGTGTGATATGTATATTAAAAATATTCTTCAAATAACTCTTCATGAAAGGGAGAGTTTTCATTGCTAGAAAACCTTTTGATATGATTTCCTTCCTCTTGAGGCCTATGTAGTGGTATTTTCCATCTCTTATAACTAGTGTCCATGTAATGATAATCTGTCAAAATATCTTTCATTGTGAATGGTAAGTTCATGGAGCAATGTAATTGGAAAATAGTGGAGATGAAGTCTTTGGGTATAATGATAATTTCAAACCCATCATGCAAATGGATAGTTTGTTGTTTAGGGTCATATCTAGTAGCTAGTGCCTTAATAAGATCTACATTGATGAACACATTAGGTACAACCACTTTCGCTAGGTTCAATCTCCACATATTGCAAACTAGTTGGAACCTATATTGTTTTCTATAATGATACATGAACAACTCATATCCTCTCCATACATCCCCTAAACCTTTCTATTTATAAAAAAATCTATCCATGGAAGGGTTTGACTGTGCACTTCTCTTAGGTCTCAACCTTGACCCAGGACATTGTTCAGTCATGTCTTGGTTTAGGAGTCTAGCTTCTTTTTTTTATTTTTTAGTCTTTGGTGTTCCTGAACTTCCTTCCATTGTCCAAAACTCTAGCTTCTTTTTGTAATTCTTTTACTTTGAAATAAATTTCTCAGCTAGGTTTCGTATGCTTACTTGTGTTGCACTTGCTTCCTTTGGCCATGAACTGTGCAACAAAGGCGTACTTCCAACTTCTTTACTTTGTTCCTACCTTTCACAAGCTTTTGTAATTCTCAATGACAGAATTGTGGCTGATTTGAGGTATACTTTGTTCAGCTCTGGTTCATAAATTTCCTACTTTCTCTCAATATTGTCATTGGGGATAAACTTTAATTTGAACATCTCATTAATATCTTCAAGTTGTTACATCGGTTGAAAATATTTATCATCGTTGCATCGAAGGGACTATGGTTTTACTTCCACTGATATCCACTTTTCTCATCGATGAACTCGTATGTTGTTATCTTTCCTTTAATGCATCGACGGGGCACTAGATCATGTCTCCCTGATATACTTTAGTTTCTCAAATATCCTTCCTTGGCTTATAATTGATTATTCATGGTATGGCTTTTCTCTTTATGCATTATCAGATTATTGGGGGAACCACTATTCACATTCCACTGATAGGTATCATTCCTCCCGATACCTTTTTCCCTTGATTTTTTTATCATTGTATTCGGGGAACCAATTTTTTGTTAGCCCGACAGCCCCCTGTTCCCTCAATACACTTCCCACTGATTTTTGTTATTAAACATATTTATTGTGTAATGCATTGGTCCATCGATGGTATATAGTGTCACTTCTCCTCGATATGCTGTGGTGTTACCAATGTGTTTTTCTCAGGCTATCAAGGGAACAATAATGTATGCTTTGTCGATGTGTGTTAATCACTCTGGTGAATCCATCTTAGTTAGCTTTTCTGGTCTATCGGGGGACCATATTAGGAGTTTTCCCGATAGAGAGTTGTCACACTAATAATGTATATTGTATGATTTTACTTCATCGATTCATTGCCAAGACTATTATGAGAGCCCCCCCCTCCCCTCGATGTGTGCTAATCACTCTGATGAATCCATCTTAGTTAGCTTTGTTGGTCTATCGAGGGGACCATATTAGGAGTCTTCCTGACAAAGAGTTGAGTCTTCCCGACAAAGAGTTGTCACAATGATAATTTATATTTTATGATTTTCCTTCATCGGTTCATCATTGGGACTACAATGAGAGTTCCCACGATGTGGTATTATCATGCTGATAGTGTTGAGTAAATACTTTTATAAAGGGGTATGGCAGACATGGAATTTTGGACTCATTGATGGATGTGGTAGTATGAGTTATGAAATAGATCTTGTCACACAAAGTTTTTCCATTTCAAGTCAATCATAAAATCAGAGGCAATAGATCTTTTGATATGGGTGGAATGTGGATGAAAATGAAGATTGATGGATATTGAGGTAGGATTTTTTAGCCCTAACACAATCCATGTTTTAAAAAGGATGATTCTTATGGCCTAAACTTTGAAATGCTTTAGTAATATTATTTGTGTTGATACAAATTACCTATTGCAATATCCTTAAATTGTTCAATCTTTAAGGTTTAAGGTTTGAGGGTTTAAGGGTTTAAGGGTTTATTAATTGGTAGCTAAGTGATAGTGTTTGGCCAGAAATCTAAGAAATTTTCTTTGTTTATGATTATCTAGAGGAATAAATGGGTATATACAAAGGGAATGTTGGTGACAATATGGATCTTGTCACACAAATTGTTGCATTTCATGTTAAATAGACTGAAATATTAGGTTGACGTTGGATTAGGGTATAGGTTTGAGGGTATATGGTTGAAGGATTAGGTTGAGGTTCCAATGTATAGGGTAGAGGGTATAGGGGTTGAGGGTTTAGGGTTTAAGGGTTTAAGGGTTGAGGGATTAAGGGTTGAGGGTTGAGAATTGAGGGTTGAGGGATGTTTAATGTACAGGGATGTAGAGGGTAGAGGGTAGGGGGTTTAAGGGTTTAGGGTTTAAGGTTAAGGGTAGAGGATTGAGGGTATAGGGTTGAGGGTAGAGGGTAGACTAGGGTTGAGGCTAGTTTAAGGATTAAGGGATTAAGGGTTGAGGCTAGTTTAAGGGTTGAGGGTTGAGGGATTAGGGTAGAGAGTTTACTTGGGTTTAAGGGTTAATGAGGGTTGAGGGTAGAGGGTATTGGGTTGAGGGTAGAGGGTAGAAGTTGGTTTAAGGGTTTACTAGGGTTTAACTGATGAGGGTTGAGGGACGTTGAGGGTTTAGGGTTGAGTGTTTAAGGGTTGATGGTTTTGGGTTGATGGATTAGGGTAGAGATGGAGGGATGGATGGAGTGAGAGATGGAGGGAGAAGTGAGATAGAGAGAGGGAGAGAAGAGGAGGGAGGGATAGAGATATACGAGGGTTGAGAATTGAGGGTATAGATTTGAGGACTTATAGGGTTGATAGTTTAGGGTATTGGGTTGAGGGTATTAGGGTTGAGGGTATTAGGGTTGAGGGTAGAGAGTAGAAGGTTTAAGGGTTTAGGGTTTAGGGTTGATGGTTAAGGGTTGAGGGTAGAGAATTTAGGGTATAGGTTTGAGGGTATATGGTTGAAGGATTAAGGTTGAGGGTCCAATGTATAGGGTAGAGGGTATAGGGGTTGAGAGTTTAGGGTTTAAGGTTGACGTTTGAGGAATTAGGGTTGAGGGTATAGGGGTTGAGGGTTTAGGGTTTAAGGTTGAGGGTTGAGGGTATAGGGGTTGAGGGTTTAGGGTTTAAGGTTGAGGGTTGAGGGTTGAGGGTTGAGGGATATTTTGATGCAAGTGAAATGTAGGCAAGCAATTGAAGGCTAGTGAATATTGGGGAAGGATTTTTTCTAACACCCCTAATCCTTGCTAGATCAGAACAATTAGGCACATAATTAGGCACTAAATTAGGTGCTAAAGTGGGCTCTAAATTGGGTGCTAAATTAGGCATTAAATTAGGTGCTCATTTAGGTCCTAATCTAGGTGGTAAACTAGGCACTAATTTTGGCGCTAATTTAGGTGCTAGTTTAGGCACTAAATTATACCTAAATTAGTGCTTAATTGTTTTGATCGACATAAAAAATGCTAAAAATAGCACCATCTTGATAAATAGCACTGATGTTTTCAAAAAAATGGAGAAAAATACATTAAAACAATGGGTGGAAGCAAAAAATGGAGCAACAAAGGGAGCTAATCATATGGATTTATTGTAGTGTGTGCTTAAACCATAAACCCATGAACATGGCATGGAATTTCATTATAAACTCATGTTGACCTTTTGTAGCTAGTCTCCAGTGGGCTAAGTTATAACTTATGTCTTAGGTGGTTATGTTTTTTATAAACCTCTTTACTTGTGTCTTCCAGTATTTTTTCCCAAGTCTTATATACCTAGGCATAGGCCCCTTTTATGAAAAAATTTAAGACATGTGCTAAATACTCCCGCTTAGGTCTTTGTATTTCCCATCAATGAAACCTTAACATTCATCAGCTTCATTTCTGCAATAAAAAATGAAACTTATTTCCCTTGAATTGCTTGTTGCTATAATATTTTGGAATTTGCATTTCACTTCCATAATGTGTGATGGCATATATTAACCTTCACATCATGTGGACTCTTTGCATCATTGTTTCATGTTGAAAGGCTCAAGTCAAATGCACAATCCATGATAAACAAATCAGATTTGAGGATGGTGATCTGAAGGTCATTGTGGGTGTTCTATGCATCTTGGTTATAATCCAAGGAGTTGAAGACCTTTTTTTGATGCACGATAGGTGTCAAAATCTCTTCATCAGAGGGATAGGAAAATATCAGTGGGACATTGATGATGGTCCCTTCGACATCCCGATATGGATGGTAATGATGACGAATGATGAATGTTAAGGTGACAGGTGTCTTGGTGGGCCTAAGGTTTTTTTTTTCTCTGTATGGTTTGAATAGCCCAAATTTAGTGGAGATAATCTAATGGTCATCACACACATCATTCACATCACTGATGTGAATTATTTCACCCAAGTGCTTTTAATAATGGTCTTTTTTGCACAATGAGATTGTAACGGTTTAGATTTGAAGGCAAGCATCTAATGGTAATTGCAAGGGTTCTTCACATTGCAGTTTGGAAGCATAAAGCATGGTGCCTTTCTACGATGAGCAATGAAGTTATAAATAAGGGAATTCTTGGAGAGAATGATGTGTATCAGTAGGACCTTTTTTGTTGTCCCTTCAACACCTCGATGGGATAGTGCTATTTGTGATGTGCAATGGTGGTGATATGGTGGGTCTAGGTTCGATGTGTGACAGAGTGATAGTGCAACATGTGTACTAAGCAATAAGTAGTATATTTTCATTGCATCACTAGCCTCTAATGCATCATGGATTGATTTATAGTTCTCTTAAAGGAATGAGTGATGTATTGAAGGTATGCGACGGTTGTTGATCTTGATTCTCCTATGATCAATGACCACATTTTAAAGTTCATTTGGGGATCTGATCTCAATCGTTCATCTCCAATCTGACGGTCGACATTCAAAATTCAAACATTTAATTGATCCTATTTGTGGCAGATTTTTAGAAGTTATTGTTCAACAAAATTCCTATCTATCAGATTAAATCTTATCGACTATGGATCAATTTTTCATGCCTTTTCAAAGATATATTGATTGTTGGTCAGTGTCATTACTCCTTGAGGTGTTGTAGATGCTATATTATTTTATCAGGGTATGCTAGTCTGATATTTTTCTATGGATTTCATGGGAGCTCCATCCCTGTATTCATGACATTCATTGTCTAGGGATCATTTGAGGTGTCAGAGCCCATATGGCTTGGAAGTTGCTCTATAATGGGTGTAATTTAGATCTTTTGATGTGACTGGAGTTCATCTTCCTGTAACCCTGGTTGGGTTAAGGTTAGGGTTTTGATTTCAAATCTTGGTTATGCTTGAACCATAAAGGAAAAATATTGTACCATTATTAAGGATTCTTCCTCTGGCCTCTTTAGGATTTTTCTCTTGTAGAATTGCAACTCTTGCATGTTTCCATTGTAAAGGTTACTTCAAGCTTATGTCAATAAAATTCAACTATTACCACCATTACCTCTTGCATGTTTGAGTAAATTTAATTTTCTTCATATTTGAGTGGGTGTTTTAGTTGTTTCTTTGACATATTATGATGTTTTGAAGTAGGAAGGAACAAATTTCTATCTTGGTTTATTATCTCTATTTCCATTTTATGTTCTCCTTCTATCTCTTTTCCTTGTGAATTTTTAAAGTAAAGTAGTGATAGGGTTTCATGTGTTGGGTTAGACCAACACATTTACATTTAGTTTGGAAAAGGAAGTCGACCTTCTCCAGAGACTTGACCTCATTTGAAAGCTCCCACACAACATTGAACTCTTATTCAGTAGGGTGCAATTTTATGTGACAATAATACCTCTAGAAATTAAATTTCATACATTCTATCCCCCATTAGAATTTGTATGTTTGTATTAGACTTCATGAGATTTTTATTTTTTCTATTCAAGATTCAAATTTTTAATCATCCCATAACTAGTATTCTATCAATATCATTGTATTATTTCATGTCATCAAGTGAAGGAATCAAGTTTCATAGAAAAGGATGCACACTATCATAAATTTGTGTCGACATATAGTAGGCACCAATACAACTCATTATTTATAGGTTCTTTATTTTCTTTGGAAAGTTGATTGGGTTAGTAATTAGAAAACACTCTCATCCTTAGGAAAGTACAAACATTATTTTCTCTTTCTTAGATTAACATTTTGTTTCTTTACTAGATCTTTATTTCATTTCAGTATTCTTAAATTAGATGCATTTTTCTTCCATTAGATTAATTCAAGTTCAAAATAAAAAGTCCAAAAAACCAAAAAAAGAATTTTACAATAAGAAAAAATCAGCTCAATTTTTCATTTATAAATTATAAAATTAGATCACATTTACAAATTGGGAAAGTATAAAAATAAAATTGCATTGATATATATTTAAATAAATGATAAAGTTACATTCATATGTATTTAAATTCCATTGAAAACATCATTAAAACAAAAAAGAAAAAGTAAAAGGAGAGAAAGCCCTCACTTGTATCACAAGTACACAACACACATATTCGAAACTACACAAACAATAGAAAATAAATCATCCTTCTTCTTCAATTCTTTAATTCCACCTAATATGCCCTAGATTGAGGGAACACTAAAACAAAGAAATTCTAGATATTATCGAGAATAACCTACCAAATCAAGTGAATCCTTTCAAGGAACAATCTAAAGAACAAGAAAAAAGCTTGAGGCTAATAAAAAATAAAATAAACAAATATGAAAATCGAGGATTTTTAATAAATGGATATTTCACTCTAAAAGATTGTAAATATTGAAGCATGCAAGTAATATTTTATCACTAATTCGCCTTTTTTCATGTATAATTAAATAATTTTAATTATTTAATTATTTCTTAATGTCATCTTCTTCTATTAATTTAATAATTCTTAACTATTTAATTAATTCATTTTATCCTTATTCCTCTTTTGATTAATTTAAATAAATATCAATTTTATTTAATCTAGGTCACTAATTATTTTATCTTTAATTAAATAAATTTTATTTATTTAATTATGTTTTCCTCTATAATCAAATAATTATTTTAATTATTTAATTATTCATTGATCTTTTCTCTCCAAAATTAAATAAATTTTTATCTATTTAATTATTTATCGCTTTCTTTTCTCCATAACTAAATAATTATTTTTAAATATTTAATTATTTATCATTTCTCTTTTTCTCTCATTAAATAATTATTTTTAATTATTTAATATTTCACACTCCACTCTTCTTCTATAATTAAATAATTATATTTAATTATTCATTTTCACTCCCACAAATTAAATAATTGTTATCATTATTTAATTCAAATTTAGTCTTATTCAAGTCCTAAATCTCAACTAATTTCTTGAGTTTTGGTCCATCCTTCTCATCCTTATCTCTTTTCTTCTCAATTAATCCTATACATTTATCATGATACCTCATCATTCAATCCTAACCCAACATTTAAATTAGATTTTCTATAAAAGCAAGCCATCAACTTCATTTTAGAGTTAACCAAAATCTTCAATATTTTTCTTCTCATATCATTCATCTTGAACAACCATAATCTTTGAAATTTTTCTATCTTGAGATCTAGCTATCTTGCATCAACATCAAGCTTATCATATATCTTGTGTACTACATATCTGAGAACAAATAAAGTAAAATGGAGAAGAGCAATGGGGGTGATTCAATTAAGGCATAGGAATTGAGGTTTATTGTGTCATTATTTGGATTTCTATTGTCATTTGTGCTTCATTTTTGGATTAGGGTCTTCATGGCTTGAATTAGGTAGTTTTGCGGTTGCTATTATTGATTCATGCTTATTCCTCAAATTCTAACCTTGATCTATATTTGGTGAACCCACCATGAATCAAACTTCATTATTGTATCTTTATTTTTTGAGGTTTTTTAACCTTATCTTGTTTTTTTGTTAAAAAAATTCAATACTAACCTTGTGTAGATCAAGTTGAATACAAATCCTTAGGATTTTCTAAAGATTTCATCATATCTTTCAAACAACTACAAATTTTTTTTTGGGTTTTTTATTGTAAGTCAAGGATCAATCAAAAGCTTACATTCCAAACATTAGATTTGTGTGCTGTTAAAATATGTGGATTGTTAGAAACCAAGATCACCTGCATGCAATCACCCATCACATGCAAAAGATATGCAGAACCAAAGAAGATGTTCTGTAAACCTCAAAGTAAAAATGAATTATTGAGAATCAATTATTACAAAGAGATCAATCCTTATGAAGGAGATCAAGAAACCCTAAAAGGGAAACCCTAAATGAAACCCTAGTGTGCACACTTAATAATTAATCAATTATTAATGTGCCTAAGTTTAGCTTAAGCAACTAAAGGAATAAATGACTTAATTAATTAACTAGTATGATATAATTAATTAAGTATAATAACTTATTACTCTAACACCCCCCTTAAGATGAACTTAGGAAGAAGCTAAAACACTAGAAGAAGATGCATGCAAGAAAGGATGGGTCCCAGCAACAAAGGCCTGATCAGGTACACATTTACAAATGGAAGAATGAGGTAGAGAAGGAAAACCCAGTGGGACAAAACCCCCCTACAATGAGATGACATGTTGCAAAGAAGCACTAGAAGAGCACTGTAGAGTAACACTGAAACCACAATCTGGCAAGCAAGGAAAGATATTTTTGTCTACAAGAAACCATATCAGAATTATAATGATGCAGCAACAGACCTGATGCCATGGAACACTCAAAAACTCCAAACAGGAACAACTCTGGAATCTATGAAGTAGGAGTCGATTATTGAATGAATGTGATACTGAAATGAAGTGAAAAGATGTAAGTTGCACTCTCCCAACTGCCAAAACATCCAAGTAATCTCCAAGACACCCATCGGGATAAATATGGAATAAGTGATCAACCTGGGATAGATAAAGAAAAATTGCATGGACAACAACATAGGGCTCCTCAATACCTTTCCAATGCCACAAAGATAGCGAAAATCGGAGATTGTGGCAAAAAGTTATGAGCTCAGAAGCATAAAATAAACATCTGACTTCAAACATAAACAAATTTATATAAAAAAAAAATATTGTAAAATAAATTGCACTACAGGAAAGTGCTCAAAATCAGCTTTTCGACGATATCTCATTTACCCAATTTTGATACCATATACCCAAGTTATACCAAAAACAAAAACACTGCTCTTTTAGGAAAATCAGGGCTAGGAGGGAGCCAAGAGGCCATATGGCCGTTGATGTCATGCTGACATCATCCATTCATGAGTGTAAATTTGACGGCGATCTGGCCGTAGCCGCAAAAAATTGGCCCCCTGCATAAAAAAATTGATAGAGCCACTGGTCGCTGATATGACTAGGGGCAGGGTGTTGGAGTTGACCAGGGGCCAGGCGAGGAGCTCCCGGTCCCCCATAGAACCGGCAGTTCTACAAAATGAGCTCACAAGGGTTGCAAGTAGTGGGCGGCAGTGTGAATGGGTGGTGCCGCTCGGGGGCCGCCGAGTGGCGCGCCGACGGTGCCCTCTTTTCTAGTTGGCAGAGATCGACGGTTGAAATTCAAACTTGTGAAGATGAACGGTGAGAGATGGAAAGGTTGAGAGAAAGGTGGAAGGTTGAGAGGAAAGTGGAAGAATGTTTTCAACCCACAAAACCATCCTCATTCAAAAATGGAGACAAACATGGCATTTATCTTTCATTTATGAAAATTGGTTGAAGTTTGAGGATAATTGCTCAATTAAATAAATAAATTTATTTAATTTCATGTGAGAAGTGAAAAAGAAAGGTAATTATATATTTTACAATATTTAATTAAGTGGGGAGTGAAAAAGAAAGGTAATTAAATATTTTACAATATTTAATTAAGCGGGGAGTGAAAAAGATATTTAAATATATAATATTTAGTTATGGGATGAAATCATAATATTGTTTTGAATTTAAACATTCAAACTTTAGAAATGAAATGATAATTAAATAAATAAATTATAAAATTTATTTAGTTTAATTAAGAGGAAAGCAACAATAATTAAATAAACTTATTTATTTAATTTAAACTAGAAGAATTAGAAAAATGAACAATATAAATAAATATTTAAATTTATTTATATGTAGATGACTTTAGAATATTAATTAAATAATTCATAGTTAATTAATTAGCAGTTTGAATAACTGTGACCATTTTTAGATGTGTACAAGATTCATGTCAACTTTTTTGAGTGAGTTATGTTATTTTTAGTAATTTCCAAATATTTCATCATATCTCCCAAATGGCTACAAATTTTTTTCTACATTTTTTTATTGGAGGTCAAAGATCATATCATAATCTTACACTCCAAAAATTAGCTTCACATTAACATTTTTGAGCAAGTTAATGGATTTTTTATGATTTTTCATAAATCTTAAATTTTATTCACAAATCAACAAACTTTTCAAAAAAAAATTAGATCTGGAAATCTCTCAAAATTCTATAGGGGTTTGTTTTTTAAATTTTTTATTTTGACCTCAAATAATTAATCTACAATTAGATCTTTGAAAATTAGTACTTCATAAATCTACTCCCTAGGGCTCAAATTAAGGAATTTTTCTAAATTTTTTACATTTTTGAAAAGTTATCAAAATTTTATCGGGGGTATCTTCTTTGCATTTTTTACTTTTTTGGAGTGAAGAATATAATAAAATAATTACATCATGGAATCACATTGATAGAATGCAATTTTTTTTTTTGGTTATTGATATTTTATTTTTAGCTTGTGGAAATCGTTGGGAGAAAATATTTTTTGATTTAAACAACTAATCCAATTTCTTGTAGGTTTCCATTGTGTGTTTGTGATTTTTAAATTAGGAACACTTGGAATTAGTGCTTAAAAAGAAAAAATTATTTCCATGTCTTGTGCACTTGCACATTCTGTTAAATCCTAGATTGGTGTGTGCATATCCTCTCCCCTTGCACTTCATGTGATATTGGCTGCCTGAGAAACACATATAAATCTCTTTTTTCTTTTAGTAGGAGGCCTACCTTGAGAAAATCCTAATGGAGAACTCAAGGGTTCGACCTCAAGCATGTTTCTCGATGGGTTATATCAAAGGTTCAAAATAAAAAGTTAGTAGCACTATCCTATGAAGTATACCAAATGTTTCAATTCAGATGTGGGTATATAGATCACATTGGGGTTGACTAGAGGCTTTAGTGTCTCATGTTTGATGTTATACCATAGGTGTTCATGATAGTCCCCCACTACGAACCATTATTTTAGAAGCCTAAGACCTATTTTGAGAGACTTCTATTGTTGGTGCAAGGGATGCAGATCATACCCACTTACCATGTCCTATTCTTGGTTGAGGTGGCAAGGTTCCTTATTTAGAATTACCCATTTCAAGGTGAGAGTTGTTAAGGTGGTCCATGACCTTGACATACTCTAGCTTCACCCACTCCTTTTTCTCAAATTTAACATCACTCTTTTGGGGGTGAGGTAAGCCCACCTTAGTAGATGAACCTATTACTACTAGCTAGGTTTTTCTTGTTTGTATTGTTTGTGAATCAAGTCCAAGCAAGTTTTGTGGAAGAAAACTTATGAAATACTTCCTTACCAAGAAGTCAAAGAGTCAAAAGTAAATAAATTTGTCTTTTGAGTGTTTATTGTGTTTTATGATCAAATTTGAACTTTCCAAAAAAGAAAAACAACCAAGAAAAAATTAAATTAGGGTAAATAATGTAGAACACCACAACTATTTATCAAAAAATTATAATTGTCAGTCAGAACACTACATATATTAGAAACCTTAGGAAGCCTGAAACACCACACCTATTAGTTTCAATTTTTTGGGGGAATATCTATACATCCAACTTCCAATTTCCTTATAGATAGTGTCTATACACTCAGACCCGAGACTTGTTTAGGCTCAATTAGCCCATTCATTGCATTTCATCATTTACCTTAGGTTAGCCTGCATAGTCCTAGCTTGCATACACTATACCGCACCTCATTCCATTAGCATCTTTGAGTCTTAAGATTAGGATGCTTTTCCTACTATTGGGTGGACCATAGTTTCATATTTAGGTGTCTTGACCTTATTGTATTCTTATCTATCTCATCCTCAGGTTGGGATTACAAATCATGTGTCTAGTTTATGCTCAACTTATATACAATCATCATCATCATCATCATCTTGTTCCTTGTCCCCTTGAGGTCTTGACATTTAGATTTGTTAATCTGGTTCATCATAGTTTTTATAGCATACTCTTTTAAGGTTTGAAAATGCATATCCAAATCCAACCATAGTCATATTCTTAGGCTCATCATCATCTGGCATTCCATCCAAGCATAAGCTTAGTCATAGTCTCATTACCACTTTTTATACCACTATTAGTCATAGTTACATTCCCATCTTACATCTTTATATTCCAAAATCCTAAAAACATAGCATCCTTATTATCATAACCATCCTTAGCTTGTATTACCATCTTTAGTTTGCAGCTCTAAATTTATTTCTATTCATTTCCAAAATACTTGAGTTCACAAGTCTTATATGGTCTTCACTATGTCACAAAGGAAAAAAAAGGACATATATTCCTCATATGAACCCAATTTCAATCCAAATAACACTATGAAATTTGGGTCCTCTTCAAACCAGCCTCAAATGTCACAAGATGAAATTCCAAATCCATTTGATAATTTTACATTGAAGGAGGTTAACCAAAATCTAACACCTAAAGATATTGAACAGGCTTCCCAAGATCCTAAGATAGTGTGTATCATAGAAGAGATGGTCAAAGAAGATCCTAATAAGTACTTCCTAAGGCTCACTCAAAATGGTGCTAGGCTTCCTTTTGGTTTCGACACTTCCACAATTATAGAGGGAACAACACAAACACAAATTGAAAGTCAAGGTCATAACATATTTACATAAGGTCATTCCTCCACACAACAAATATACACTAGTATACCACTTTGGGGAACTACACATAACACAACACATGTTTTGATTATATGGGAAAAATAGGTTTTGAAGGGACCCAAAACCCTTTACAATAGTGGAGACAAAATGTTGCTAAAAAGATGTGCCAAACTAAACCAACCGTAGACCAACACAAAGAAAACAAGGAAAAAAGAGTGCTAAACAAAACATGAAATAGTGAACCAACAACAACACTCAACAGTGACAAAATAAATAAACAACAAAAAACCACCCAAGGACCAGCAACAAAAAAACAACAGAGCCAACACTAATTCATACTACTTAAGGTGTTGGCCACCTCAAGCTCCTGGCTCCTATGTAGGTCAATCATCTCCAACATCTCCTTCTTGGCTTTAAAAGATATTTTCCAATCAGTCGGCCCTTTAGCAGCAAGGCCTTTGGTGTCATCTTTAACATACCTCCTACTCCAACATTTGGGACTAAAATAATGCATGGAACATCTCAAGGACCAAGTCCCATATTTTCCAATCTATTTGGATAATCCTCTAGCTCTATGGGTATGACTTCTGCAAATCCATTTTCCACAACATCCACCCAAAATACCAAACCATCAACCAATAGAAACACAAATCAAAACCCAAACCCACCAAGCAAAACAAGAAGGATTCACATTTTCACACCAAGAGTGCAAACCCAAATGAGCAACACTACACCAAACACCAACATGTCTTCTAGTTCAAACATAAAAACCAACCAACCTCCATCACAATGACATGTCAACCTGAACCTCAACTTCATACCACAACACCAACACCAACATCAATATCTAGAATAGGTTCATTGTAGAACTTTTTTGATTCATACAAGGGATTCTCAACATCACCATTGTCCATGTCCATTTCCTCTGGAACATCATGCATCCCAAAAAAAATCATTTGGGCTCTCATCAACCATTGATAAGACCACTTTCTAGCTTCACATTCATCCACACAGTCACTTCAAAAAAATTCTAGATGGGGAATGTGAGCATAATTTCTATTGATCTACTTCTCTAGTCTCTCAGCTAGGTCATAATTACTCCTTTTCAACATGAATTCTTCCAACCCATATGACTTCAACTCACCATCACATAATTTAACACTCTTGGCTAAAGCACATTTATAATTCCCTATAATAATAGGAAATCTAGCTGGTCCCTTCTTATGAGCTTGCAGATATGCCTCGTGGGACTGCATTACCTACCTTACAAATTTCAGTAGCACCATTTTATTTGTAGGTTTTTAGGAAACATATAGGGATAACCCAAGAAACCTTTTATTATAATGTAAGTGAATGTGAGTAACTATATATACTAACACTTGTTATAGTGAATATCATCCTGTGCTTTGAGGGATGTTCTCTTAGCTTTGTCTCCCTCTATTATCATGACCAACCTCATTGAGAAGGCATCTTTTACCCTCTAGTAGTGATTTTGATATTGATTGGTACTGATTTTTGGAAAATTTTGGTGAACCAACCTCTGCCCTAGCTCTTGGCCCAAAACTCCTACTCTATTTAATCCTTGAATTTAATCCCTTAGGGAACATGTATACACAATGTATGAGGACATAGTGAACCACTCTAAAGTCTAGAATGATTGGATGTGTTTATGAGATCTGTCACTGATAAACTTGGCCCAATGAATCCAAACAAGGTTATCCCTCATACACTTGATAACCTCATACATCCATGGTTCAAATTTACTATCATCTCTACTACCAACCATCCTACTCAACAAGGTTATTGTGTCCTATATTTCCTAAATGAAAAGCGACCTCAACATGTTCTTTGACATTCTAGATATAGGCTTGGTTCTCTCTTGGAACCAGGTCAATAGAATAACATTCTTTTTGTGCTCTTCTATATTCATGTATGCCCTAGTTGATTCTTCTATTTTTAATGTAATAATTTTCTTGAACATCAGAATCCCAAATGTTTAGGTGATACCATCTATCGATAGGTCTATATATAGTCTTCCTTCCTTTATGACTACCCTTCTATCTATATCATACAATTTTATGCATTCAAAAATTAATTTTGGGGCCTCCATTGCTAACATGAACCCTATTGGAATGTGATGTTGTTGACTATTGTCATTAATGGTTGTCATTGATGTCAATATATCTTGGTTGATTGTTTAAGGTTTAGTTTTGATGCTTTGATGATTTGGATTGGTGAGCTCTAGATGTTGTGATGTGATGATCTATCTTTGTTCATGCTTGTACTAGTCCTATTTATTTTGTAACATAATGAGATACACTCTTATAGGTCTGAACCGATCTGGAAATTGGTTAATGTGCCCTGGAACATTGTTTGCATGTACATTATATTCTTTGATTCCGGATATCATGGTTAATGTGTAGCATGTTGATTTGAGTGAGGAGGTTTTGTATGGTCCAAATTTCATTCCTTTCCATCACGGGAATTTTTTGTGGTGACCTAATTCAATTGTGTTTGGATGACTTAGAAGTTATGAAGGTATGGATTGGTATAAGTAAAAGTTGATTACGTTCGATGAAAGCAATTGTGGTGAATATGAATCTAAAAATCTTGATATTGTGAAGTATGTGAAAGTATATCGGAGATAGAAGACAATGATTTCTTCTAGTGTGACTATTGATGATAGTTACTTCTAGCGGTGGATTCCCTTTCATCATTATTTTGGCAGTGATCCATTTTTGGTTGGCGGTGAGCCTTTCTCTTTTGGTAGTGAGCCTTTTTATCTTTGGCTATAATAGTCAGGCGGTGAGCCCACTAATATTGAGACTTACGTGTAGTGATCAATCTGGTAGTGAGCCTTTGTAAAAATCATCTTAACCGATGTCACCTTAGCAGATGTTTTGTAATTGACAATTAGCATTCTCCATGGTTTTTCCCTTCTTGGGTTTCCACGTAAATTCTGGTGTTCATTGTGCATGGTGTTGTCATGTTCTTTCATGTTCATATATATTAGATCATTATCTAATTGATTTAAGTTTGCTCCAAATTAATTAAGGTCAATAAAATTGTTTATAATAACTGATTCACCCTCCTCTCAATTATCCAGACTATTCAACAATTGGTATCAGAGCTTTGGTTCCTTGAAGAAGAGCTTAACCTCTTGGGGTAGATATGATGGCACACAAAATAACAATTCCTATGTTTTATGGATCTTACTATAGTTTTTGGAAAGTGCAGATGAGAGGTTACCTAATTTCTCTAGGGTACAAACTTGGAAAGTTGTTGAGACAAAATATGTTGAACTGGAAAATGGTCCTTCTTCTGCGGATGAGATTTCAGCCTATGAAGAGAATGAAAAGGAAAGGTATGCAATATTTAGTGCTTTATCTAAGACTGAGTTAACAAAATTGATTTAATTGTGAACTGCTTATGATGTTTAGGAAAACTTGAAAGAAATCTATGAAGGAAATTATAGTCAAATTGTCAAAGAAGTTGACAGCTAAGCGCAAATATGAAAACTTGAGGATGGAAGAAGGTGAGGATATAGTGACAAGATCTTAGCATTTGAGGAATTTTATGATCCAAAGAAATTCACCAGAGAGAAACTATTTGGCACCTTGACTGTGTTTAAGATGAGGAAATTTGGAAAAGAAAAGGAGAAATCTGAAACAACCTTCAAAGCCACAAAAAAATAGAAGAAGATTCAGATAGTGAAAGTTTAGAAGAAAACTTCACAAGGAAATTGAAGAAAGGTACCAAAAAGTACAAAGATATGTTGCCCCTTAAATGTTTTAGATGTGGAAAGATTGGTCATTTAGCAAATAGGTGTTTGGAGAAAAGAACAAGGATTTTTTTTAAAGATCAATAAGATGTCCTACTATGTTAATGAGAATTATAGTATTTTAGATGATGAATCAGATCATGAGGATTGTTTGTTTTTGGTGGAAAAGGATGAACCTAGATTTTATATCTCTAATATTTGTCTGGAATCTAATGATAATGTGTTATTAGAATAAGTGAACTAATTAGGAAGTAAACTAACACACCAATGAAACATTAGATTGAAAGAAACTAATTAAAAAGATAAAACAAACTCTAAATAACAGTAGCTCCTTCAAATTCATCCAATTGTCCTCTATCTCCAAGGATTTGATTAAATTTTCTGGCTCTCAGTTGTTTAAGTAGCAGCTTGTTGAAATGACAACTTAGGAGAACAAGATTCATTGGAAATGCATGTCCATTGCTAATGTTTTAAGCTATAAAATTGAAGAACTAAAATGCTATGATATTGCTAAAATGTTGATATGAGATTGCTTAAAAATGTTGATAGGAAGATTCGAATGCAACTATAGTAACTACACATGAAATCTAGAATGAAATCTACTTACGAGAAGGTTGTATTTATAGATTTTTGAAAGGAAAGAATCTAGTTGGCAGAGATCAACGGTTGAAATTCAAACCTTTAGAGATGAATGGAGAAGTTGAGAGAAAGGTGGAAGGTTGAGAAGAAAGTGGAAGAATGTTTTCAACCCACAAAACCATCCTCATTCAAAAATAGAAACAAATTGCCATTTGTCACCTCATTTATGAAAATTGGTTGAAAGTTGAGGATAATTGCTAATTAATTAAATAAATTTATTTAATTACATGTGATAATGAATTTAGAAGCTTCTATAATTAAATAATTACTATTTAATTATGTGTGAGAAGTGAAAAAGATAAGTAATTAAATATTTTACAATATTTAATTAAGTGGGGTGAAAAAGATATTAAATATAAAATATTTAATTTAAATGTGAAGTGAAGGATGAATATTCCATTGTTTGATTTTAAATGTTTAAACTTAGAAATAGAATGATAATCAAATAAATAAATTATGAAATTTAATTAATTTAATTAAGAGGAATAATAGGAATAATTAAATGAACTTATTTATTTAATTAAACTAGAAGAATTAGAAAAATGAACGATATAAATAAATAATTAAATTTATTTATATGTAGATGACTTTGGAATATTAATTAAATAATATATATTTAATTAACTAACATGTTTGATTTACCATGACCATTTTTAGATGTATACATATAGCACTGAAGCTGCATTATTTGTCAAAAGAAATAGAGATGAATGGTTGATTGATAGTGGATGTTCGAATCATATGACCGGTGATAAAAGTAAGTTTATGAAACTTGAGAAATATGATGGAGGTTTTGTTAGATTTGGAGATGATAAAACAACATAAATTGTTGGAATTGGTTCTATTACCTTTGATGGAAAACATAACACTGAAAATGTTTACTATGTGAAGGGTTTATATCATAATCTTTTGAGTGTTGGATAGATGTGTGAGAATGGATATAATGTTGTATTTCAGAATGATGGTTGTGAGATTCATAAGAGTTTTGAAATTGTTATTATAGTAGGAAAAAGAACAAGTGGGAATATGTATCAATTGGAAGGAGCTACAAAGAGATGCTTATTTTTTTTGAGCAATGACAGTTAGCTTTGGCACCGGAGGATGTGTCACATCAACTTCGAAAATTTGGTAAGGATATGTTCAACAAGAGAAATAAGAGATTTGCAAAGACTGACCAAATTAGACAACATTGTCTGTAAAGGATGTCAAGAAGGAAAAAAAACCAAAAGAACATTCTGAGGAAAAGAAGTATCATCTATCAAATTGTTGGACCTAGTACACACTGACCTATGTGGTCCAACTAGAACAAGAAGCTTACAAGGTGAGAAATATTTCATGCTTTTAATAGATGATTATTACAGATTAACAAGAGAAATAAGAGAAATAAGAGATTTGCAAAGACTGACCAAATTAGACAACATTGTCTGTAAAGGATGTCAAGAAGGAAAAAAAACCAAAAGAACATTCTGAGGAAAAGAAGTATCATCTATCAAATTGTTGGACCTAGTACACACTGACCTATGTGGTCCAACTAGAACAAGAAGCTTACAAGGTGAGAAATATTTCATGCTTTTAATAGATGATTATTACAGATTAACATGGGTTGCATTTTTAAGAGAAAAATCAGAGGCTCTAGAAAAATTCAAGATTTTCAAGGCAAGAGTTGAGAATGAAGTTGATAGGAGAATCAAGTGTTTAAGATCTAATAGAGGATGAGAGTTTACTTCTGATGAATTCAACAAGTTATGTGAAAAACATGGCATTAAAAGACAACTATCTACCCCTAGAACACCACAACAAAATGGTGTAGTGGAAAGAATGAACCAGACAGTTCAAGAAGTAGCTAGAACAATGATCAGTGAAGCAGGTTTACCATAGGTCTATCAGAGAGAAGTGATCCACACAACAATTTACACTCTTGATAGAGTTCTATTCCAGAGGAAATATTGAAAGACATCATATGAGATATGGCATGGAAGAGCTCCCACAATAAAGTTCTAAAAAAAAATTGGAAGCAAGAGCTACATCTAGAGAGATGAAGACAATCTTGGAAAGTTTGACAGTAGAGATGATGAAGGCATAATTCTGGGTTACTCTACAAGAAGAAAGGGGTATCGATGTTACAAAAAGAGATTGAACAAGATAGTTGAAAGTGCGGATGTGAAAGTGGATGAAGATGTTCAAAGAAATCCTGATAGGTATATTGAATATAAATCAAATAACTCATATGAAAAAGGAGAAAAGGATAAGAAAAAATAGGAAGAGACAAAGGAGGCTTCGACAACTACAACCAAAACTCCAAGGTATGTACAGAGAAACCACTCAAAAAATTAGATTATTGGAGATAAGAATAAAGGAATCATCACAAGAAGCAAAGCTGCTCAAGAACAAGTATTACTATGTTTACTCTCTGAAATTGAGCCAAAGACTATGGAAGAACCATGCAATGATCAAAATTGGTTGAAGGAAATGAAAGAAGAGCTTGATTAGATAGAAACGAATTAGACTTGGGAACTTGTTCCTAGACCAGCAGAAAAAAAAAAAAAAAATTGGAACAAAGTGGGTATTCTTGAACAAGTTGGATGAAAACAAAAAGGTAATGAGAAAGAAGGAAAGATTGGTTTGCAAAGGTTACACTCAAATCAAAAGTATTTATTTTGAAGAGACATATGCCCTTGTTGCCTAGATGGAAGCAATTCAAATATTCTTGGATTTTGCAGCTTTTAAGGATTTCAAAGTATATCAAATGGATGTAAAATATGCATTCTTGAATGGAGAACTGAAGGAAGAAGTCTACATTAAGCAACCAGAGGGTTTTAAGTCCATAAGTAACCCAGATGATGTTTGCAGGTTGAAGAAAACTTTCTACAGATTGAAGCAGGCTCCTAGAGCCTAATATGGCAGATTAGACAAGTACTTGATTGGACAAGGATTTCAAAAGGGATCTATTGACAGTAATTTGTACTACATAATTCATTTAGATTGAATGTTGATTGATGTAGTTTATGTTTAGGACATAATATTTAGAGGGAATGATGATTTGTGTAGAAAATTTGTAGATGAAATACTGGAAGAATTCAAAATGTCTATGATAGGTGAGTTGAATTTCTTCCTTGGATTACAAGTAAATCAGAAAAGCAAAGGAATTTGTATTTCTTAGTCCAAGTATACCAAAGAATTATTGAAGAATTTTGGATTGGAGAAATCCAAATCGATTTGTACACCTATTGTTACTGGATGCAAGTTGAAAAAAGAAGATGATTCACCTAAAGTTGATGCAAGTATGTGCAGGTCAATGATTGGAGGATTGCTATATTTGAATGCTACTAGACTAGACACTATGTATGTTGTTTGTTTAGCAGCTATATTTCAGCAAGAACCAAAGTAATCACATTTTGTTGCAGTAAAAAGGATTTTTAGATATTTGAAGGGTACAAAAGATATTGGGCTATGGTATCTAAAGGACTCATATTTCACTTTGACAACCTATACTAATGTTGATTGGGCTGGGTGTGTTGATAATAGGTGGAGAAAAAGTGGTGATGCTTATTTCCTTGGCTCCTGGTTGGTTGATTGGTCAAGCAAGAAATAAGATTATGTATCTTTATCTACTGTTGAAGCTAAATACATTGCAGCATCCTCATGTTGCACTCAGGTACTCTGGATGAAACAAACATTGAAATAAATTTGCATATCATTTGATGAACTGATCAATTATGTGTGATAATACAAGTGCAATAAATATTTCCAAGAATCTGGTCCAACACTCCAGAATGAAACACATAACTATTAGATATCACTTCTTGAGAGAGAAGGTATTGGAGAATGAGGTAAGAATTGAATATGTACCTACAAAAGAGAAGATTGCAGACATTCTCACAAAACCATTGAGCAAAGATACTTTTGAGTATCTCCAACAAAAGTTAGGGGTTTTGCCCCCTCTGTGTCTACAATAATCTGCACCAGGGTGTGCATTGGTCTAGGGTATTATATGCTCACTCCTATCCAGATTAATGCTTGGTGGCTTCCTCATAGGGGGAGCAGAGTAAGTTTTTCAGGGGGAGTTTTTCCTTTTGTCTTTAATGTCAAAGGGGGAGTAGAAAAGAAGGTCCTTGATTCTATTGATGCTAACATTGTGTTGTTTGGTTTGTCAAGGTCCTTGATGTTGTTGATGCTAAGATTTTGTTGTTTTTTTTTTGTTGATGAATGTTTCCATCAATGAAAAAATGAGATATTTTTGGAATGTGATGTTGTAGATTGTTGTCATTAATGGTTGTCATTGATGTCAACATATCTTGGTTGATTGTTTAAGGTTCGGTTTTGATGCTTTGGTGATCTAGATTGGTGAGCTCTAGATGTTGTGTTGTGATGATATATCTTTGATCATGCTTTTCCTAGTCCTATTCATTTTGCAACATAATGAGATACACTCTTATAGGCCTAAACTGATCTAGAAATTGGTTAATGTGCCCCGAAACGTTGTTTGTATGTACATTCTATTCTTTGGTTCTAGATATCATGGTTAATGTGTAGCATGTTAATTTGAGCGAGGAGGTTTTGTATGGTCCATGTTTCATTTGTTGGAGTTGAGAAGATACAACACCATAGAAGCCCAAAAGATCTTTGCAAGCAAATAACCTGTTACAAGGAGAAACAAAGAGAAGCAACAAAGGAAATGCTCAAGAATGTGGAGCCATGAATTCACACAAAATGTAAAATGAATTAATGATACAAAAGATAGTTTTCAACTACATATAGATGAAAACCCTAAAAGGAAAACCCTAGGCTTGCACAATAATAATTAATAAAGTAATTAATTACTATGCACCTAATGTTAGCTTAAGTGAAAAGAGGTAAAAAGGGAACTTTACGTAATTAAACAAATATGGTTTAATTAATAAAGTAAATACCCAATTACTCTAACACCTCCCCTTAAGATAGACATAGGGAGAAGCTAAAACCTAGAAGAAGCTACTGAAAGCAAAAGAAATGGGTCCCGGCAACAAGGCCAGATCAAGTACCCATTAGGAGTTGAGAAAATACAACACCACAAACCCCGAAGATCACTTGCATGCAAATAACCTGTCACAAAAGAAGAGATGGAGACAAACAAGCAAGGGTTCTCTGAAAACTGAAAATGTATATATCAAAGAGAATGAGAGAATGAATTGATATGAAATACAATGGGATCAATCCTTATAAAAAGGAGATCATGCAAACCCTAATAAAACCCTAATAGGAAAAACCCTAATAGAAGCCCTAATAGGATAACATTTAATAATTAATATAATTATTAAATGTCACTTTATGCAAACTAACATGAAATATTAAGAAGGGAATAAAGGTAACTTAATCAACATAATTAAGTTAAAACCTTTACTCTAACACCCCCCCTTAAGATGAGCAACAGTGTAGCTACAAACAAATGCAGAAAATAAAAGGTAACTACAATGCAAGAAGGCAAACATGGGTCCTGACAACTAGGCCAGATCAGGTACCCAAATACAACCAAATCTTTGTAAAATGGAGAAATAGAGAAAACCTCATGGGAAAAAGCTCTACTCCAAAAAAAGAAGAAGAAATCCAAGAAGAGACATCACTGAAGCAAAAGAAGCTGCAAAAAACTGTCAAAAGATGACTGCTATGGTGCTGAAGAACCTCTGCTGAAGATAGGATGATCAGGAACAAGAAGACAATAATTTGCATGAGTGCCCATACAACACTACTCGAATCAGATGGCAAACAAAGGCAAACACCTGGAACGAAGATACAGATGGCACAAGAACCAATAGTCTGAAACACTGATCAACTGAGAATGGAAGATTCCTTCCAAGGCGAAACCAAGGGAGCATTAGCATGAACAATATAATACCCCCCCATAATGGTGAACTGGGAGCCTGACAGATCAACTGAAATGGTGTGCAACACCTTGTAGTGCATGAAGAAGATAGAACATCTGAAAGTGCACAAGAAAGCACCTGCAATTGAAAAAGTGGTGTGCAAAACAAAGCACACATGCATGAGGCTGGAATCATATGGATCCATGGTCATCGTGGAGGGACACTCACTAGACAAAGGTGTGATGGAAAAAAAAGGCAAACTACACAACCCCCCATGGTATGGATTCACTGTCGTCGTGGAGGGATACTCACCAGACAAAGATGTGATGGAAAAACAAAGGAAAACTACACAACCCCTCATGACACTTTATAATATCAGTGCAAGTACAAAATATGGCACAACCTTATATGCGAAATCTCCAAAAGATGCATGTACAATAGTGTGGCACTTTATCTCAGTGCGTTTACATAAAAGATAGCTTACAAATGATGCTCAAAATGTCCTTAAAGGACAAAATTCTGGAAATACATGAAGAACAGCCAAGAACAAAGCATCCCATTTGAACAAAAAGTTTCCAAGAGCAAATATGTCCAGGTAATCCACCAAAGTGTGAAAACACAAATAACTGAATAAAAGATACCTAGAGTGAAATATGGAAAAATGACATGGATGAAACTGAAGAGCTCTGAAATATGGTTCCAAAGCTGCTGAGATTGCAAAAAATGGAGAAACTGATCAAAAGTTATGAGCTTGAGACTGAAAGAAGCCCCTTTGTCTTCAACTGGCTGTAGAATGCACCAACAGAAGAATCACTAAAAAATAACTGCTCCATCAGAAAATTGGGATCGCCAGCTTTCCAGTGATATCTCGTTTGCCAATTTTTGACACCATGGCAGAAAGTTATGGCAAAAATAAAAAATTAGCTTGATTAGGGCACTGTGGGGTACATTTAAATGCTAACCAGGCACAAAAGTGGAGCCCCTGGGTGCTAGCCCTCAGTCGGCCATATGACCGCGGGCGGCTCAAATGCAAAAGAATAAACCTGTCACCAGGCGGGTGGCGGGTGGGCTGGGCGGAGATGGTAAGAGGCGGCGACGCCGCCCCTAGGGCAGAGCCCCCTGCAGAAGAACCCACAGGCCAAGGCGGAAGGCATAGGGGCTTATGATGAGATCGGGGCTCAAGGCAGAAGGCGCAGGGGCATGGCTGGCAAAGGATGGTTGGCGGACCGGTGACCAGAGGTTGGCGGGGCCAACAAAACTGTCATATGTCGGACAGGCATACGGAAGAGGTCGGCAGAGGACAGTGGGGTCGGTGGGTACAACTGGCCAACAGGGTATGAACCCTGTGAAGCAATAAAAACCTCCTCAAATAGTCCTTAGAATATAAAAATTCAAACCCCCATATAATATGCCAAAAAAATTATTTTTTAAAAAAATATTTGCAAATAACCAAATATTTAATAAAAAAATTCGACGGAAATATATGCAAAACATAAAAAATTCAATAATTTTTTATTCTGCAAAATTGTACCTGACCTTGGGTGGCTGTACGGCCGCCCAAGTAAAAAAAATTTGCCTTAGATTTTGACTTTGTCCAAAATGGACGAATGAACAGTCAATTTTGGGGGTTTTGGACCGCTGCGGACGCAATGGCAATGTCCGTTTGAGCTGAAAATGCTTCAAAAATGCAGGTGTGCCCTAGATCAAGAAAACAAGCCCCAAACCCTTGAAGCTCCAAGAATCTTCACAACAAGAATAAGAAGTAGCAGGTGTGGAGCTCTAATACCATGTTGGAGTTGAGAAGATACAACACCACAGAAGCCCAAAAGATCTTTGCAAGCAAATAACCTGTTACAAGGAGAAACAAAGAGAAGCAACAAAGGAAATGCTCAAGAATGTGGAGCCATGAATTCACACAAAATGTAAAATGAATTAATGATACAAAAGATAGTTTTCAACTACATATAGATGAAAACCCTAAAAAGGAAAACCCTAGGCTTGCACAATAATAATTAATAAAGTAATTAATTACTATGCACCTAATGTTAGCTTAAGTGAAAAGAGGTAAAAAGGGAACTTTACGTAGTTCAAAAAATATTGTTTAATTAATAAAGTAAATACCCAATTACTCTAACATCATTCCTTTCCACCATGAGAATTTTTTTTGGTGACCTAATTCAAATTGTTTTTGTCTGACTTAGGAGATTATGAAGGCATGGATTGGTATAAGTAAAAGTTTATTCTATTCGATGAAAGCAAGGGTGGTGAATGTGAATCTAAAAATCCTTATATTGTGAGGTATGCGAAAGTATACCGAAGATAGAAAATAGTGAGTTTCTTCCAGTGTGACTATTGATGACAGTCACTTCCAACAGTGGATTCCCTTTCATCATTCTTCTAGCAGTGAGCCATTTTATGTTAGCATAGAGCCTTTTTATCTTTGGCTATAATAGTTGGGCAGTGAACCCACCAGTAGTGATCCTTACCTACAATGATAAATTTGGGAATGAGCCTTTGTAAAAATAACCTTACCTAGTGTCACCTTAACCGATGTTTTAAAATTGATAATTAACATTCTCTATGGTTTTTTCCTTCTTGGGTTTCCACATAAATTTTGGTGTTCATTGTGCATGGTGTTGTTATGTTCTTTCATGTTCATATCTATTAGATCATTATCTGATTGATTGAAGTTTTCTCCAAATCAATTAAGGTCAAAAAAATTGTTTATAATAACTGATTCACCCCTCCCCTCTCAATTATCCAGAATATTCAACACTTCGGCCAAATGCATTCCACTAGAAACCATATTTTTTTGGCCTTGTCATTGCACCAAAAGATCAACTTGTTAATGCCCGATACAAGCCGAAGTTAAGATCCATGGGAGGTGGTTAAACCATGTCATGAATCCTGAGCACCATGCTAAACAACCAAGGAGACCAAGGGTGAAAACCTTGCAACAATCCCCCCCAACGCAAACGAGGGATTCAAACCCATGACCAGCTCTGATACCAATTATTGGCCTTGTTTTTGCATGAAAAGATTGACCTATTAATGGCTGATGCAAGCCAGAGTTAAGATCCATGGGAGGTGGTTAAACCATGTCATGAATCCTGAGCACCACGCTGAACAACCAAGGAGACCAAGGGCACAAACCTTGCAACATATTTTTGGTACATAGGTTGCCATCAGGGCATCAAACCCTCTCCATAAACTCATTCTCATTAAATCCACACAAATAGGTATCTGTCACCAGTCCATAAGTGGTAATTTCATATGATACAAAGAATTCAAACTCTTCCTTGGGATGCTTCTTCTGTGAGATGCTCATGTCTTCCCCTATTTCTTACATGATTAGTGTATCAATATTTTTTATATGAATTAGGGTAAAATCTAGCCATGCATTTTATACAAAATTATACAAAATTTCATTTCCCATTACCATTCATGCATCAAATTTGAGTTAATTTAGTCAAAATACATGCCAATTTATCTAGAAATACCGAGAAAAAATTTCATTTTACGAGAGCCAAGTGAATGCAAAAATAAAATAAAGAATACCTAGTTTTGTTAATGACAAACTCAAGTTGAGAGTTAGTGTAAGATCATGGGGGTCCAAACTAGGCCCCAAAGTGGCAATGGAAATTAAGAAAAATAGAGTTAGACAACTTGACATAAAAATTTGAATAGCTTATTAACATAATTTGAAAATTATGTAACAACAAAGCTTTTTAGAAAATTGCATGTAGTTTCCAGGCTACTAGTCCTTTTTTGGAAAAAAGTAAATCTATTTTGCAAAAAATTGAAATTTCAATGTAGTGGTACTAAATTTTCAAGAAAAATATAAGAAGTAGCTATATGTCTAACCACCCTATGTACAAGAAAAAAGTAATATTTGCTTCTAAAACTTTCAATATATGTAGAGGACACATGCTCGGATGTGTTGGATTTTTTTTATATTTTTTTGAATGTAAATAATTAATTATGATTTTTTTATTAGAACATTTCAAAATTATTAAAATGTGTTTGTCTGGCCACCATAACTTGGTCAAAAATTTATGAAATTCATTTTTTTTATCCTATAGTATGTAAAGCATAGAATGTGATGCAACTTTTAGATTCAAAAAATGTGAAATAGTTTGAAAGTTATAGAAGTTTTTCAATGAGCCTATCAATTAGGACTTTAGTCGTAATGTATGTAAAAAATCAATAATAATTATTTATTAAATTCAAAATAAGACACATCTTATATTGGTGGAAAGCTAATATTTTTTTCTATAAAACCTTTTTGTTTCATGAAATTTGGATAAAAAAAGTTGTCAACCAGAAGGGCAAACTTCAAAAAACTAAGAAAATTTTGTAAACGTGTTTTTTGGGTTAACTTTCTAGGTTTAGCAATCCCAAGCCTACAAATTTTGTCAAAAAAAATGGATATCCATTGAGAAATGGATATTTGTTACCTATATTATTTATAATACATAATATTTAATATTTTAATATATAATAATATCTTATTATATATTATATATTATATTATATATTATGTATTATTTATATATATTATATTATACATTATTATATTATATATTATTATATTATATATTATATACTATATACTACATATATTTTATATATTATATTATATATTAAATACTATATATAGTATATATATATATTATATTAATATTATGTAATATATATAATATATATAATATAATATATTTAATACATAGTATATATTATATATTTATTGATGTGTAGCCAATTCTCAAGAGAGAGAAAGATAAAGGGAGAGAGAGAGAAAGAGAGGGAGGGAGAGAGGGAGAGAGAGATATCGAGAGAGACCTAAGAGGGTGGTAGAGAGTAAGATGTGAGAGAGAGAGAGAGAGACTTGAGAGGGAGAGAGAGAGAGAGAGAGAGTTGAGAGAGAGAGAGAGAGAGTTGAGATAGAGAGAGAATAGAGAGAGAGAAAGATAGAGGGAGGAGAGACCTGAGAGAGAGAGAAAGAGGGAGTGACTTGAGAGCGAGAGGGAGAGAGAAAGAGAGATTGACTTGGGAGGGAGGGAGAGACCTAAGAGGGAGGGAGGGAGAGACTTAAAAGAGAGAAAGAGAGAGAGGGAGAGTGGGAGAGAGAGACCTGAGAGGGAGAGAGAAGGAGAGAGGGAGTGGGGGAGATAGAGATAGAGGGAGAGAGGGAGTGGGAGAGACATGAGAGAGATATTAATATATAATATAATTTATATACTATATGATATACTAGTTTAATATATGCCTTAATAATAATATTAAGATATAATATATAATATATTATTTTAGTATATTAATATAAAATATATCATAATATAATATATTAATAATATTATGCTAATAATAATTCTTAAAACTAAAGTAAATGGATATTCGTTTTGTTTGTTATAGGTGAATAAATAAAATCACAAGCAAAAATAGGTTAAATATTGTGCAAAAAATAATGGATATCCATTCGTAATAGATATCCATTCATAACAGATATTCGTTCGTAATGGATATCTATTCGTAACGGATGTCCATTCGTAATGGATATCCGTTCATAAAGGATGTCCGTTCATAACGGATATTCGTTCGTAATGGATGTCCATTCATAACGGATGCCCATTCATAATAGATATATATTTAGTGAGTTGTATAAAAAACAAAAATGGGACCGTTTTGAGCATTCCAATGGTCCCCACATTCCTTTTGTTGTTGAAATCTCATGCTTTATGTCTATATTAGATAGATTTTAGCTTTTGGGAGATTCTTTTACACATTATTAACTCTTACAATCATTTGTGTGTGTTTTTTTGTTTGTGAAATGGGGAGTAGTAGTCTTTGTAAGATAAAAGTAAAGAGAAACTAACAACAAATCAAATTGAAGCATATCGAGAAAAATATATAGAAAGTCATAGGAAAAGAAGAAAAGGTATGAGAAATACTCAAGTTGAAGATTCTTCTGCATCGTTAAATATTAATTCAAATGAAGATGAAATAGAATTTGAAAATATTAAACATCATATTGAAATTGAAAATGAAAATATTGAAATTAAAAATGTTAAAATTGAACATAAAAATGTTGTTGAAAATATTATTGAAAATGAAATTGTTATTGAAAATTAAAATTTTGTTGAAAATGTTATTGAAAATGTTGAAAATATTGAAAATAAAATTATTAATAATGGAGGTGTAGTAAAAATGTCATCCCAATGGCTACTTTCCTGATAGAGATAGGCACTATTGTGGTCCTTATGGCTATGGTAGATAGTCCTCACAATTGAATGGACCTGCACACAACCCTATTTGGAAAAAGACAAGGCATCAATCAAATGTTGTCATGTATAGATTTACAATGCCTAACTAGGTACCATTTCACTCTCAAAGACATTTTATTATGGATAAACAACTTGTATTTGAAATATGCGAAGATGATCGGTCACATTATATGCAATAGCATAGTCAAAAAGAAGATTCACAAAGGTTTTATAAAGAAGAATCTGAATTTTTGAATCAATTTTATAAGGAAGAAGAGGTCAATTTCAGGTCATCTAAGAATGCAAGGAAAAACTTTCAAAAATCTTCTAGGAATGAAACGATTCTTCAAAAAAAAAGCAAAGCATGTATCAATTTTAATTAGAGAGGTCTCTTCAATCCAAATCACAAAAAACAACCTCTTTAGAAAGAGAGTTTTGACTCACAAATCTATAATGTGCCAGAGAATAAAGCAATTTAGGGTAAAGGGCTGAAGGAAATAGGTTGGAAATCCAAAAGTAGAAGACACATGAAAACAATGTGCAAAAGGGGAAAATCAAGAATAAAGTGGACCATGTAAAGTAAAAAACTCAAGAAACAGGGGATGCTCAAAAAAGGATGGAAAAAGGGGTTTTGTAATAAAAAGAAGAGAAAAGACAAACAATTCATCAAGAGGGGGTTATAGAAAGTTATAATCCATAGGATGTTGAAGGGTGAAAAAAAAAGACCAAAACAAAGAAAAAACAAAGGTAACAAAAAAGAAAAAAAGGCCCAACAAAAGAACAAATCGGATCAATAGTGGAGGTGCAAATAAAGCCAAAATGAGTTAGGGAAAAAAGGAGTAGAAGGAGCTAAGAAAAGGATAATTTTGTTGTAGAAAAGTGTGTTTATTACTTTCTCCAAAAATATGTTAGATCCTCAAATCCATGGTCGTCATAGTCAAGCATTAATATGTAATTTTTGACAACTTTCTCTTGATTTAGATAAACTACAAGATTTGATTTTTGGAGAATGGGAAGTGGTTAGTAAAGTTTTCTATCTTCATAGAGAAGGGGAATTTTCATTATAATTTTTCATGAAAAAACCCATAGAGATATTATATACAAAGTTAAATCATGGGTTTATCAAGGATCTGGGTTATTCTTGGAACCATGGGTTCCAAATTTTAAACTAGAACATCTAGAGATTAATTTCGTTCCATCTTGGGTTCATTTGAAGGATCGAGCTTTAAAATATAGAGAACTAAGATTGATAGAAAGTATGACCAATCGAATAGGAATCTTTCTTAGTCATGATAGATCATTTTTCACAAACCCTGCCAAACTAGTTAAGTTTTGTGTCCTACTAGATGTTATGAAGGATATTCCAGCACATATTCATTTTCTATCAAAATATGGTGAGTGGATCCAAAATATTATAGTAGAGAAACTAGATAATGCATGCACTAAGTGTCATGAGCTTGGGCATTCTAGTAATGGTTGTCAAGTAGAGGAAAGATTTTATTATGAATTGGATCCCAAAATGGTAAAGATAAATGATAAGGAGAAGCAAAGTCTATATGTTTTATCTTCTAAAGGAGGGAAGTCAATAGAAAATGGCACTCTAAAGTTGCATGAGTTGATTAAGAATTCACATTAGCAAGGGAAAGCTTCTTCTCTTTCTTTTGTTCGAACTTGTTATAATAAGGGAAACCAAAGTTGGGTTGTTGTATCTTCTAAAGGAGGGAATCTAACAAAAAATGTAATCCTCAATATGCATGAAATGTTTGTACATTCATCCCATTAAAGGAAAGTTTCCTCTCTTTCAGTTGTTCAAAATTTGTCTGTAAGAAAACAAAAAATATGTTCGATTTCATTAAATGAAATTCTCAAGAAAACATGTTGTCTTCTTTGGGGAAATAATATGGAGAATTTACAACACTTTTATGTTCCGTCTCTTCTCATCACATCACTTTAGGAAGTGGAGGAAATAGAAAAAAGACTTAAGAAAAGAAACATGAAAAACATTATGAATTCTAGCTAGAACAGGTGGTAGAGCTAGTCTATAAGCAATTGGATTAATCATTTCCAAGACTTTAAACAGTCCCACATATCTTGGGGCCAACTTGGAAGGATTTTTGAAGGCAATAAATTTTTTATGAGGTCTGAATCTTAAGGAAACTTTGTCCCCTACTGTAAATTGTCTAAGAGTTCTATTCTTGTCAGCATAAATCTTTTGTCAGTATGCCACCTCCTTCAGTCTACTCTTAATGACTATCATTTTTACTTCCATTTTCTTAAGAATTCTAGGTCCCACCTATGATCATGTCCTCCAACTTATCCCAACTGATGGGTGTACAAATATTTCACCCATAAAGAGTTTTAAATGGTGCCATACCTAGGAATGTGTGATAAGAGTTGTAAGAAAAATCTACCAATGGTAATATTATTCCCATCTATATTGTTGGTCCATACAATACATTCAAAGGAGGTATTCGACTAATTGATTCACCCTCTCTATCTATTCATCAGTCTGAGGATGATAAGCCAAGCTAAAATTCAATTTGGTTCCCAATGTAGCGTTCAAGTTCATCCAAAATCTTGAGGTCATCTAAGTGTCTCTATTAGAAACGATAGTCTCTAGCACTCTGTGCAAGCGAAAGATCTCCTAGAAAAATTTCTTTTCTAGGGTCAACAATCCATCCTTAAGGTTTCTTGGAATGAAGTGTGCAACCTTATTCAACTTATCAATCATGACCAAGATAACATCATGTCGATTCTTTCTCAATGGAAACCCCTGTATGAAGTCCATACTAATCACCTCCCATTTATACTCAAGTATGTCATGATGGTACAATAGCTCAGTTAGATGTGCTTGCTCAGCCTTGAATCACATGAACTCTAAGAATTTCTCTACGTACTCCACTACATCCATCTTGAGGGTAGGCCAAAAAGATAATGTTTTTAATTTTGCGATCATCTTGGATACTCTGAGGTGTTCTAAATAAGGTGCATTATGAACCTCCTCTAAAACCAACATCCTCATCTCTCTAGATTCTAGAATATACATTCTTCTCTATTATCTCAAAACTCCATCCAATTCAATCTCATACCCATTGAATTGATGATATGATGGATTCTCTACTAGGGCACTCTTCACTCTCTCATAGTGCTCATCCCCTAGAAATATATGTATTACCTATTATCTCAACTTAGACCTCATTGAGATTATAGCCACCAAATGTCTTCATCTACTAAGAGAATTAGCCACTATATTCTATTTTCCATTTATGTACTCAGTTATGAAGTCATAATCACTAAGTAATTCCAACCACCTTCTCTATTGTGCATTAAGTTTTGGTTGAGTAAAAATAAATCTCAATTCCAAGTGGTCTATTTTGATTTCAAATGGATTCCCCAATAGATAATTCCTCCACATCTATAAGGCATGAACTATTATGGATAATTCTAAATCATGCAATGTGTAGTTCACCTCATGATGCTTAAGCTTCCTTGATTCATATGCTACCACCTGTCCATCTTGCATTAATACTTCTCCCAATCCCTATCGTGAAGCATCTATGATTACTATGAATCTTCCATTAGGATCAGGGATGATCAACACTGGTGCTATCGTGAACCTATCCTTCAGGAGTTGGAATGTGTGTTCACATTTCTCACTCCATTCAAACCATGTTCCCTTTCTTTAGAGTGATGTAATAGGAGATGCAATTTGGGAGATCCCTTGAAAAAAAATTCTATAATATCCTATGAGGCCCATGAAGCTATGTAATTTTGAAACATTTTGAGGCACCAACCATTGCACAATCCCCTTGATCTTCTCGAGGTCTACTAAGACTCCATCTGATGAAATAATATGGCCTAGATAGTGCACCTTGTCTTGATAGAATGAATACTTGAATAAATTCCAAAAGAGGTTCCTTTCTCTCAGCTGCTATAGAACTATCCTCAAGTTCCTATCATGCTCTTCGATCGAATTTGAGTAAAATAGGATGTTGTTAATGAAAATCAAAACAAAGTCATCTAAACGGTCTTTGAACACAATGTTCATAAGGTTAATGAAGGTTGTAGGTGCATTAGTCAAACCAAAAGGTACCATAGTGAACTCGTAATGTCCATAATAAGTTCAGAAAGAAGTCTTCGGAATATCTTCTTCCTTAATTCTCAACTAATGGTACCCTGACTTGAGATCGATTTTGGAGAAAACTGATGCTCCCTTTATTTGGTCAAACAACTCATCAATCCTTAGGAGTGGATATCAGTTCTTGATGGTTTCCTTATTCAACATCCAATAGTCTATACATAGATGCAAGGTTCCATCCTTCTTTTTCACAAAGATAATCGACACTCCCAATTGAGAAACACTAGGTCTAATAAGCCCTTTGTTTAATAGTCCCATTAACTGGTCCTTCAAATCATAGATTTTAGTGGTGGTCATCCAATAAGGTGCTTTATATTGAGGCTCAGCTCTTGGTACAAGGTCAAATGAGAAATAAAATTCTTGTTTTGGAGATAACTCCATGAGTTCTTCAGGGAATACATTTTGGAACTCCTTGAGAATAAGATAGTTATCGATATACAGTTCCTTTCTCTTAGGGTTACTGATATGAACAACATAAATTGCACATCCATTTCTATGAGCCTTCTTGAGCTGCATAGCAAAAATATTTCTAAGCTCTAAGGGTCTTTGCATTCCACAAATCTTGACTAGATTTCCAAAATCATCCAAACAATTAACTACCTTATCCTCATAGTTCACTATATCCTTATTCTCGGTTAACCAATTTATTCCCAAAATTACATCATATGAGCCTAAAGGTACCACATATAGGTTGACCTAGGTTTGAAAGGTTAGAAGCTTGAACTTGCTGCAAAAGAGATGGGTATCTACCCTATGTTCTACTCGGTTACCATACTGGACTGTCCATGAGTTTTCCATATAACCAATTCTAATAGGTATCTTAGATATTACTCTAGGATCTATGAAACATTCAATAGCTCCAATATCAATTAAGATAGATATAGTTTGGCCATAGAGCTTACCCATTAGCTAAATTGGCGAAGCTAGATACTCTACCTATTTGTTATCCACTACAACATGGATCTGGAGATGCCGAGTTTGCTGATAATTTCCTTCCTTTCATGAATTTTAATGTTGTGGAAAATTTGAGGCATAATTATCACCTCCACATATATAGCACCCATTGCAAGGCCCTTTGCAACCTCCTGTTTTGTCCTCCTTGAAGCCCTTTTTCTTTTAGTCATCTTTACCCTTGTTTTTGCTTGGCTTCATGTTCTTTCCACCATTACCATATTCAACTTTTTCCCGTGACTCACTTCCCCTATTGAGATTATGGATCCAATGGTTCTTGTATCCTTTATGAAACTTATTTTTCCCATACCATGACTTAGGATTTGAATCATTATGGAGGTTGGATAACTGCTCCAATTTTTTCTCTTATTTAGTGGCTTTTAGGAAGACTTTGATCATGATAAGAAGATCATGCATTTCCACTTTAGCTCCAATATGGGGTCTAAGTCCCAATATGAATTTTTGAATACATAAATGTTTGTATCCCTGGTACTAAGGCACATATTTCAATAGGTTGGTGAACTTTTCCCAATATAGGGTCATAGTCATGCTCCCCTGAGTTAAATTTTGGAATTCAATCACCTTCTTGTTGAAGAAGATTTGCAATAACCATCTCTTCCTAAAATATTGGAGGAAGATTTCCCAAGTAATCTCAATAGGTTGAAGATTCCTTTTTGACTTCTCATTATCCTACCAAGTCGTTGCATCACCAAAAAGCTGATACGTAGCCCATGTCACTTTAGTCTGGTTGAAAAGGTTACGAAGCCCAAAGTATTTTTCCATCTCAATAATCCATGACTCTGCTCCTTCTCTGATAGCCTTAGCATCAAACTTAATCAATGCTACTCTTGAGATATTTTCCATGCTCTTCATCAATTGAACCTCGAGGGCTTGCTCC
This sequence comes from Sequoiadendron giganteum, assembly GCA_007115665.2. Taxonomy (NCBI): domain Eukaryota; kingdom Viridiplantae; phylum Streptophyta; class Pinopsida; order Cupressales; family Cupressaceae; genus Sequoiadendron; species Sequoiadendron giganteum. The sequence goes on from CM021101.1 coordinate 305,093,922, forward strand.
TAGAGCACTATCTCCTTGATTGAATTTTGCATTCTTGCATTCCTGATCCTCACGTGTCACTTGGACCTCTTGTTCTATATGGTCCATGCAAGCCTCTTACCTATTCAAAATCTCAATATTCTATTCCAACCTCTTTTTAGGTTCATTATGTGATCCACTACCACTTGTCTCTTGCCTGGTGATCACCATGTTGACTCACACTTAACCTGCCTCACATTCACATCTATCACATCTTAAAAATGGGTTCTAAAAATAAATGTTATTATTATACACCACATTATATACACATTCGTATATCACTCATTCATCAAGGATATACACATTCATGCATTGAAAACATATTTTGGAGTTCTTCATTTGAACACCCAAAAATATCTTGTTTTATTTATAATAAAGGTGGGTCAATAGACCTTATTTACAAAGTTTCTTATTACTTTATTCATTTTTCTCTTCATCAGAAAGAGGAAATTCCTCTAGGCCCTCATATGAATTTACATCAAGTTTCATATAAGAGTATGGTTGAGCACGCATGCTCTCTTTTTCCTCTTTAGTTAATGGGGTTGCATTGGGTCCACACCCTAGAGGCCAGTCTTTGATTGTGAAAATCATTTTGATCTTAGGTGTTTGCTTCTCCTCAATATTATTTTCTCTCTAGCTTAAGTCATGTGAGGGCTTGATCTAGAGTCTCATCATCAAGAATATCCGGTTGGACCTTCATCTTAGCATTTTATTCTATTATAGCTTTCCTATGTGAGGTCCTAGCAGTTTTCCCTTTCTTTCATCTTGACTTTGACCTTCCCATACTTGCATTCAATCTATTGGATCTCAAAAATGTAGGTTACAAATCCTAAGAGGATGCCAAGCTCTATGATTAGACTTGCAATGTTTCTAAACCAATGAATGGAGTTAACCTATTAGGTTGATGACTCACTACTCTTCAAGCTCTACTAGACCTAGGTGAGTTGACCTTACTAAAGAAGCCTCTATGAGTAAAAATAAATCTCAATTCCAAGTGGTCTATTTTGAGTTCAAATGGATTCCCCAAGAGATAATTCCTCCACATCTATAAGGCATGAACTATTATGGCTAATTCTAAATCATGCAATGTGTAGTTCACCTCATGATGCTTAAGCTTCCTTGATTCATATGCTACCACTTGTCCATCTTGCATTAATACATCTCCCCATACCTATCCTGAAGCATCTATGATTACTATGGATATTCCATTAGGATCAAGGATGGTCAGCACTAGTTCTATCGTGAGCCTCTCCTTCAGGAGTTGGAATGTGCATTCACATTTCTCAGTCCATTGAAACCATGTTCCCTTTCTTTAGAGTGATGTAATAGAAGATTCAACCTGGAATAAACCTTGCCCAAAATTTCTATAATATCCTATGAGGCCCATGAAGCAATGGAATTTTGAAACATTTTGAGGCACCAACCATTGCACAATCCCCTTGATATTCTTGGGGTCTACTAAGATTACCTCTGATGAAATAATATGGCCTAGATAGTGCACCCTATCTTGATAGAATGAACACTTGGATAGCTTCCAAAAGAGTTTCCTTTCTCTCAGCTGCTATAGAACAATCCTCAAGTTCCTATCATGCTCTTTGACCGAATTTGAATAAAATAGGATGTCGTCAATGAAAATAAATAAAAATCATCCAAACAGTCTTTGAACATAGTGTTCATAAGGTTCATGAAGGTTGTGGGTGCATTAGTCAAACCAAACAGTACCATAGTGAACTCGTAATGTCCATACTAAGTTTAGAAAGGACTCTTCGGAATATCTTCTTCCTTAATTCTCAACTGATGGTACCCTAAATTAAGATCAATTTTGGAGAACAATGATGCTTCCTTTATCTAGTAAAAAAAATCATCAATCCTTGGGAGTGGAAATCAGTTCTTGATGGTTGCCTTGTTCAACATCCAATATTATATACATAGACGCAAGGTTCCCTCCTTCTTTTTCACAAAGATAACCGGCACTCCCCATGGAGAAACACTAGGTCTAATGAGACCTTTGTTTAATAGTCCCATTAACTAGGCCTTCAACTCATAGAGTTCAGTGGTGGTCATACGATAAGGTTCTTTAGATTGAGGCTCAACTTCTAATACAAGGTCAATGGAGAAATAAAATTCTTATTTTGGAGGTAACTCCATGAATTCACCAAGGAATACATTTTGGAGCTCCTTGAGAATAAGATAGTTATCGAGATATAGTTCCTTTCTCTCAGGGTTACTGATATGAACAACATAAATTGCACATCCATTTCTATGAGCCTTCTTGAGCTGCATAGGAAAAATATGTCTAAGCTCTAAGGGTCTTTGCATTCCACAAATCTCGACTAGATTTCCAAAATCATCCAAACAATTAACTACCTTATCCTCATAGTTCACTATATCCTTATTCTTGGTTAACCAATTTATTCCCAAAATTACATCATATGAGCCTAAAGGTACCACATATAGGTTGACCTAGGTTTGAAAGGTTAGAGGCTTTAAATTTCTGCAAAAGAGACTGGTATCTACCCTCTATTCTACTAGGTTACCACACTGGACTGTCCATAAGTTTTCCATATAACCAAGTCTAATAGGTATCTTAGATATTACTCTAGGATCTACAAAACATTCAGTAGCTCCAATATCAATTAAGATAGAGACAGTTTGGCCATAGAGCTTACCCATTAGCTAAATTGGTGAAGCTTGATACTCTACATGTTTGTTATCCACTACAACATGGATCTGATGATGTTGAGTTTGCTGATAATTTCCTTCCTTTCATGAATTCGACTGTTGTGGAAAATTTGAGGCATAATTATCACCTCCACATGTATAACACCCATCACAAGGCCCTCTACACCCTCCTGGCTTGTCCTCCCTCAAGCCCTTTTTCTTTTGAACATCTTTACCCTTGTTTTTGCTTGCCTTCATGTTCTTTCCACCATTACCATATTCAACTTTGTCCTGTGACTCACTTCCCCTATTGAGATTATGGATCCAATGGTTCTTGTATCCTTTATGAAACTTATTTTTCCCATACCATGACTTAGGATTTGAATCATTATGGAGGTTGGATAACTGCTCCAATTTTTTCTCTTATTTAGTGGCTTTTAGGAAGACTTCATTCATGATAAGAAGATCATGCATTTCCACTTTAGCTCCAATATGGGGTCTAAGTCCCAATATGAATTTTTGAATACATAAATGTTTGTATCCTTTATACTAAGGCACATACTTCAATAGGTTGGTGAAATTTTCCCAATATCGGGTCACAGTCATGCTCCCCTAAGTTAAATTTTGGAATTCAATCACCTTCTTGTCAAAGAAGAGCTGTGATAACCATCTCTTCCAAAACTATTGGAGGAAGAGTTCCCAAGTAATCTCAGCAGGTTGAAGATTCCTTTTTGACTTTGCATTATCCCACCAAGTCGCTGCTTCACCAAAAAGTTGATACGTAGCCCATGTTGCTTTAGTCTAGTTGAAAAGGTTACGAATCCCAAAGTATTTTCCCATCTCAATAATCCATGCCTCTACTCCTTCTCTAGTAGCCTTAGCATCAAACTTAATGAGTGCTGCTCTTTTGAGATCTTTTCGAAGCTCTTCCTCAATTCAACCTTGAGGGCTTGCTCGTAGAGCATTGTCTCCTTGATTGACTTCTGCATTCTTGCGGTCTTGATCCTCACATGTCACTTGGACCTCTTGTTCTATATGGTTCATGCAAGCCTCTTACCTATTCTGAAGATCAATAATCTATTCTGACCTCTTTTTAGGTTCATTATGTGACCCACTACCACCCATCTCTTTCCTGGTGATCACCATGTTGACTCACACTTAACTTGCCTCACATTCCCATCTCACATCTTAAAAATGGGTTCTACAAATAAATTTTATTATTCTACAACAAATTACATACACATTCATGCATTGAAAACATATTTTGGAGTTATTAATTTTAACACCCAAAAATATCATCTTGTTTTACTTATAATAAGGGTGGGTCAATATACCTTATTTACAAAGCTTCTTATTACTTTATTTAGTTTTATCTTCATCAGAAAGAGGACATTCCTCTAGGTCCTCATATGAATTTACATCAAGTTTTACAAAAGAGGATGGTTGAGCATGCATGCTCTCTTTTTCCTCTTTAGTTAACAAGGGTGCATTAGGTCCACACCCTAGAGGTCAGTCTCTGATTGCGAAAATCTTTTTGATCTTAGGTGTTCACTTCTCCTCAATATTCTTGTCTCTCTCTAGCTTAAGTCATGTGAGGGCTTGAGCTAGAGTCTCGTTATTGGGAATATCTGGTTGGACCTTCATCTTAGCATTTTCTTCTATTATAGCTTTCTTATGTGAGATCCTAGTAGTTTTCCATTTCTTTCATCTTTCCTTTGACCTTCCCATACTTGCATTCAATCTGTTGGATCTCAAAAATGTAGGTTACAAATCCTAAGAGGATGCCAGGCTCTATGATTAGACATGCAACATTTCTAAACCAATTAAGGGAGTTAACCTATTAGGTTGATGACTCCCTACTCTTCAAGCTCTGCTAGACCTAGGTGGGTTGACCTTACTAAAGAAGTAGATTTGAAAGTTGTGTTACTCTTAACTAATGAAATCTACTTACGGTGGAAATGGAAAGTGAAGTAGATGTAATAGATAATTTGGTCTAAATTGTATAAGAAATATCAATGTATACAAATATGTTTCGTTAACAAATGTAGTTATTTGGAAATGAATACTTTCTAAAGTTCCTAAAGTGAATTATATATGATTAAAAAGAAAGACGATTGCTTTGTTGGGTATGTAGAGTCAATGAAATATAAGGATGATTGATCAATATTGGTTTCAGTTCTAATTTTTTGGTACTTGTTAATGTTTATAACTTGTATAAACATGCAAATATGTGACTGGAAGACTCTTCTTTAATGATCCAACTGATCCTATCAAGTTACTGTGATCTATCAAAAGGGTTTTAATCCTTTCTTGAAGGAACCAATCATTAGAATCACACAATAACAACAAATGTGTATTGATAGATAAAATTTATCTTTAATCTGAATAAAAAGATAGCATAAAAAGTGGATACAACATGATAGCCTTATCAATTATCTAACTTTTCTCAATGATCCAAATATAACCCCTAGGTTACTATAGTCAACTAAAAGGATTTTAATTCTTTGATGGAAACTAGTAATTTTACTACGCAATAATAGAAAGTGTTTTTTGATGAAATTGACACATCAACTTGGATATACAACTTCAAATAACAAAGAAGTAGCAGTATGGAGATAGTTAGATAATTGTTGTAAATTAACAAACAATAGATACCAATATTGAGCCACAAAATTCAAGATCTTTCATTAAACCTCCTAATTTTATGTACACAACATAGTCATTTTGATATAATTTGTATGAGTATGAGAAGTATATGTCTATATTCGCTTATCCTTTTCAGCCAAAATATGATTAAATTATATAGAAATATGAAAAGGAAACACCTTTTCATTAATGTCATATGAAAACTAACAAGAAATTAACATAAAATTTTAGGCTCTAATGAGCCATAAAAAGACTTGTGTGACATGGTCTATGTACTCCTGACTTGAATATCTATCAACATCATTCACTGCATCCCTTGCCACATACTCCAGAGCAATCATCTTCTCCAAATGTTTGTATGCTTCTTCTAATACTGGATCCTCATCTTTAGTTGACTCTAGGGCCTCAAGCAATATCAAGTGGAATTCATCGGTCCAGTCCTTCAGAGTCTTTAATTCTCCACTATCATTGAATAACATTGGCATACCTACATTTGTATGTTCAGAATGCATCAAATCTATTGGTTCTCGTTTGTCCTCCTGTCCTTCTCATTGCAACTCATGAAAATTATTTTGGTTTAATTCCTTTTATGAGTAGTATTGTTCATATAAAGCATGTTTGTGCGACAATTAATTTACGCTACTAGTATTGAATGTAACGGGTCTCTTTGAAATTCAAAATGTCAGATCGATATGATAGTTGGGCATCGGTGGGACTTCTTTTGATATCAAGAAAAAAAATTTATTTCTTTTGGTTCCATTTTTTGTTTATATTTTCATCAGTGAAATCCCAGACTAAGTTTTCCTTTGATAAGAAGTGTTCTGTTAATTCTCACACTGAGTCAGAGAGACCGTCAAATAGTCTCATCGATGTATATGACTACCCCTTTATCTTAATTTTCAAACTATATTATATCGAAGAGAGAAATATAAATTATCTCTAATGTCAAGGTAATTTGATCATTATTCATCGACAGGTTTCTTTCCATTGAAGAATTACAATCGGGCTGACATGTGCTTTCATTGAGAAAATATAAGACTGCTCCGATGGTCTAGGTCTTCCCGAGATGTTTCTTTTACTGCTTTTGTCCATTCTGATGAGTCAACAATATTTTCCCCAAAAATCTCCCTTATCGGTATGATAGATATGATCAATGAGATATGAGAGAGTGGCTCCGATTGTACATGTTTCCACAAGATATTTCTTTTAGCCTTTTATTTGTTGGGACAAGTCAGTGAGACTTTCTCCAAGGATCTTTTGAGTTTGTCTTTGGGGTTATTCATAAAGTTGGGGACATCAAAGTAACTTATTCTGATTATGTATACTTCTCCAATGAAAGTTCAATTTCTCATTTGTGCTATCAGTGAGATCTATGCATCTCTCCCCAATGAATTCTTCATTGGTGTGACCCATGTGATCAAGAAGATCCTGTGTGACTTGGTCCGATTGTATATGTTTCTCCGACATAGTTATTCACTTGTTTTATCGGCAGGAGGCCATATATTTCTTACCAATGGGATATCTATTGGTATGACTTGTAAGCTTGGTCTGACTTGGAAATTTTTCTCTGATTTCTTTTCTCATGTCGATGGCCTCTCATCGGTGAGATGATAGGTATTGTCTTCCCGATTATGTGGTCTTGTTATCTATGGGGCCTTTTGATCGTTGTGACCTAGCTCATGTCTCTCTGATATTTCAGGAAACATTCAAATAAAGGATTCTATGGTAAACATGAGAAGCAACTCTACTATATTTTGGATTGATAGGGAATGACAATGGAGCCGAATGATGAAATGACAAATGGAAATAAAGAGAAAAAGAGGATTTTAGGGAAAATTTGAAAACAAATATGGATCAAGTCACACAAATCTCATCAATTTTTATTGGTCACAAAATTAATGTGGGGAAAATTTGTTGGTATGTGGAAGGTGAGTGGATGGAGACTATTGAAAAATATGAGATTTGTTTTAGTTCTAAAAATGGCTCCGATTTGGGATGTATACCCCCTGTGGGTATAGTAAGAATCTAGGTCTCTGGAGTAGCATACCAAGTGCCTTATTCATATGGTTATAGAGATGGAAGTGAATTAAAGAATGGTGGAAGGTGGAAGGGATCCTACACTACTATGCATGGAAGAGAATTATTTTAAGAGGTTTCTCAAGAATTGTCCATGCACTAGAAATTCTTGACCCTCTCTTTAACTACTGTGCATGGAAGATTAAGAAAATAAATGTTTCAGGAATTGTCCATGCACTAGATATTCTTCTTCTTCTTTTGTCATGTTTTGAAGATAATACGAATCTTCGCCATCCTTACCAACTATGACGAATGGTCCTGACCATAGAGCTTAAAATTTCCCATGCTTCCGTTTGTCTTGACTTCTGGAATTCCACATGAGGACCATGTCATTCACATCAAATTTTATATTTTTGGACTTTTTTATCATGTAGGTATTTCATTTGTAGTTGTTTTTTTTTATTGTGTTGATGAGCTTGGTTCCTAGCTTCATTAAGCTCCATCAATTCTTCCATCCTCTCCTCCATGGGCTTAGGAGTTTCTAGATCTTCTTGCAAGATAAACTTACATACTGGTAACAAATTATATTAGGGAGTCTTGCTTGAGTCCCATACACAAGTTCAAAAGGTTATTTTCCATTGGACTTCTTCACAGTGATCCTATCTGCCCACAGGGCTAATCTCAACTTGGAATCCCAAGCCCTTTTCTTATTATCCAGTATCCTTTTTATAATTTTTCAGGATTCTTTTGTTGTTGGATTAAGCTTGTCCATTTGCTTGTGGATGACATGGTGAAGAATATGAGATCACTATACCATAGGATTGACAAAATTCCTTAAATTCATCTGACCTAAAGCACATTCCATTATCAGTTATGATTCTTTCTAGGACCCCAAATCTAGTAATGATATTCTCCAATAGGAAATTTGTCACAACCCTACTTGTTTCTTGTTTAGTAGTTATAGCCTCTACCCATTTTTTGAATTAATCTGTGGCTACAAATATCCATTTATGTCCTCCACTATATTTTTCTGCAATCTCTCCTATAAAATAAATTCCCCATTGGTGAAATGGAACCTCAACTTGCAAAGGTCTCAAAGGCAATTCTCCTTGATACTTAAATTTCTCAGAGAACTTTTGACATGCTTTACACCTTCTAGTATAATTATAAGCATCATTGAAAAATTTAGGCCTATAGTAACCTGCCCTTAACACCTTATGTGCAGTGGATTTTGTAGAAAACTTCCCTCCACATACTCCTTCATGCATTTATTTCAAGACATGTCTTGCTTGGTTTTCATCTAGGCACAACAATAGGACACCATCTCTATTTTTCTAGTAGAGGTCACCCTTCATGAATAGATATTTTGAGGCTTATAATTTTAGTGTCCTTTTCTTGTTATCATCAAACCCTTCAAGACATTTCAAATGTTTAAGGTAGTACACAATATCAGTGTACCATGGTGTATGCTCAATACTAGTGACTATATTTTCTTCATCATTCACATTGCATATTTGGGTAGATTCCATGTTTGTTTCTGTTGAGAAATTATGTCTCAACTTCTAGCTTGAAGTCCTCGTTTTCATGCCTTCATGATTTTGTGTTGTTTACAAAGTTCTGGCGGAGGCGGAGCCAGGATGGAACTTGGCATTGTTCTGTTTGCCTAAGTTCCGGATTTTGGTTCTTGTTCCTGCTCCGACTCCGCTCCCTACCATCTATTTGTTCTTGCTTCACTTTGCAGGTTCTGGTGGAGGCGGAACTAGTTTTGGAAGTTGGCAATGTCTGTTTGCCAGGTTCCTATTTCAATTCCTATTCCGACTCTGGGTCCGATTCCTGTTTTTGAGATCTGGCTCTTCTGGATGTTTGGATTCTCCTCGGGGAGTTTTCCTCCGCCTTGTCCTATTTTTGGATTGTTTTTTCTTGTAGTTGGCAGAGCCAGAACCGGAACCCGATTGATTCTTGATCTTGGACTTTTGGTAAAGTCCTATTTTTGTTTCTGTTCCATCCTCGGGTCCGGCTCCGACTCCGATGTTCCTATCTTGGTTTGACCCCAGGTTGACTTTACCTAGTCAGAACTATTTCTGATGAGTTCCTCTTTGGCGTGGGTGGACACGGAACCGAAATGGTTCCTGAACCTATATTTTCAGTGGAGTCCTATTTCGACTCCTGTTCCGACTCCGACTCCAGCAGTGCTATTTCTGACTTGAAGTCTTGGTCGAGCCCAATTTCTATTTGACCATTTTGGTTGCTTTGTCAGCTGTGATTGTTGATGGGTCTTGGACGCGTGGCACCTAGTTGAATAGTGATTAGATAGATACCAAGATAGTTATTGTGGAAGTTGCATTTGTCAACGAAGGGTGGTGAGCTCAACCGTTTTGGTAATGGCTTTGAATGCAATGTCGGCTTGTTGCAGGAGATCTATCAGATTAGACCAGATGCATGATTTGAGGATGGACTTCATTACTCTTCTGAGTCGGTTACATTTGGATGAGAGATATGTTATTTCTTAGAAGTTAAAAAAAAGAGTTGAGTCGAAGAGTTGCAGAGCAAGTTGAAGTCGTGAGCTGAAGGATGTGAGTTCTTGAAGAGGGTTTTGAACTATATGTTGTGAAAACATTGTAACAGTGGATCTGAATCTCTCTGGGTGATTGTGAGCTGAGCAAAGAAATCTGGATATTGTATGTAATCGATTCATTACTGTAATACAATAGATTTGACTTTGTGTGGTGGGTTTTTTACCTGAAAGGGTTTTCCCATGTAAATACTATGTCATCTTTGTTTACTCATCTTTCTGGTTTCTCATTGCCATGGTTGTATGCATCTCTATATGTGTTAGAAACTGTTAGTTTTTCATTTTTTGCTTCTCTCCCCTATAGTAAAGGTGTTAAGGGAATGTATTCCACACTGTTGGGTCACTAGATCCGCATTCTTTTCCCTTCAAAGTGGTATCAGAGCTTGGCCAATTCGTGTTATCCTTGTTAAGGAAAATCAGTTTTTTGCACTAATACTGTTTAAGTGGGAGACTTGCATTGTTAAAATTGTTTCTATTGTGAGATGGCGAGTACATCTGGTAGAATAGATATTGAGAAGTTTAATGGCAGCAACTTTGAGTTATGAATACTCAAGATAGAAGACTTGCTTGTGGATAGAGACCTCTGGACTGCAATGTCTGGAACTAAGCCACAAACTATGACCCAAGAAGCTTGGGATCTTGCTGATAGAAAAGCAAGAGGATTGATAAGACTGAGTCTAACCGATTCTGTGCTCTTGAATGTTCATGAGGAGACATTTGCAGCTGCTTTGTGGAAGAAGCTTGGTGATATTTACCAAGGAAAATCTCTGGTAAACAAGTTATTCCTGAGGAAGAAGTTGTACTCCTTGAAGATGGATGAAGGTGCATTTGTTGCAGATCATCTAAACTCATTTAATATGAGTGTTACTCAGCTGGCATCTATAGGTGTAAAGATTGAGGATGAGGATCATTGCATGCTCCTGTTGTGTTCGTTACCTGATAGCTGGGATCATCTTGTGATGGCTATTGGAAGCACAACCACTGCTTTCAAGACTGATGATATGGTTGCTTCATTTATTTCTGAAGAAATGTGAAGGAAATCTTCTGAGATGGCCAAAGATGCTCTTTTTGTTTTAGGTAGAACAAAGGAGAAAGGCAAGAAGAAAGACAACAAGTCGAAATCCAAGTCTAAAGGGAGATCAAAGTCTCTTGGTAAAAAGTCCAAGGTAAAGTGTTGGAACTGTGGGCAACCTGGTCATATGAGGAAGGACTGTAAGGAGAAGAAGAAGAAGAATGCTTCTGACAACAAATCTTCTCAAAGTGATGCATATGCCTTCATTGTAGCAGCCCTAACAACTCAGGCATCAGATGATGTTTGGTTAGTTGATTCAGGTGCCTCTTTTCACATGACATCCAATAGAGATTGGTTCTCAAAGTATGAGAAGTATGATGGTGGAAAGGTATACTTGGCAAGTGATTCAACACTAGAGATTGTTGGCAGAGGAAGGGTCAGAATTCAGTTTCCTGACTGAAGAGTCAAAGGAATAGGTGGTGTTCTTCACATCCTAGGTTTGGCTCAAAATCTTCTTTTTGTTAGTAAGTTAAATGATGTTGGTGTAGAATTTTATTTTTCTAGTAAGGGATGTAAAATGGCTAGAGGTGCAATGGTGTTAGCTAAAGGTGTTTGTATTGGCACTCTGTACAAGCTAGATGCACGACCTATTCTTTGTAATAGTGCCTCTATAAAGTCATGTAATTCTGCACCTATAGAGAAAGATGAAGACTCTTCACTATCTGCAAATGCTTTGGAGGTAAAACTCCTAGCAGAGAAGACTATGTTATGGCATCATAGACTTGGTCACATTGGTGAGAAAGGTTTAAAAACCTTGAAGAACAAAAACCTTGTAGAAGGGCTTGATGATTGTAACCTTGAGTTTGATTTCTGTGAACATTGTATCTATGGAAAGCAACACCGTGTTTCTTTCTCCTCTAGTCCTCACAAATCTTCTAGTATACTGGATTATATTCATTATGATGTGTTTGGTCCAGTTGATGTTCCTTTGTTATCGAAGTCTAGATATTATGTTTCTTTTATTGATGACTGTTCGAGAAGAGCATTTGTATACTTTCTTAAAAGTAAATCAGAAGTGTTCAGTCAGTTTAAATAGTTCAAATCTTTGGTAGAAAATCAGACTGGAAGGAAAATAAAGTGTTTAAGGACAAACAATGGAGGTGAGTTTTGTTCTATAGATTTTGAAAGGTACTGCACTAATCGTGGAATTAAAAGGCATAAGACAACCCCCTACACTCCACAACAAAATGGAGTTGCTGAAAGGTTGAACAGGAGACTAATGGAAAAGGAAAGGAGAATGTTGAGTGGTGCTGGTCTGGAGCAGAGGTTCTGGGCTAAGGCTATTGCTACAGCATGTTATCTGATTAATAGATCTCCTTGTTCAGCTCTTGTTGACATGACACCTTTGGAAGCATGGTCAGGTAAGAAACCCTCATTAAGGCATGTTCGGGTCTTTGGCTGTGAGGCATATATTCATGTGCCAAATGAAAAGAGATCAAAGTTGGATAACAAGGCTGTGAAATGTATTCTCATCGGCTATGGAGTTGGTGTGAAAGGATACAAGCTTTGGAACCCTGTTACTGAGAAGGTTTTGTATAGCAGAAGCGTGATATTTCGTGAGCTGAAACCTTTAGTAAGTGATCAACAGCTTGAGACAAATCAAAGTGATAAGAAGAAGGATGTAGTTGAGATTCCCCAAACTCTAGAAAGGGAAGAGCTGCATGGTGTACTTGAGATTGAGGAGAGCTCAAGCAGCTCTGGAAGTTCTGATGATGAAGAACAACCTTAGCCTCTAAGGAGATCTACATGAGAAAGAAGGCAACCAGAAAGGTATGGTTTCTCTATGTTAGATTCAAATTATGCTTATACCTTAATTACCAGCACTGATGAGCCTAGGATTGTGAAAGAAGCAATCAGCATGGCTGATTCAAAGTCTTTCCTGGAAGCTATGAATGAGGAGATGGATTCCTTGAAAAAGAATGATACCTGGAAGTTGGTACCACTGCCTAAAGGGTGAAAGCTTGTTGGCTGCAAGTGGATATTCAAAAGGAAGATAGGCCTTGATGGCAGTGTGGAGAAGTATAAGGCACGACTGGTTGCAAAGGGATTTTCCCAAGTTGAGGGAATTGATTATGGAGAGATCTTTTCCCCTGTAGCAAAGCTGACATCCATCAGATTTTTGTTGTCATTGGCAGTTGTGTATGACTATGAAATTGAGCAAATGGATGTGAAGATAGTGTTTCTCCATGGTGAGCTGGAAGAAGAAATCTTCATGTCCCAGCCTGAGCATTTTGTTGATAGAGGTAAACAAAATCTGGTTTGCAAGTTAAATAAATCTCTCTATGGTCTAAAGCAATCTCCTAGAATGTGGTACCAGAAATTTGACACATTTGTGTTGTCAATTGGGTTTGTTAGATCAAAATCTAATCATTACATCTATTATAAATGTGAGAATGATCATGTGCTTGTTATTACTTTGTATGTGGATGACATGTTATTCATTGGTAATAGCAAAGCAATGTTTTCTGATCTTAAAACTCAATTGTCTACTAAGTTCGAAATGAAAGATCTTGGAGCAGCAAGGTACATTCTTGGAATGGAGATAACTAGGGATAGAACAAGCAGAAAGCTTTGGCTCAGTCAGAGTAAGTATGTGAAAACCGTTCTAGAGAGGTTTAGCATGACTGATTGCAAGCAGCTAGTTGTTCCAATCATGCAAGGATTGAAACTATCTACTAAAGACTATACAAAGTTTGCTACTGAGATGGAGGACATGACCAATGTGACTTATGCAAGTGCAGTAGGTAGTTGTATGTATGCTATGGTCCGCACAAGACCAAACATTGCCCAAGCAATGGGAATTCTAAGCTGTTTCATGGCAAATCTAGGGAGATCACATTGGGATGCTGTAAAGAGAGTGTTCAGGTATTTGAAGGGTATTTTAGATTATGCTTTGTGTTACCATGATAGTATGGTTGCATCACAAAGGACTCTTAGCATTCAAGGATATGTTGATTTTGATTGGGCAGAGGACATTAACAATAGAAGATCCACCAGTGGATACACTTTCCTACTTAATGGTGGAGCAATCAGTTGGATGAGCAAGCAACAAGCTGTAGTTGCTTTATCCATGACAGAGGTAGAGTACATGGCGGCAACTCATGCTTGCAAGGAGGCAGTGTGGCTGAGGCATTTGTGTTCAGACATTGGATTTAATGCTGAGAAGATTTCAATCTGCCGTGACAGTCAAAGTGCCATTTGTTTGGCAAAGAATCCAACATTTCATGCCAGGATCAAGCACATAGATGTGTAATATCACTTCGTGAGGGATATGGTTAAAGATGGAAAGGTCTGTATGGATAAGGTTGACATCTTGAAGAATGTTGCAGATGCCTTGACAAAGCTGGTTAGCACAGACAAGTTCAGATGGTGCACAGAATCGATGGGCCTTGGGGCCTATGATAGATAGTAAGGTATGATGTTTTGAGGAAGGTGGAAGTGTTCACCAAGTGGGAGATTGTTGAGAAATTATGTCTCAACTTCCAGCTTGAAGTCCTCATTTTCATGCCTTGGTGATTTTGTGTTGTTTACAAAGTTTTGGCGGAGGCGGAGCCAGGATGGAACTTGGCATTGTTCTGTTTGCCTAAGTTCTGGGTTTTGGTTCTCGTTCTTGCTCTGACTTCACTCCCTACCATCTGTTTGTTCTCGCTTCGCTTGACAGGTTCTGGTGGAGGCGGAACCAGTTTTGGAAGTTGGCAATGTCTGTTTGCTAGGTTCCTATTTTAGTTCTTGTTCGGACTCTGGGTCCAATTCTTGTTTTTGAGATCTGGCTCTTCTGGATGTTTGGATTCTCCTTGGGGAGTTTTCCTCTACCTTGTCCTATTTTTGGATTGTTGTTTCTTGCAGTTGGCGGAGGCAGAATCAGAACCGGATTGGTTCTTGATCTTGGACTTTTGGTAAAGTCCTATTTTTGTTTCTATTTCGTCCCCGGGTCTGGCTCTGACTCCAATGTTCCTATCTTGGTTTGACCCCGGGCTGAATTTATCCAGTCAGAACTGTTTCTGATGAGTTCCTCTTTGGCGTGGGCGGACACGGCACCGAAATAGTTCCTGAACCTATATTTTCAGTGGAGTCCTGTTTCGACTCCTGTTCCGACTTCGACTCTGACAATGCTATTTCTAACTTGAAGTCTTGGTCACGCCCGATTTCTATTTGACCATTTTGGTTGCTTTGTCAGCTATAATTGCTGATGGGTCTTGGACGCGTGGCACCTGGTTGACTAGTGATTGGACGGATACCAAGATAGTTATTGTAGCAGTTGCATTTGTCAACGAAGGGTGGCAAGCTCAACCGTTTTGGTAATGGCTTTGAATGCAATGTCAGCTTGTTGTAGGAGATCTAAAACTCAATATCAAATTCCTAGCTTGGTGATCTGAAACTCAATATCAAATTCAATATCAAATATCTGGATTATGTTAATCCATCTTCACCTATGTCTTGTTGTTTCATTTTGTATGAATACATCTTTTACTACAACATTAGGCACATAAGCTATCACTTTTTCTCCTACTGGATATGGTCTAAATGCCTTGAAAACTCTCACCAATGCATATGCTTGTTTCTCCATAATATCATATTTTAATTCTTCATTTTGGAGGGATTTGCTAAAGAAGGAGATTGGATGTGCGTGACCTTCATCATTCTTTTGGAGCATTACTGTTGCAACTATGTGATAAGATGGAAATGATTTTTTTTTAAAAGGCTTACTAAAATTAGGGGACTTTAACAATGGGGCCTCCTTGATTTCTTTTTTGATGGATATGAATGCATCTATGGCCTCAGTTGTCCAATCAATCTTTGCACCCTTTTTTAGCATCTTTGATATTGGATTTACTATCTCGGTAAAATTTGATATGAATCTTCTTATAAAATTAATTTGTCCAAAAAAGGACTAGATAGCTTTAACTATCTTGGGTATAGGTATCTTGTGAATGATTTCCACTCTTTCCAGATCAATCCTTAACGCATATTTAGAGACTATATGCCCTGGTAACTTTCATTTTGTCACTGCAAAATGACACTTCTTGGGATTCAAGGAAATACCATATTCCAATGCCTTTAGAAATATTTTCTCAAGATGAGCCACATGGTCCTTTTCTTTCTTGGAATATGTATTTAAATCATCTTGATATACTACCATTATCACATTAATTAAGTCATGAAAGGAAACATCCATGACCCCTTTGATGTTGCACCAAAATTCATGAGTCCAAATGGAATTCTAACATAAACATATGTTCCCCATGGCGTAGTGAAAATTGTTTTGTACTATTCCGAATCTTTAACCTTCACTTGGTTGTAACCTAAAAATCCATCCATCATGGACAAAAACTCACAACGTATAACTCTTTGTAACCTAACCTCCATATTTGGAAGTGGGTAATGATCTTTAAGAGAAAATACATTCAGGTTTTTGAAGTCTACACAAAGCCTTATGTCCCCATTTTTCTTTCTGACTAGCACCAGATAAGAGCCCCAAGATGAATGCTTAATTGGTTTGATAATACCTCCCTCTCTAAGCTTCATGAGTTCTTCATGCATTTTAGGTTCCAAAGTAGGGTTTATTGGTCTTTGTTTCTCTGTGAATGGTTTTGCACCTAGTTTTAATAGAATCTCATGTTGGAATAGATCTTCTCTATATGCTTTAAGATCCTCATAAGACCATGCAAAGACATGCATGTATTTTCTTAATAGTGCAATCAGCATTTTCCTAATTGTTGGGCTTATCTTCTTTCCAATGTACACTCTTTTTGGTGCCAATTCAGTCCCAAGGTTGATCTCTTCAATGTTTTCTCTTTTCACGGGTGTTTTCTTCATTAGGGCTCGGTCATCTACATCAAATACCCTCTCTAGTGCTACAAGTCCTTTAGGAAGATTGTCCGTTTTGAGCCGAACAACCTCTTTTCCAAACATAGTTCATTTTCCATCTATTTCCTCCAAAAATACATTAAAGTTAATTTCTTGAGCTTCATATTGATCGATGCAATGTAGAAACTTAATTAGATCAGTGTCATCATTAAATACTTGCCAACTATATATGTTATCTGGGATGAAAAGTCTTGTTTTGAATTCAACTTGTGAAACTCCAGGTAGCATGATATCATCTCTTTTCAAAGCTACATTAGCCAAGAAATCTTCCATTAAGTTTTTGGACCTATCTATCCACTCAATAGAGAAGGCATCGAACAATTCAATAGTGTCCCATACAATATTTCAGTATTGTTTTAACCTTTTTTTTTTGTATCATATTTTGACCTTACTTGTGAAATGATCAACTCAAAGTCTCTAAAGATTGTCAATCACTTAATTTTGTGTTTGACACCCATATTCATCCCAATTAGCAGAGCTTCATACTCTACTATGTTATTAGTGCATTCAAACACCAACAAGAATGAGTACCTGAATGTAGTGCCTTGAGGTGAAATAAACATCAATCCTGCTCCATTTCCTTCTTTACTACATGAATCATCAAAGTACATTCACTAGATACCATGCTCATTCTTGGAAAAATGCTTGTCAATTGGGTCAGTATTCACTAATTCAAGTTGTGAAGGTTCTATTCTAAAAATTCCTAGATCCACATCACAGAAGAAATTCAATTGATTCTGATCAACATAATCCACAATCTGATTTACTCTTGGTTCTCTATATAATTTGACCTCCTCACTGTTTACTAGTATTGTGGCATATAATAGGTCAAATTATACATTTCCTCCTACTCCTGCAGTCCATTGTCTTGACAAAAGAATCCCAAAATGAGGGGGTGTGTCAATTACAATTATGTAAATAGTATATACTACTTATGGATAAGCAACTAATTTTACTTCTACATCTTTCATGATTCCCACCACTAGGATAGGTCTACTATTCATGGCATAGCACTTGCCACCATTAGTGTCCAGCCACATGCCAAGTTGTTTCATAACTCCTACTGGCATAATGCTAATAGTAGCCCCTTAGTCAAACATACAATCTATCACCATTTTGTTGTTTATGAGTAATGTGGTGAAAAATGGATCCACGTGTGGAGGATTCATCAATGCATCACCAAGACACACTTCAGGGACCTTTATATCTCCTTTCTTGTTATTGTTTTTGTCATCCAAATTTGTGTTTTCATTAGTTCCATTAGATATTAATTGAATAGCATTGTCTCTATATTCTTTTATCTTCATCATTTCTAGTAATGGCACATACATCTTCACCTAAGACAAAGCTTGTGTGAAGTCAAATGAAGAGGAATTCTTAGTTTTAGCTATCCTCTTTTTCTCTAGTGGGTCTCCTTTATTTTCTTCTTTCTCCTTTTTATTATTTTCATCATGCTTGTGTTTGTTTTTCAACTCTTTGTCTTCCCTTTTGGGAACTTGTCTTTTCTCACTCTTATTGAGTTCCATATTTTCTACCTTTTTTTTTCTCTCTTGAGTTTTCCCCTTTTCTTTCATAAACAGTCCCCTCAGAGTGCCTTCATCTGCATTTACCATTCTATTTCTTAGCCCATAATTAATTTTTACTTGTTCAATTACATCAATGGTTAACTCTTTGATATCTTCTTCAGTTGGCCTCCTCCATCTTGACTTGTTTGAATTGGGTGGTATGGGAGGAGGCTATGATTCATCATTACTTTCACTCTTCTGATCAGAGAATACTTGTTGTTCTTCCATGTGAATATGGTACCTTTGATTGTCAACATCATACTCATAACCTTCTTCTTCTGAAGATGAATATTCTTGTTCAACTGGATGGAGAGTATGAAAAGCTAAGTATATGGTATGATCATCTTCCCCACTGTCAATTGGTATTTCCTCTTTGTGTATTGATTGGGCTACAACACAATGATCTAGAGAATGAGGCAGTTTGCAAACTTGACACCAAGGATTGTTGTTAACCATGTATACTTCTTTCTTCTTTAAGGGATCCAGAGTCTCCTTATATTTAGGTCTATCAACTATGGGTTTTCCATCCTTCCAATTTGTATTATACGACATATCATGTAGTCTTTGTCTTTCATTTCTATATATATTTTATTACCTCTAGGGGTTGCTAGATTTTTGGGGAATTATGAGGTTATCTCTTTTACCAATCATCCCAACAGCTTTTATGTTGTTCTCAATGGTCAGTGTTGTCTTTTGTGCCTCTGTTAAACTTCTAGGGAATCTATTTCTGAGTTCATATCATGTTTTTGGGTCAAAAGCTTTCAGATAAATACTCAAAGCTGTAGGGTCAGTCAGTTTGGACCCATGTGGTATTTTATTGTACAGTTTTGAGAACCTTTGATTAAAATCATAGACTAACTCATTTTGATATTTTTGAATGCTTATCAATTCATGTAAGGAAAACTCAAGAGCACACTGATTCCCATATTGTTCTAGGAATTGATTGTGAGAATCTACTATAGAGTAAATTGAAACATTGGGTAGCCCATTGAACCAATCCCTTGCTTCTTCAATTAATGACATCATAAACAATCTCATATTTACATCTTCATACTCCATTCCAATAACTTGTATGAAAGAATTGAATTTTTTTATATGGTCTTTAGCTGATACTTCATTAGTTCCACTAAACTTAGGAAGCATGTTTCTCCAATTGTTGTCCATTGGGCATGGGTATAATTGATATCATGTTAAATTAAATTATCTACTTATAGGGTTTTGTAGAGGAAAATTCAAAGGTGGTGGATTGGGATAAATTTGGTATCCATGTTAAGGATGATAAAAATTGTGTTCTTATTGATGATATAAATTCTAATGTGGTACATAATGCTAGCCTGGTGGTGGATAGTTTTGGGAGACATTGCCAGTATTTTGAGGTTGGGATCTTTGTGGTTATATGTTATACTGGGCATTTTGTCTCGGATTACCACCTACATTGTGAGGTAATCTTGAAATACTAGGAGCATCGGTGTTCTATGATGCTACTTGTGAGTTACTATTGATGCCTTGTTTATGTGGAGGAACATACTTTGGTGGTTTTTGTGCCTGGATGTCTAACTGTGCCATTTGTTGATCTATCTCCTGGCTTTCTTGTATCATTTGTTGTCTCCTTATAAGTCTCTTTTTTTTCCATTCCAAATGTGCTTCCATTTCTAGATCGGACGTACTATTAATGTCCACAACAACATGGTCAACACACTCTCCTTGATTTTCCTCTCCTTTTTGTAGTGAGAATATCCTATCATATTCCTCTTACCTTTGTTTTCATTCCTCCTCAACTCGAGCATTGAACTCCTCTTCCTGTTGAGGATCTAGTTGGAAATTTAGGACATTGTTAGTTAGATTGTTTCTCCCAGGAGGTATTGTAGGGTTCCCATTAGCAGTATGAAAAGGAGAGTTGAAGGTTGTGAAAGGCTACTCTGATGTGTTCATATTATCTTTTGGTTGTTTATTTTTTTCACCCTTATTTGTGTTACCTTTCCCATGGGGAGATCCATGCTTATATGTCCACCTAACAGTGTTCTTCTTGGGACTCTCCTGATGTAGAGATCTTCTTCCATTCATATTGGATGATGTGAAGTATATTTGATGTTTGTTGTCTATTCTTTGTGATCTAATGCTTATTTAATCAATCATATAAGTTCTTCAGAGTCACCACCTACTTTCCATAAGTAGGAAAAATGATTGTATTCTTTCCCGACAGAGTCTTCAATTTATTTTGGGGTAATGAATCTATGATGGAAGGCTTTTAGGTTGAAGATCAACTTATTCCCCGGCAAAGTCACCAATCTATGGATGCATGACTCATCTATGTGGAGTGTAAATGACACAATTATGAACCTCTGGTTGAAGACTAATTTTCAAAATCTATTGACTCTTTAAATGGATAGGCTAGAACCAAATTTCTTTATGAGTTTTTCCCAGTAGAGTCGCCAATCTGTTGGATCTCAAAAATACAAGTTACAAATCCTATGAGGATGCCAGGCTCTATGATAAGACTTGCAGCATTTCTGAACCAATGACTAGAGTTAACCTATTAGGTTGATCACTCCCTACTCTGTATGCTCAACTCAACCTAGGTGGGTTGACCTTACTAATGAAGCATATTTTAAAGTTGTGTTACTCTTAACTAATGAAATGTACTTACAGTGGTAATGGAAAGTGAAGTAGATGTAATGGCTAATTTGGTATAAATTGATTAAGAAATATCAAGGTATATAAATATGTTTAGTTAATAGATGTAGTTATTTGGAAATGAATGCTTTCTAAAGTTCCTAAAGTAAATTATATATGATTGAAAAGAAAGACTAGTGCTTTGTTGGGTATGCAAGATCAATGAAATATAATGATGAGTGATCATTATTGGTTTCAGTTCCAATTGTTTGGCACTTGTGAATGTTTATAACTTGTATAAACATGCAAATATGTGGTTGGTAGGCTCTTCTTTAATGATCCAACTGATCCTATCAAGTTATTATGATTTATCAAAAGGGTTTTAATCCTTTCTTGAAGGAACCAATCAACAAAATCACACAATAACAACAAATGTGTATTGACAAATAAAATGTATCTTTAATATAAATAACAAGATAATGTCAAAAGTGGAGACAACATGATAGCCTTATCAATTATCTAACTTTTCTTAATGATCCAAATATTACCCTTGGGTTACTGCAGTCAACTAAAAGGATTTTAATTCTTTGATGGAAACCAATCAATTTGACCACACAATAACAAGTGTGTTTTGATGAAATTGACACATCAACTTGGATATACAATAGGTCAAATAACAAAGAAGTAGTAGTATGGAGACAGTCAGATAATTTTCTTAATTTAACAAACAATAGATACCAATATTGATCTACGGAATTCAAGATCTTTCATTAAACCTCCAAAATTTATGCATGCAACATAGTCATTTTGATATAATTTGTATGAGTATGAGAAGTATATTTCTATATTACCTTATCCTTTTCAACCACAATATGCCCAACTTATATATAAATATGAAAAGGAAACACCTTTTCATTAATGTCATTTGAAAACTAACAAGAAATTAACATAAAAATTTAGGCTCTAATGAGCCATTAATGGACTTGTGTGACATGATCTATGTACTCCTGACTTGAATATGTATCAACATCATTCACTACATCCCTTGCGACATAATCTAGAGCAATCATATTCTCCAAATGTTCACATGCTTCTTCTAATAATGGATCCTCATCTTTATTTGAATCTAGGGCCTCGAGCAATATCAAGTGGAATCCATCAGTCCAGTCCTTTAGAGTCTTTAATTCTCCATTGTCATTGAATAAAATTTGCATACCTACATTTGTATGTTCAGAATGCATCAAATCTCTTGGTTCTCATTTGTCCTCCCATCCTTCTCGTTGCAAATCTTGAAAACTCTTCTAGTTTAATTCCTTTTCTGAGCACTATCATTCATATAAAGCATGTTTGCGCAGACATTAATGTCCACTACTAGTATTGAATGCAATAGATCTCTTTAAAATTTGAAATGTTAGATCGATATGATAGTTGGGCATCGGTGGGACTTCTTCTGATATCAAGTTGATTTGTTTATTTATTTTGGCGCCATCCTTTTTTGATATGTTCATCAGTGATTTCCCAAACTAAATTTCCCTTCGATAAGAAGTGTTCTTTTAATTCTCACACTGAGTCAGAGAGACCGTCAAATAGTCTCATCGATGTACACGACTACCCCTTTATCTTACTTTTCAATCTGTATTATACTAGAGAGAAAATTATAAATTCTCTTTGATGACAAGGTAATCTGGATCATTATTCATCGCCCAGTGTCTTTTCGATGAAGAATTACCATCAGGCTGACATGTGCTTTTGTTGAGAAAAAAAAAGACTGCTCTGATGGTCTAGGTCTTCCTGAGATGTTTCTTTTACTACTTTTTTCCATTTTGATGAGCTGACAAGATTCTCCCTGAAAATCTCCCTCATCGGTATGATAGATATTATCGATGAGATTTGAGAGAGTGGCTCTGATTGTACATGTTTCCCCAAGATATTTATTTTAGCCTTTTATTTGTTGGGACAAGTCGGTGAGACTTTCTCTGAGGATCTTTTGAGTTTGTCAT
This sequence comes from Sequoiadendron giganteum, assembly GCA_007115665.2. Classification (NCBI taxonomy): domain Eukaryota; kingdom Viridiplantae; phylum Streptophyta; class Pinopsida; order Cupressales; family Cupressaceae; genus Sequoiadendron; species Sequoiadendron giganteum. Next base: position 305,116,953 of record CM021101.1, read on the forward strand.
CGGGGTGACTCATAAAGTCAGGGACATCCAAGTAACTTATTCCGATTATGTATACTTCTTTGATGAAATTTCAATTTCTCATTTGTGCTATTGGTGAGATCGTATGTGTCTCCCCTGATGAAGTCTTCGTCGGTGTGACCCATGTGATCGAGAAGATCCTGCAGGACTTGGTTCAATTGTATAAGTTTCTCCCACATAGTTGTTCACCTATTTTATCGACAAGAGGCCATATATTTCTTACCAATGGGATCTCTATCGGTATGACTTGTAAGCTCAACCTGACTTGGAAATTTTTCTCTAACTGCTTTGCTCAAGCCAATGGGCCCTCATTGGTGAGACGATAGGTACTATCTTCCCGATTATGCAGCCTTGTTATCTCTGGGGACTTCTGATCGTTGTGACCTAGCTCATGTCTCTCTAATATTTTAGGAAACATTCAAATGAAGGATTCTATGGTAAAAATGAGAAGAAACTCTGGTATATTTTGGCTCGATACAGAATGACGATGGATCCAAATGATGAAATGAAAAATGGCAATGAAGAGAAAAAGAGGATTTCAAGGAAAATCCAAAAACAAATATGGATCAAGTCACACAAATCTCATCAATTTGTATTGGTCACAAAATTAATGTGGGGAAAATTTTATGGTATGTGGAAGGTGAGTGGATGGAGACTATTGAAAAATATGATATTTTTTTTAGTTCTAACACAATCTAGGATCAGTCAATTCTCAGGACAACTAAATTTGGTCAAGCGTCAACTATTCCCTAGTCAAGACTATGGCATACTCATAAGGCCTAGAGCTGAACCCTAAGGTCTGATACTAAATGTAATAACCCATTCTAAATTATTACTTAATTTATATTATTGCAAATCACATTATGAATATTCAATTTAAAAAGACATAACTAAGTAGCTATATTCAATCATAGCATCACATGTCTAATTAAATGAGTCAAAGATTCATTATATTCAAATCAAGTGTCAAATTATAGTATCCAAGTTTGACTTAGCTCTAAGGCTACATAGTTAATACAATGTAATAATTTTACATCAAGGTTACATTAAAGACTAAAATAGTTTTTTTAAAAATTCCAAGGTTCCTCTTGACACTCGTCTCCACTGGTGGATGAGAACATGGTTGAAGTGCTTTACTGACCAACAGTGAAGCTTACGCTTCCCCATAATTATTCTAACTTGAAGATCACCTGACCTTGAACAAAAATTTTAGCAAAAGAACAATCTGCAAGGTGGAATCTGCTGCATTCCCATACATCAACATGCATTTCTATCTACCAGTTAGAAAATAAAATGCAATATCTATGCTAGGAATGGTAGAGAGGGTTATCAAAAATTCCATAGATACATAATGAACTAAACTACTTGGCCAAGCATTAAAATATTATTGCAACAACAAACAATAGGTTTGGTAAAAGAAAACCTATACTCTTTGAACTCCATCTCAGCACTTGTCCCAGAAAGTAAAGTTTTCAACATCAAGTTATCTCGTAGAAATTAACTACCCTCTGGCAACATCTACCCTTAGGTGCTCTAGTATATTAGGTGTTTCTATTCTATTCAATTTACAATTGATAAAATAAATTCTTGGAACTAATCAAACCATTTTACATCCATTAAAAGCATGTGTCACATGATTACATCCATCATAAATCAATATTCATTTAAGAATAAAAAAATAGGAAAACAAAAGAAGGTATGTTACAAGTATGTGTATGTACATAGATGAAGGTTTATGTGCATACACATATATGTGCCTACTTAAGTTATAAATTTATGCATACATTCTAAAATAAAAACCATTAAATCAGATTGCTAACATTTAATTAATGCTGATTTTTGACATTTTGTTTGTCGGAAATTCAAGAAATAAATGAATCTAGAACAACCCTATTTTAACAGTTTCTCACATACTGTTGTGTTGTTGTATCAAAATCAAGCCAATGATGATCAGTTGATGATGTTTACATATAAAATTTCACTGGATATGATAGAACAATACTATTTACATCCATACAGTTACAAAATGACGCGGTTTACAAATAAACATTCACTGTTTATAAAAGAACAATGTTCTTTACAACCAAACAATTACAGAATGATGCAATTTACAAATAAATGTTTACTATTTATTTCAAAACAATATTTTTTACAACCAAACAGTTATAGAACAATGTGGTTTACAAATAAATGTTTAATGTTTATAACAAAAAAATGATATTCCAACTAAACAGTTATAGAACAATGTTGTTTACAAATACCATTCACATGTTTATAATAGAACAATGTTGTTTCAACTAAACAAGTACAATACAATGTTGTTTAAAACTAATCTCATACTGACAATAACAACAATATCTTTAATAAAAGAGTTTGCAATTTTTTGTGCCATTTGAATTTCTTTATCAGAATCAGGCTAACCATTACTTCATACATGGATCAAAATTTCAATCATTCAAGGAGTTCAACATATAATCGATAATGATATCCTTTATGCAAAATAATATAAGTACTATTAAATGAAATTCTTGTCGTTGTGAAACCCCAAGAAATTTTTAAGTCAAGAAGAAACTTTTCAATAGTTTCCAAGGTTCTAAGAAAGAACCTATGTTTTCTAAGGCCATCAAGAGAAGTATGAGTGATCAGGTCTCTGGTTGCTTAGGGGATTTACTATTCTGTATGTATTACCTTAACCATTTCAAGACCGAATCAACGAATGCCCATAAATGGAATATATATATATATACAATCACATATTTTGACATGCAAGATTGTATCTATAAGAATTTTAAATGTAGCTCATTGATCCTACAAATCAAATCATACAAGGATATAAAGGACAATTAGTTAGTTTTTTCATCATTTGTAATGAATGATGTTGTCTTATGCATGCTACAACAATGAATTTATATGGCTTTAGGCTTGAAGACTATTCTTATTCTCGGCCTAGCCGATATGAACAAAAAATATTTAAAAGAAAAGATACAGAATTATAATTTGTTCCCTATGGAACAATAAATGATTCTCTACATTATTTCACATAACTCAAAAACACTACAAATTGGATTCAAATCCGATAGCCATAAAAATGGTAGAGCATATACATGCAAGAACTATGGTGACAACTGATATTAACCATGGCTACCTTGCCTCGTCCATGCTCAACTAGCTAGTTGATATGGCAATAAGGCATAAGGATCATCTATGAAAAGGTGGCCAATAGGCCATGCAACCAAAATGGGGTTGATTCTATACTTTCAACAAGGCTCAAAGTTGTATTCTTTTGCAGACAAAAAATATTTTACCATTATTGCTATTGAAACTCGATAAAATGGAAAGAAGACTGCAAGTATTGAAGAGATAATACTAGAAAATCTATCATATTCTCAAATGAAATTGAGTTACCTCAAAATAAATCTTTTTCCGAAGCTTGCTCTACTATTTTCTCTCTCACTTGATTCACTTGCTTGCTCTTCTCATCACCGCTGTCGTTATCTCCATGATTTTTCCTCTTTTCCAAAATGGTAGAAAAGATTATTTCTTACCTATGTGCATGATCTTTGGGGCCATTTCACTCATAATGAAATTATTTTTCTGCCCCCCACTTATTCGAATTCAATTACTTAGTCATAATGTGGATTCAATCCACTTCATCCATTACATTCATATTTGACTTTATCTAAAACAACACTGTACATTTTAAATCACTTTGACCCATATTCAATTTTTATTTGGAATATAATTATATATATATGTATATAATATATATATCATATTATTTACATTTAAACTCATTTGTTCATTCCTATAGACATATATATATATATGTGTGTGTGTGTGTGTGTGTATACATGTATATACATATATTTATATTTACACATCTATTTGTATATGAATGTTTATATATACATTCATCAATATTTTAATAAGAAAGGGATTTTATTCATTTCAATATAATGAAATTCTTATCCTTTTTAATCATGCTTTTGGAATACATACTATCGTTTTCTTCTAAATTCTCAATATACACAATTAAGATAAACAGTTTAAACATGGAATCATGGGTTTAATTTTCTACAAACCATTATTTTCCATCTTTGGAATAGTTCAAATCAAGTAATTAAATTCTTCTATATGCAAATTTCAAATGCAACTCATCATGTCATTTGTGGTGTGTGCACCTAGATTCCATCTAGCTTACCATTTGATCCAACTAAATGATCCTACTTCAACCATGTTCTCATCCTTCAACCTATCACCCTATAACTACACACACTTGCACTTGCAAAATTCATCAGTAACATTCAAATCATGATAATATATAAGGTAGTTCAAAAGATCACAGAGTCAACAACGATCAAATTTTTTCAATATTTCCAAAAATATAACAATTTCCATTCAACTAAAATTTTCCTCAATAATTCAATTTACCATATTATAATTAAAATGTAATAAAAGTGGGTTATGACAATATAAAAGGTTTCTTCTTCATTATCTCCACAAATTCAAAAATTTCAACATGTCCTATCTTTGTATTCTTAATCTCATCAAAGTTTGAAGAAACAAAGGTCGTTGCAAAGACCCCTTGGTATTTATACTTCATGGATTTTTTTCTTGGAGATAGGTCAGACATTTATGAAGCAAATGTGTGAAGATTAAAATTCTTGTAATATTTCAAGAATTCAAGCACAAATGTCCAAAATGGTATACAAAGGAAACTACAGAAAGAAGTTCAAATTTTCCAATGTTAGAGAAAAAATAGGGTTTTATGCATTAGTGGGAAAAAATTGAGCTTCTACATGTGCTTTGGAGGTTTAGATGCAATGGCACTGAAAAATTGAGCTCATGCAAGAGGTTTGATGGCTTGGATGCAAAGGCAGAAAATTTTTGAGCTTTTGCATGGGGCGAATCTACCAAGTGTAAACGTGGGAAAAATATATGCTATTGCATGAAACACTTTACTTTGGTTGCAGATGCATTAAATTTTGGTGCTCCTACATTTAGTAGAGCATGCTCATTTTGGATGTAGTAGCACAAAAATATTGTGCCACTACATCAAGATAAGGAAAAATAATGCAAGGGTGGGAAAAAATCTCGCCCCTAATTTGGGTAATGCATTCATTAAGTGCATAGGTGGGAAAAGTCTTTGCTAAGACATGTATAAGTTTTTGCAAAAGGATTGCAATTCAGGTTTTAAAACCCGACTTGCATTTGAAGTAATGCTTTTGATCGAATGTGTTCGTTAGGTTTTAAAACTTGACCAACATGAAGATCATGTTTATACATGCATCAATGGTAAAATTACCCATCGATACATGTGAGTTGGAAGGTTTTGGTTTGATTGTGTTGGTCGTGGTTTAAACCCCGACCAACACATGAACACAAATAATGGTGATAATTTAAGAGCATGTTGAAGGTATTAAAATCAGTCTTAGGATGTAATTAAGGGTCTAATCCCTAGATAACATCCCATAAATATTTGTGGTGTAATGCGAGTTTAAGTCCTCTTAAGGTATTTCATTTTTAGGAAATGTGAAATGGGTTTCAAAACCTGAGCTTCATAAATGGTAAGCAAGTTATTGTTACCGGGTAAAAATACTTGCCATCACATATGGGTAGAACTTGACTAACAACCGTAAGATGTTCAAGGAACAAATGAATTTTAAGACTTCAATCTCACGAGTAGTAAAACAAAATTTCAAATCGCACCACATTGCATACAATGAAACAAAACCTAATAAACAACCCAACGGAAATATACAAACACACATAAAATATTAAATGAACAAGACAATTGAGATAAGGGGGTGAGTCAATTATACCAAATTAAAACATCAAAACCTTGATCAGTAATTAGATCCACATGCATTCATTAAACCCTTAATCTATTATAATGTTTAACCATGAAAAGAACATAACAAAAAATAAAATAACCAATGCCATACACAAGAGAACACCAGATTTACATGGAAAACCCAATGATGGAAAAACCATGGTGAGGATTAGTTCACAATATAAGTAATTGAAAAATCGATAAAGGGATCACTAATTGAATAGGACACACTTTCCAAAAAGGCTCACAACTAGGGCTCACTGTCATAGAAATAAAAATAAGATAGAAGAGAAATGTTACACATAGAACAACATCTCAATGCAACAAAGAATCCACCACAATAGCTCCAAAACCTTTGTAGGCTTGTTTGAATGATTACGTAAACCTTCAACTTATTGCATTCAAAATTCCAACACTTTGAAGTTAGCAGTACTCAACTCAAACTCGTACTCTACTCTTCATAAATTCACATCACTTACATCACACTCATCTATCCTTTATATCTTATCAACCTTAAACATATCAACTCATACTTATACCATCCTCAACCTTGAAGACTTTCTCCAAGTTCGACAATACACACTTCACACTTTACAATTTCAAATTAGGTCAGCACTAAACATTGCCACAGTGGATATGAATGAAAGTGGACCAAAACAACACTTAATTGGGACCCAAATAAACTCTCGCATGCCACACTACTCCATGAAAACATGAACATATTCAAATTTAGTGTAAACATTGGGTCGATCGTTACCCATGAAAGCACATTAAACTTTGAATTAAATGCTTCCTTTGGTCAATCTAGAACTTCTAGAAAACAAACTTCACCTGAATGTGATCTAAGAATATCCAAGAAACTAGAAAAATCCTTCACAACAAATCTCACCTGAAGATTATAAACATTTTATTTATCTAGACAACACTACTAGACACTACAATACTTTGTATCTCAAAAGACCTTCTTCCAATACACCCAACCATGAATCATCTTGACATAGAAAAGAGAATAACACAATCAAATCTCCTTTAGAATTTAAAATACTAAAAAACAATGGCAGTGAAATGTGGAGCAAATACATTTCTCCCATAGATGTTTATACACAACACTGCAAAACTAGTTCACACATTGGTGAACAGAACTTCCTCTAACCAATGATCCAAAAGCCAAAATTTTGGATATAGAAACTCTACGCATCTCTAACCAACATATCCAAACCAAAAGAATAGATCTTCAACCTAGAAGAAATACAAAGAAAAACTAGAACACCTCTACAAACTAGAATTGCTTTGGAACACCATGTTTCCTTATTTAATCAATTTTCTAAGTATCTCGACATGTGAACCATAAATAGAAGCTTATCAAAGAAAAAATCTCTTCTCAACCACTGCACTACTATCATCAATGAAAACATAGGATTGTTGAAATTAATGACAACACCTTCATACTTGCAACATAAACAAACCATAAAAAAAAATGAAGAATAAAGAAAAAAATAGGAACATAGAAACCCTAAATGCATCAACAGTGTATGAATCTAAAAAAAAGATGCAAACCAAATTACATACTTGGAAAATGCTTACAACCACAAAACCCTAGGGAAGAAATATGCTTGAATCCTTGCAGAAGATCCAAATGAGAACACAAAAAGGGGGAAATGATCTCACAAGAGATACAAAAGACATGAATGTAGCTTAGAATGAAATAAAAACCAATTACAAGCCTTAATAAAATGCATTTAAAGATTCATTAATCCATCAATTAATGTCAAACATTTGAACTGAGGATGCAATGATTCCAAAAGTTAGCGCCTTTACACATTAAACCAATTTGAAAAATACATGTAGAGGCACTAAAATTTAGTGCTTATGTTGGTGTAATTAAATATTTTGTACCTTGTCCTAGGTCATAATTACACCTTAGTTAAGTTTACTTAGGGACCACATAGGAGTTGTTGGAGAATTTCCACCTTTGGTGGACTTATCTTCTTATTACTTTATCACCTCCACCTTTCATGGACATATCATGTGATTAGGGTTCCACCTTTTGTGGTAGATCCACTATTTGTGGTGGTTATCACATTATCACCTTTCCACTTTAGGTGGAGTGATATATTTTCATTGTTGTCTCATGTCATAAGATTATGACACTTGTCATAATCTTATGCACTCCTATGTTCTCACCTTGGCTATATAACCAAGGGGTCTCTACTTCATTTGTACACACATATTGAAGCATCATTAACATTGAATACAGTTTATTCTTGTCATATTATTTTCTCTCTTCTTTGTGCTTTCTATTTGGTCCATAGATCTTGGCATCCATAGCCAATTCTAACATGGTATCAGATCATGTTTGATTCCAACAGCTTATACATGTTTTATCTTTTACAAAAAGTATGCAAGGGCACTAAAATTTAGCGCTCTTACATATGTAGGAAAAATATCTAACTCCAAAAATTGAAGTTTTGTGATTTTTAACCTTTTGCAAATTTTCAAAAAGCAAAAAGAGGAAACAATTGAAATGAATTTTTGAGGGCTTAGACCACACACGAGGGCATGTAGAATTTTCCTCATTTTACGTGCTTAGTGTAAATATGCTATGAAATAAACAAGTTTCATAGGGGCTATGCCACAAATTGAGCGTAGCTTAATTTGAGGATAACACACCTCTAAGAAGAGGTAAGGCAGAGTAACACTAGGAAAAAATAAGGTTTGGATGATGCTAGGAATAGACCACCCCTCTTTAGTCTTATCTTCTCCCTCTTCTTTGTCTCTATCTTCATTCTACATTGGATAAATAGCCAAAGCCATCTGAGGGAGCCACTTTGAAGACTCTGACCAACCACCACCACCACCACCAAATGAAGACCAAACATTGCCATCACTAGTCATTGACCCTACCCAACCTGAGGGCCATCTAGAGGTAGCAACTCTAGGAAAAGGTGAGGTAGAGAGACACTAGGACAAACTGCCCTTGGGTATGTGCAGGATCATCATGGAAAAAACAGGCCCTTAAGTGGCAATAAAATTCAGAAAATCAAAGTTAGGCAACTTGACGTAAAAATTTGAATAAGTTATCTATATTATTTCAAAAATATGTAAGAATGTAATTTTTAGCAAATTGAATGTAGTTTCTAACCTACTAGGTTTATTTTATTTATTTTTAAATCTATTTGGTGAAAATTTGAAATTTCAATGTAGTAGTACTTAAATTTTAGGGAAAAAATAAGTAGGTGTCTGTCTGACCACCCTAACCACAATAAAATGATAATATTTTTTTATAAGATTTTAGATATAAGTAGGGGACTCATGTCTAGATGTGATGCATAATTTTTTGTAATTTTTTTCCAAGTAAATAATTAATTATGATTCTTTTATTACAAATTTTAAAAAGTATAAAAACTCATATGTCTAACCACCTTAACTTGGTCAAAACTTCATGAAATTCTTTTTTTTTTTTAATCCTATAGTATGTGAAGCATAGAATGTGACCCATGTTTTGGATTCAAAAAATGTGATACTGTTTGAAAGCTATAGATTTTTTTCAATCAGCCTATCAATCAGGACTTTAGTCGTAATTCAAATAGAAAATGAATAATAATTATTTATTAAATTAAAAGTAAATAATAATTTATATTGGTATAAAGATGAGAATCTCCTTTAAAACCCTTTTTGTTTCATCAATTCTGGGTTAAAAAAAAGTTGTTAGCCACATGGGCCATCATATCACTTAGATATTGCCACTTTTTGGCCCATCATGATCCTGCACATACCCCCCTACCACCAGAGTGACGATGAGGTGCTTGAGATTTGGGGTCTATGAATTTTGAGATGATAATATTCAACCACACCATCAGTTGTGAGGTAGAGAACAAATCTGTGAAGAAGAACTATCCAAGGGGACCTTAGCCATAGTACATTGGGCATTACCCCAATGATCTAATAGCTCCTGAAGATGAGCAACCTCTAGGACCACCTTGTTGGCTTGAAATTGAATCTAAAGCATAAAATTATAAAAAATAGTAGCTTTAGTGAAAAGAAAAATAATAGTATCAATAGGGTTGTAAGAAAAATTAATAAATTTTTTGTCTTTCCATATGAAAAAAGAAATCTCCACCGTGAAAGGATGTGATACTTGGGTATACTTGGAAGGGATACAAGGCCAATCTCCCAAAAGAGCCATATGCTAGGAAAATGTTTTGATTGAAAGGGGCTAAAAAAGTCATGAATTCAACACCAAATTTTTTGAGCATAATGACAAAGACAAAATAGATGCTTGAAGGACTCAGGTTGTCCACAAAATGGAAAAAAAGGGTCTAGAATGCCCATATGTTGAAGGAAAGATCCCATAGGAAAGCCTTGGAAAAGAATACACCAAGAAAAATGGGAAAGCTTAGGCTCAAAAATAGCCATCCAAATGTTATGAAGCTAGCATTTCCAAACTAATAGAGATGACTATAAATGCCAGCAAAGATTCAGGGGGGCAGCATAGGGAGGTGTAGGGAAAGCCAACGATATCCCAAACATGACTTATAGTTGCAAAATTCCTTCAATATTATTTATTCTATTTATTTGATAATAATATTTGACAAAATTCCTGCTAATATGTTAGCTTTCATCTTAGCCTTTTAAAAACATACACATGTACACACAAATTTAAATATTAATTTTATTTCCTTTTAATAGTATCTTTATATTCCTCTAATACATATGGATTTTCTTATAAATTTTGATCTCCTTTTTTAAATTAAAAAAATATATGTAGGATTGTTTCATGCTTAATTCTATATACATTTTCATTAGAATTGTACAAGCAATGTGACATGTGTGCTTGGTGATGAAATTCACAAGGCATCCACTTTGAAAAATGATTAAAAAACATAAAAAATAAACAACTTGTAATGCTTAATCTTATCTATACATCTAATAAATAGTTTTTAAAAATGGGTATGTGCAGGATCATCATGGAAAAAAAAGGCCCTTAAGTGGCAATAAAAAGACAAAAAATAAGAGTTAGACAACTTGACGTAAAAATTTGAATAAGTTATCTATATTATTTCAAAAAAATGTAAAAATAGAATCTATAGAAAATTGAATGTAGTTTCCGAACTACTAGACCTTTTTAAAAAAAAAAAAAATCTATTTGGTGAAAATTTGAAATTTCAATGCAATAGTATTTAAATTTCAAGGTAAAAATAAGAAGTAGGTGTCTGTCTGACCACCCTAACCACAATAAAATGATAATATTTTTTTATAATCTTTCAGATATAATTAGAGGACTCATGCCCCGATGTGATGCATATTTTTTTATAATTTTTTTCTAAGTAAATAATTAATTAAGAATTTTTTATTACAACTTTTTAAAAATATAAAAGCTCGTCTGTCTAACCACCTTAACTTGGTCAAAAATTCATGAAATTCATTTTTTTTTTTTAATCCTATATTATGTGAAGCATAGAATGTGATGCATGTTTTGGATTCAAAAAATGTGATACCGTTTGAAAGTTATAGATGTTTTTCAAATAGCCTATCAATCGGGACTTTATTCGTAATTTTAATAGAAAATTAATAATAATTATTTATTAAATTCAAAGTAAAGAATAATCTATATTGGTGGAAAGCTAAGAATATCCTCTAAAAACCCTTTTCGTTTCATCAATTTTGGGTAAAAAAAAGTGGTCAGCCACATGGGCCATCATATGGCTTACATATCGCCACTTTTTGGCCCATCATGATCCTGCACATACCCAAATACCTAATGGAAAAAAAAAGTGAGTTGCACAATGGAAACACTATGTTATATTTTAAAATAAGAACACTTTTGTGTGTGCTCAATATTTCACTACTTTGACTTAAAACCATTATAAAAAGTCTTTAGTAGTGTCAAACATATGTTTAGAGAAATTAAATTCTTGTTCTTATTATATCTTCAAGTTTTCAGTCTACACAACTACAATTGCTCATCCAAGTTTAGATTTAGCTTATTTAAATTTCAATAAGGTGTCCACTTTTTTCCCCCATTTCCATGCAAGTACTCTATGACAAATTGATAACCACAAACTCATAGACAAACAAAAAAAAAAACTAAACCACAAAACCCACTTTTTCAAAATGATGATTTACATTACCAAGCTAACCAATGATGCTCTTACATTAGTAAATACCACTCCCAAGACTAGTAGTTCATGATGAAGATGTTCTCTACTATGTGTCCCATGAGTTATAATAAATTTCTCTACTCTTCCCATTGTAACTCTTATTGTTGAGATTTTTTTGTAGCCTCCTTACTCAATGACATTATAGTAATATCTTGAGTACCTCTAGATCTTTATTTGTAACTCAACGATCTAGCCACCTTAAGGATTTCCACCTCTTACCCTTTCTCCTTTTCTTTGGTATCATATTTTAAAAATTTATATCTTATTTTCTCACTTTCTAAGAGTTTTAATATTTCATCTATTTAATGTATCTAGCTCATTGAGATCTTCAATTTCATAAAAATAAAAATAAAATTGGAGCCTAAGATCAAAAGTTATGCCCACTAGAAAATGTATCAAGAAAACAACATTAGACATAAGATTGCAAATGAATAACATCATAATCATAAAATTTGTAATAGCTATAGTACTCCTACCTCCCTCCAAGATTTTTAACTAGATAAAAATATGTAATTTGAATCAAATTCAATTGTTCTTAAATCACCTTTCATTCTTTATCATATAGAGAATGAAATTGCCACTTCCATCAAATTGAGGATCGTACATTTATCATGGTATTCATTAATAATCAAGGTTTCCATCAAAATAGTGTATTTTCCTTATGTTTACCATACCAAATAACCTTTTCAGAACGTATACATAGGAATGAATTTTCATTCATTTTCCATGTCATTCAAGTGCTAGAAACTTGGAAAAAGAGTGTTTGAGATGTTATGGACCATCTTCACTACCCTCAAATCAATCCTACCAATTTTTATGTATTATACTACATCAATTTGGAGATGAGAACAATCCTCCAATTGTGTGTTATTTGAATTCAACCCTCCAATATCTCTATTTGGTTAAGGCTCCTTGAGCTTCAATTGGAATTCTAGAATGATGGTATCATTAAAGGTATTGATAATGCTATTGGTGACCGTGTTTCCATTGACAATGCTACAAAATCTTTAAAAAGTTTCATCTTTCCTAGATTTTGTGTTTGTGTTAAAATGGATAAGGTTTTTCCAACTAGTATCAATTACGCTCCAAGCTAGGTGTTTGGGAGCACAAAATTCATTATCAGTCTTCTTCATTGAATAAAGAGCACTCCAAGTTGACGAAAGAAGGAAAGGTTTTGGATACCTTTGGGCTATCCTTTAATGACAAGGCACATGTTGGGTTGTTCCTTCTATCTACATACTATGAGAACGTGTTGGAATCCACTATGGGGGCCCACTCCAATGTGGGTTCTAGATCCATAAGAAGAAAATCACAAGTTAGTTTTGTGTGCTCTTTCGATTGAGATTGGTATTTCTTTGAAAAAGGTAGGAATTAACATTTTGGTCATGTTCCTCTTCAAATCTGTTTGGTTAGATTTGGTTTCAAACCACCTTGATTGTTGGTTTGCTATACCACTTCTTTTGGTTAAATGACTTTATAGCCTGTTTTTTTTTTTAGGATCCTTCTTTGACCCATTCTTTTGTCTTTTATCGTTTCATGTCTCTTGTTGATCTTGATGTAAAAGATTTTGGAGTCTTTTTAAAACCCATTTCTATTCATAGCTCCGATCAAAAACATTTACCTTAATTCAAACCTTATTTTTAAATTAGAAAAACAATATAAAATATAAACTAATCTAATTTTATAAAGTAAGATAATAATATTTTAAATGCTAAATTATATATTTTTACCATTTGATATATAATACAGAAAAAATTAAACATCAAAATATATATATATATATATATATATATATTTCCAAACAAACACCTTCAAAATAAAACAAAAATAAATGATTTTATATTTTGAATATCTAATAGCTTTCCATATATCTTTCAATATTTCGTATCCATAACACCATGAAAACTAGCATGCTATTGCTGATCCATGCATGGAGAACAAAAAGAATACCATGGCAGATATGCTTATCGTGCTCTAATATATTTTCACAAGCATCTTAAAATATTTATATGAAGAATATGAATGAAACTACAGTTACAGTTTTCTTTTTTCCTTTAGATCTTCAGATATTTCCCATCTACCTTAAATCATAATATGCAAACATGGATGAATACTCAATTGTCTTTTTCTTTGTTTTTCATTCCAACATATGAATACTTTTAGCATTTTACTTTTAACTTTTAGCCTTTCTACATATCTTATGCACCTTATAATGAAACCCAGATTTGTTATTGGTGATTTCCATGTCTAGATGGAAAGAATAATAAAAGTGGAACAAAAGTAAAATTAAATGAAACTACAGTTATTCTCTAACTACTTTTCATACATCTTTAGACATTTCCCATGGGACTTGTGGCAAACCCAGAGGTACTATTCCCAATAACCATGGTGGGAGTAAAACAAGAGTATGGAAAAGGCAAGAAAAAGAATGATTTAAACTGTAAGTTTGGATATAATTAGCAGAGGAAAGATTGCAGAAGATGGGCTTGGGAAAGAGGGAATTTGAAGTTTATGTTGAGAAGGTATCCAAAAATGCAATGGCTTTGTTGGTATGCAGGTTAGTTATAGCAGAGGAGGTAGAAGGTGAATGGATGATTGTAGAATGTATGTTATGCCTCCTTCAGTGCTGCCAAAGATCTCCAAGCTCTGTATGTATATCACAAATGAGACCCACTTTGCTAATTACATAGATGCACAGTTACTCATGAATAAATAATATTTCAATTTAATCAGGCAGTTGTTTAGAATTGCATATTAAGTAGATGCCAGTGGCTGTTAATTGGGATAAGGAACTTTTGCTGTTATTAATAGCAACAAAAAGAAATTGTTTTCTTTTGTGTATTTTTATGTCAGATGGGCTATGATAAAATCTACTTGTGCATTCAAGATGCTGCCTGTGGGTTTTCCATGCTTAGTACACTGAAATCCTGGGAATTATGCAAAATAACACTTTACTGGATAGGGTTTGGGCTTGATATATTTGGGTTAATATTCTAAAACCTGAATTGAATTTTACCTATTCGAGGTTTTGGTTTTTATTTTAAAATGTGGTTTTAAATTTCGACAATAGTTGAATTTGATATTTAATTATAAAAATATTAATAATTTATTTATCAGCAATTTAAAAAAAATGGAACTCAAACTTACTACAAACCGTCTTTTTTAGCTATACAATAAAAATTTTACTTCCTAAGCTTTTGGAAGTTTGAATTAGTATTTACCATTCATGGACCTAATTATAGAGATGGTATAAACTATTAATAGCTTGAATAAATTATAGGGGTTTTGGCTCCTTAGCCTATGTCAACTCTGTTAAATGCACTTCTGCATGTTATGCCCAGGAACCCAGTTTAGTTCTAACTATATAGGAGTAGTTTCTTGTTCTGTAGATAACTGAATTTAATTTACATGGATGTTTGTATTAAAAATTAATATTTGAATATTTTCATAATTTAGATAGTATTTTAGAATAGATCACAGTTTATTGCAAACATAAACAATATCTAGCTTCGACAGTTTGAACAGGTGTTTGTTGAAGTATTTTATGTTTAAGTTTATTTTTGGGTGAAAAATATAGCTAAACAGTTTTAATAAGTGTAAGGAAAAGAAGTATTTTATGTTCCAAAACTTTATTGGTTGAAAAGTATAGTCTAATAGTCTTAAAGGAACTGCCGCAACATACTGAATTGCATAACTACTCATGTTATCTCACTAAACTACTATATTTGATATCTCAAAGTTCCAGCCCTTTGGGCATATGCACCCTAATTTTCTTTGAAGAGCTAAGGAATACTTTCATCTTTTAACTGCCTAATTTGAGATGCACAGCCTGCAAAGATACGCTTAGAATTGTAGATGGAAAAAAATTATGCTTTTTCAATAAGAGAACATCATGTGTGCTAATGAAATGCAGTAAATCAAAGTTGTACTTGGAAGGAGCTTCCTCAATCATACGATGAATAGAATATAGAAAATGTTAAAAACACAAAATTACAACAAATCTAAACAAACAACGCATCCCCCAAAGAGAAGGTGACACTTCAGTAGTAAACAGCTGTCAATTGTCGTCATTTTCCTCTGCCTGGCGTTATAAAATCTTTGCTTTGCTCTCTAGGAATCCCATAGATTCAGAAATGCCTGCATCAGTTAGGGTTTATTGTGCAATGTGTGGTGGTGGTAGTGAAGAAGGCCCATTTAAGAGGGTGTATCTCTCCTACCATTCAAGGCCGATTCAGCATTATTTAATAGAAAATGCCTGCTTTATCATTGAAGAATATTGTTCTTCATTGCTCTCATTCAGCCATATTAAGGATGAGAATGTATGTGAGAAGAAAATAATTATTTTTCAGAATCTCTAACATTAAAACCTCGTAGTCATTGACACTTTATGCAAATTTTAAGAAGGATTTTCATTATATATATGTTACTAGTTTTTTTTTAAAATTGTTTGTGCAGTGAAAACTTTTATTGTCTTTTCAATCCTTTTAGCCTTTAATATGAGTTGGTTAGCTGAATCTTGGTAAAGAGAATTCTTATATACTGTATCTGGAACTGCAGGTGGAAGTGAGGACAAAAGAAGGCAAAACCTTGAATATCATTGGCTTTGTTCATGAAAGCCTGGTTTGCTTCAGTCCACAGCGAGGGCCTGGATGAACTTGGTCTTGATGTCAAGCCAATTTTGGGAAGCTGATTCACTGGATTTAGAAGCTGCTTCACTGAAATTATTTCTTGGAGTCCATTTTCCTGTACAATGTAGGATCAATCTCTCATAACAGCCAATGCCCTTACCTGATATTTTGTATTTTGTGTCACCAAACTATAAGGAAAGAAATTCCAGCTGAGAAGATCATAGTGCTGCTGCTACATACTGCAGGCTATGAAATGAATCTACCCTGGAACTACAAGTTGAATTCTCAATTAACTCCCGCTCGGCTGCGACAGCATGTCATTCGATCTGTAACCATTAAAGCGGTACTTAATGAAGGAGCACTTTGTCGAGATGTACATAGAATGTATGTTAGAAATAAGCCACACCCAAATTGATGATGGGCTGGCCAAAGAAGGGCCATTAATTCAATTGATATCATAGTTATCATATAGATTTAGAATAGAGGCTATGGGGCCTATAAATGTATATAGACCTTTCATGGCAAACAGAGGTTTTCCATGCATCTGTGATATATTTCTTAAGAAGATTTCTTTGCATGCAAGCTTCAATTAAAAGAGAGTAGATCAGTTTGTGATTGCTACCATTTCCTCAAGGCAGTAATTTCAGGGTTTGGCAGCTTAGAAATGTAGAAAGTTTTTCATGCTCAGATATTCAGTTTCTTACTTATGGTTATGAAGGCACTTCCAAAAGCTTTTTTCAGTGGTTAACGTACATGATTGATGATTTTTATGATAATTCCAAAGTGCCCTCGTGAATGTTCTCATTAGAAACAGTAATATTGTGAATCGAGTCTATTCTATAAAACAGTAGTATTATTATCAATAGACCCACATACAGCCAGCAACCCAGCTGTATTGCTGACTAGACAGAATAAACGTTGTCAGGATTCATGGGAAATCTCATGTTGGCTTAATAAATTCACCCAATGCAATAGCAAATTCTTCTGTCATCTTTGCTTTGATGAAATAAATGAATAAAGTAGTGGTACTGGCTTCATATGGGCGAAATAACCGAGAGGACTTTCGATCCAAAAGAATCAGTTCAATCACATGTGGAGCTAACTTATGTTTATTCCTTCACTTGGCTGTACGTGCTTTTGGACACATGTTTTTCCTTAGTTTAAAACTTACTGGTGGAGATAATATAAAATCTGAGAATTGGGATTTGCTGTATTGATGGAATAACATCCCGTGTTATATCTTTCTGTGAGAATATAATCTGTGGTGTGAGAAACGATAGAAGAATTTGGGTTATTGTGAGGATAATAATAATGTTCACATGCAAATGAGAAATCCAATCACTTTTCGATCAAATTGCAATTTGATTATTAATATTCTTTTTGGCAGTTTAGATATGCCAATTTTACCTGGTGCAATTTGTATCATTTTTGTATTATCTATGATAGATTTTTAGGAGCAGATTACTTGTATTCATCCGGGTAATGTGTTGGATGGTTTATATTATATTAGGCCAATTGATGTTTACTAGGACATGTTTTATAGGATTATACTATTTTAATATCTTGGAATTTATTGATATATGTATATATTAATAATTGGTATAATTTTGGTTAATTTTTTATAATGGATGCAATTATCAATTCAAAAAGTGATTGTCATTCACTATATTCTATATTATGCAGAAATGAATAAAGTTATATCTTTAATGATGCACCTTACTCTACAAGTTAGGTGATTGGATAAAATACATTGTCTTTGATGATCCAATGGTGGTTTTTCATAGTTACCTCAAAGTTGATCATGTAGTAATGGGGCGCCTAAGAAATAAGAGCTTGCAACCAATCAAGAGGAAAAAAGGGCATGTGAATCCCCCTCAATTTCCTAGTTATCAAAGAAAGTATGATCTCATCAAGAGAGTTGTGTTGTATCTTTGTTCAATATGCCTCATTTTTCTTTTAGCAAAAGACGAATCCCCTCTCTTTTGTTTAGGTCTAGGTTGGCATTGAAGTGTAGCATTTTCCAAAATTAGCCAAGTTCCCAAAATTGGCTGGCTCAAGTGCCAAAATTTCATCATGATTAGATAAAGCTCCAAAATTAGGCCTTAGTCCTTTTAGAAGTTTCTCAAAATTTTCAAGATGTGGAAGATATTCGCTTGCGGGGTTTATACCTCCAACCGGTCCAAAGGCTACCTCACCTAGTTTTTTCTACAAGCCCGATTTAATTAAGAAGTTTTGCAAAAATATTTGTTTGTGAAAGACTGGTATCTATTGTGCCTTGCACTCACACCCCGTTCTATTTTCTAGCAAGATGGGGACCCCCTCTTTTTCTTCTTCTTTTCTTTGTGTTTTTGTTTTCTTCTTTTTCTTCCTTCCGTTTCCCTTTCCTCCCTTTGTTTTAGTTATCCTTAGTTTTTTCTTTGTTCTTTTTCCTTTTCCTTGGGTTTTCCTTGTTGGGGTTTTGGGGTTTCTTGTGAGGGCATGTCATCCTTGTCGAGCCTAATCCTCGATGCCTTTCCACTCCATCATTTTCTTTTTTGGAGTTTCAGTCATTAGGTTTCTCTTAGTTAGTATACCTTTTCGGCATCCCCGATCTTAATGCCCGATGGTGATGATGCCTTGTCATCTCATTTTTCCTACTTGATAGAGCATTTATTTACCTTGCTTGACATTTATTAAGCATTAATGTGTTGATTTAAGTGGATTTAAACCAATGAATGACATTATTTTAATTATCATTTGAGTGTTGCTAAATTGAATTCTTCAAATGCTCTACATTTCCCTTAAAGGTTTTATTGCAAGAGAAAGTTTATTTTCTTCATGGATTAGTGGTGCTCAATCTAGTTTTGGGTGTCTTCATCTTGCTTATTTTTGGTTTGTTGTAGGACTGTCTGTGTGCCTCTTCCTCGGTGGTCCACACTTTTGCTTCTGTGTGTTCTCTCCCATATTATATTTCCAAGTAGGCTCAAGATACTTTGCAAATTATTCTTTGTACATCTAGTTTTCTTGTTTTGTTGCATGGTGTTGTTTGGTGTCGTGAAATTCAACTGGGTTGTTCTATTTTTTGGTTTTCTCTCTTTTTGCTTGTCTTATTTTTTTGTTTCTCATTTTTCCTCTTTTGGTTGTTTGTTTCATTTTTTTCTTCTTCAACCTACCAAATCTTATTTTTCCCTAGCATGCCAATCAAGGATATTTTTGATGTCATCATTTGCCTCATCATGTCTCAAGTTTCTTTTCCATTCCTTTTTTTTGGAAATGGGTTAGTGGGTGTTTAAACTCTCTAACTAGTTTAGAAAATCTTTTGATGTATGGTTAAAATTGTTGGTGGTTGGGGATTGGGTTTCTCCTTTACCATTTTCTAAAGTGATTCACAAAGCCCAAATAATATCTTTGATATCTAACATTTGTTGAATCATCCTTGCAAAAATTGACTAAATTTTTAGACATTAGATATTAAGAATGACCCTTAATATTTATCCGAGGAATATAAAGAAGATTAAGACTAATCCCTAACTCGTGAAGCTTGGAAAAACCATTTTATCCATTTAAAATCATTCTCAGTCATTAGAACTTGAGAGTAAGCTTTAAATGTATTATTAAAAATGCATTTAGAAGAACATAACACACTATTTTGATTTCTAACACCCCAAAAGAATTCACTAAACAAACATTTTTTGTATTTCAAGAATCAGGTGTTGGGCCTACACCTTATCATTTCCAAAATCAACTTTTAAAGATTAAGATGTCTTCCCAACTTTTTATCTTGATGCCAATGGTTTTTTTACTTTGTTAAAAAATCATTGAGTATTAACTATTGGGTGTTTTAGACCTTAATGGTTATGGTCTAATAAGTAAGATACAAGTGACATCCCTAAACTTTGATGCCCAAAAATCCAAAACAATTTGACATACCTTTTAAAATATCAATGTTAGGGGCAAGCTCAGTCAAAATACTTAAGTTTTTTTAGTAAGCGATATGAGGTATTCCCAAGATCCAATCCATTGTTGAGTACCCAAAATACTAAGAAAAGGGGTGAATTAGTATTCCTCTAAAGCAATCAAACATAACCCATGAAATTAACTCAATATAAATAACTACAATGAAGAATGAAAACATGAATAAAACCATAGAATCACATGACACATGAACACCAATTTTTTTACATGGAAAACCCAAAAGGGAAAAACCAAAGTGAGGGTTAGCTCACAATATATTGTATCTAGATATAAGATATTATAGAAAGGCTCAATGCTAGGACACACTGCTCAAAAAAAGGCTCACAACCCATTGAGAAAGAACAAAGAAGGGTTGGCAACACTACCTATTGAACTGATACAATAGAATCTATCATATGCTAGATTACAATTGGACATTGAAGTACAAAATATCTTCACACTTGTCTGAATTAAAACTCTTCTCTCTTCATAATCTGCTCAATACTACATCACACACATGTAGGTGAATCACCATACATGTCATAAATTGTATACAATCTGCTCTACTTAACCACATTCACATATATCCTTTTCCACACACACTTACTTCTTTTTTCTCTCTACCACACAACTTCGATGTTGATCTCATATATATATCCACCTCAAGTGTAACTTCAATTAGGTTGGCCTAATTAGAAGTAACACACAAAATTAAACATGTTGTCCTCAAGGCATTTTATCCACACTTAGCACCTAAATTTAAAATTCAATTTACATCAAGATAGGTCGGTATGGACCTAATATAAATCCCACATAAGATAGAGTTACTTGCATATATTCCATAAAAAATCAAACATGTTAGGTTGGCCCAAAAATAAACCTAAACACAAAGTCTTGAAGTGTACATGCGATACATCAACCATGTGCAACCTTAAAACTTTGATCTCTCATTGAATGCCCATCCAAGTGACATTTATTATCTTATCTTCATCATCACAAAATAAAACAATTATTCGTGAAGAAGTGTGGAATCTCCCACACTGATATACCATACAAAAGATAATTATGATATACAGAGCTACACACTATCATTCATATCTTCCATGAAACTTTACAAAATGTCATAAAAACTTGAATGTTGTATTTGATGAAATCAAAACTATAGTTACAATCATAAAATATTATACCAATATGCGGTAAAGTGCGGACCCAAAAACTGACACATTGAAACACAAAACTGTCAAAAGAAATACTTAGCCAAATTCTTGATAAACCATACTTTCCATATCAGCTTGCACTATACATAGGTCACCAAAAATACTTTCACACTACTCTAGGATGATCATAACAATTCTAACATTAGTGACAACACTAGATCAGGGTATGTGCAGGATCATTATGGAAAAAACAGGCCCTTAAGTGGCAATAACATTCAGAAAATCAGAGTTAGGCAACTTGACATAAAAATTTGAATAAGTTATCTATATTATTTCAAAAATATGTAAGAATAGAATCTGTAGAAAATTGAACGTAGTTTCTAAGCTACTACATTTATTTAAAAAAAATAAAATCTATTTGGTGAAAATTTGAAATTTCAATGCAGTAGTACTTAAATTTCGGGGAAAAAATAAGAAGTAGGTGTTTATTTGACCACCCTAACCACAATAATTATGAAAATTATTTTTATAAGATTTTAGATATAAGTAGGGGACTCATGTCCTGATGTGATGCATTATTTTTTGTAGTCTTTTTCCAATTAAATAATTAATTATAAATTTTTTATTACAACTTTTAGAAAATATGAAAAACTCGTATGTCTGACCACCTTAACTTGGTCAAAACTTCATGAAATTCTATTTTTTTTAATCCTATAGTATGTGAAGCATAGAATGTGATGCATGTTTTGGATTCAAAAAATGTGATATCGTTTGAAAGCTATAGATTTTTTTCAATAAGGACTTTAGTTGTAATTCAAATAGAAAATGAATAATAATTATTTATTACATTCAAAGTAAAGCATAATTTATATTGGTGGAAAGCTAAGAATCTCTTTTAAAAACCCTTTTTGTTTCATCAATTTTGGGTAAAAAAAAGGTCGCCAGCCACATGGGCCATCATATCACTTAGATATCGCCACTTTTTGGCCCATCAAACAATGTATATATACTTCATGCTCATGTTGCAAAACTACATCATCAATGATAGACTTCCAAACATCCAAAAATCTCCCCCTTTGTCATTGATGGCAACATGCATATCAAAAACATTTTTGAAGGATTGATTCAAAAATTGTCTTCCCCTTACATATCTCTCCAAGCATTTTGATCAAAAGGTTTTTTAGCTGACTCTCCCCAATATGTAACTATCACTTCCCAAATGGTTTGACAAAAATATTTTTTCCACTATCTCTCCCCCTTTGACATCAATGGCATTTAATGCAAATACTCAATATAATTCCCTTAGATATATTATAGGTTGAATCCCCCCTCAAACAAAAAAGAAACTTTTTTGCAAATAAGGGATTTTGAAGTAAAAGTAAGAATTATCAACATGAAGATGTTGATCCTTTGACTTTTCCTTTGAATGTCCTACCAAGTGGATCTGCCTTCTTCCCAAAGTCTTTTTTCTTCTGCTATAGTCTTGCATTGTAATTCAAGTTCCATTAGTGTCTCTTATCCTTCTTCCATAGTGTTGGGTTGAGATTTATTTCTGAGATTTTATCAATACTAGCAAGGGCACTAGAGATAGGAGTATGCTTTATCTTCACTAAGTCCCTTAGCATCACATATTGTCTGATTGGTTCTTCTCTCTAATTCTATAAGGCAAAGAAATTGTCATGTAGCTACATAATGGCAAATAATTTGTGATTACACCTGTCTCTTGTTAGATCATAAGTATATGCTTCATAGCCTATTTACATTTTAATTGAGTTCATGGTGTCCCTTATACTTGATGTTTTATTCAGCCATTTCAAGTAGTATGAGAGTAGGTTCTTTGCTTCTTCTTTAAAATTTTGAGCATCCTTCAAACATTTCATAGCTCTGTGATGTGAATTTTTTCATTTCCTTGTGATATCCTCTAGACTCTTATCTATAGGCCTTGCCTCATATTCACTTCTAGCTTGTCCTTTTAATCTGGAGACATATACCTTCAATGAATCAACCAAGCATCTAAAATTTTATATAGTAGAAAATGATGTACCAATGCTTGTTTTGGGGCTTACCTCTTATAAGGCTTTCATGGCTTCATCCATATCTTGTGAAATTATAGCTCTGAATCTAGTCTCAAGCTCATGTTGAGCATAATCTAGGTGCATCCTTCCTTCTACCACTTTTGTATCTTCTTGCTCTACAACTTCTTATTTAAGTTCGACCAGAGGGTTAACTATGCTCTTTATTTTCTTACCTATTCTCCTAGAACTGCCAAAGGCTTTAGATCTATTCTTGTCCTTTAATCCTAATCTGATAAGGTCTTTGGGGCTTCTTAGAAGCACTTCTGCAAAATGAATATCTTTTTCCTCAATCATTTCATAGTCTGATTCAAAAATCTAAATAGTTCTAGGCTCAATTTCTTCCATGAAGAAAAAATTAAACAAAGACAAGAAACATGATGTCTCCACGGTACCTTTCCAACACACTCTTAGGTATTCTCACTCTTTCATTCATTCTCATTTGAAATATTCCAAATAATTCCACAAGAGCATCATCTTGAGCATCCAGACCTCCAAGTCATCTCAAGTGATGTGCTATCTGATGTGCAACTGGTTCTATATTTGTCCACTCTACCTTCCCAATTATAGATATTTCCTTCATGAAGTAGAAAAGAAAATAGATTACCAAATGTACCATACCTGAATGTATGTTTTTTGTTCTTTTTGATTTCTTTAAGGTTTTTCATCAAATATTGTCAGAGTGACTCACAAAGGTCATAATAAACACCATTTTCAATCATGTCTTATGCAATGTCAACTACAATGGTAGTGATAGTGTTGTCTTTATTTAGGCGATAGATTTTGTGACCAATAAGCATTGCAACATACTAGATAGCCAAATTCTTAATTGTGTTCAAGGCAAGTTATTTTTATTCAAGAGTAGCACTAGTCTTCCATTATCTCCTTAACTTTGATGGATTTTTGGCCTGGAACTAGTCTGAAGGACCATAAACTAGTTACATATTTAATAGCTTCCTTTGTTATTGAGTATGGGTCGTCAATCCATATGGATTCATCACGAATTTTGCTTAACACCATTCTAGTGTACCTTTTTTTTACTTTAAATAACGGAAACATTCGCCACACATCCAATCTCTTCTCACTTAGAATTTTGTGTTCTAGTTTTATGGTGTCATCATTTCCTTCCAATTCCCTTTCCCATAGAACATATCATCTTCTATTGGAAATTTCTTCTATTTTCCCATGAATATATGCATTGATATCCTTAGTTGGTAAAACTCCATAAGGAGTGCAATAGAATAAACCTGTTGGATCTTCTAACAAAAATTTCCAAGAATGCCTCTTAAGTTCAGGTTGTAGTATCTTTAAGATGTCTACAACCCTCAGTCCTTCCATTACATTTAAATTGCTTTCAAACAAAACTTATGGAAAATTTGAGTATGCAAAATACCTTTTAAACTGCTCAACGAATTTAGGGTTTTGATGTTCTACTATCAAGAGACGTGTTGAATCCTTCCACTTCTTCTTTTGCACCTTTCTTCCTCTTTGCATGGGTATAATGAAATGAATTTTTCTTCCTAAGCATGATTTTAACTCTTTGATTTGAGCCATTTCAACAATAAATGCTTCAAATAAAAAGTTGGTAAACTTTGAATCCTTGTATGCATAGTCAACTTTCAGAAGCTCTACAAGTTTCTACATTAAAATATTTTCTCCTGTAGTTTTCACCAACAGATTCATGATATTCATCTCCATCTTATCTTTTTGTTTCAATCCATGACACAACATGCTAGTAGGGGGGTTGTATGATTTTTCAATAAAGCTCACCCTAAGCCATAGCTTTGGGCTTAGTTACTGGAGGAAACATCTACTTGGGAGATAGGTATAGATTTTCCCTTGTTCTCAGTCTCTTCTTTATTTCTCCAAACTTTTCTATTTCCTTCTTCACTTCATTCAGGTCAACTTTCTTGATTGGTTCATCTTTCTTCATAGGATAATCCTTTCTTCTATTTTTATTCCTACAAATTTTTGCATTTTTTCTAGGCTTTCTACAACTAGATATGTGCAGGATCATGATGGGCCAAAAAGTGGTGATATGTAAGTGATATGATGACCCATGTGGGTGATGAATTTTTTTTACCCAAAATTGATGAAACAAAAAGGGTTTTTAAAGGAGATTCTCAGCTTTCAACCAATATAAATTATGCTTTACTTTGAATTTAATAAACAATTATTATTCATTTTCTATTTGAATTATGACTAAAGTCGCGATTGATAGGCTGATTGAAAAACATCTATAGCTTTCAAATGGTATCACATTTTTTAATCCGAAACATGCATCACATTTTATGCTTCACATACTATAGGATTAAAAAATAAATGAATTTCATGAAGTTTTGACCAAGTTAAGGTGGTTAGACATACAAGTTTTAATATTTTTTAAAAGTTGTAATAAAAAATTCATAACTAATTATTTACTTGGAAAAAAATTACAAAAAATATTCATCACACCAAGACATGAGTCCTCTACTTATATCTAAAATCTTATAAATTTTTTTTATCATTTTATTGTGGTTAGGGTGTTTAGATAGACACCTGCTTATTTTCCCTGAAATTTTGAAATTACTGCATTGAAATTTCAAATTTTCCAATAGATTTAAAAAAAACCTAGTAGTTTAGAAACTATATTCAATTTGCTACAGATTCCATTTTTACATATTTTTGAAAAAATATATTTAACTTATTCTAATGTTTACGTCAAGTTGCCTAAATCTGATTTTTTGAATTTTCATCACCACTCAAGGGCCTATTTTTTCCATGATGATCCTACACATACCCAACTATTGCATATGATATTTCTTTGATTGTTATTCCTTTCAATTGTTTTGAATTTGCATTGATTATTTTTGTGTCCAAATCCATAGTATGTATAGAAATAACCACTAAAAGTTTGAATCACTCTAACATTGTTGTATCTATTTGTCATTTTATTTTTGCATGAACACTTTCTCTATGTCTAAATTTCTTGCATGTAAAGAATTTTCTAGTAAAATATGAAACATGTTGATTCATTCTTCTTCTACATTCCATAGCTCTATGACCAAGTTTATTGCAAAAATAACAAAGACCATTGAAATATTGGTACCTTTGAGCATTTGGTTGTCTGATAGAGGTTCTTCTAGCATTGGTTCTCTGATTCTAAAACTTGCCATAGTACATTTTTTCTTCAATTTTTTTAGGTTCTCTAATCTTATTTGCATTAGATGTCTAATCTTCTTTAGATATTTCTCCTCTTTCAAGTCCCAAACTATCTTTATCTTTAGAAGATTTATATCTAACAATCAACTCATCAAGAATTATAGAATTTTTCTTAAACTTTTCCCTATGAATTCTTGCTTTCTCCAAATCTTCTCTTAGATTTACCACTTCTTGTTCAAGTCTTGTACATTCATTAGTCTTGTTATGTTCTACTGCATTCAGACATTCCTCAATTCTTTTCTTTTCTTCCACTTGTACTTTTAGTCCAGTGATGTATTCATTTTATTTCTTCAATTGTTCATTGACTTCCTTA
This sequence comes from Sequoiadendron giganteum, assembly GCA_007115665.2. NCBI lineage: Eukaryota > Viridiplantae > Streptophyta > Pinopsida > Cupressales > Cupressaceae > Sequoiadendron > Sequoiadendron giganteum. The sequence continues at coordinate 305,144,269 of CM021101.1, forward strand.
TGCCTTTCTTTGAATTTCTTGATCTACTCTCTTAGTTTTCTAATGCATTTGTTTTCCTCTTTTATATTTTCCTTCAGATCTCCATTCTCATTTTCAATTTTCTTAATATCTTCAAGTGCAACTTTGATTTCTTCATCTTTATCTAGAGCATGCAATCTTCATCTATGTATTCAATTGAAAAAAAATCTTTCAAAGGAGTAGGGTACTTCCTATCAGCCATATGTTAAAAGTCCAAGATCTTCCCAATGTGATCAAGCTCCTTCCAGGGATCCATTCTTTGATACCAATTATTGAATACCTAGAATACTGAGAGGGGGGATGAATATGCATTCCTCTAAACCAATCAAATATAACCCATCCAATTAACTCAATAGAAATAACTGCAATGAAGAATGAAAACACGAATAAAACCATAGAATCACATGATACATGAACACCAATATTTTTACGTGGAAAAACCAAAAGGGAAAAACCATGATGAGGGTTCACTCTTATATCCAGATATAAGATATTATAGAAAGTCTCACAACCCACTAAGAAAGAAAAAAGAAGGGTTGTAAACACTTCCTTTTGAATTGATACAATAGAATCTATCATATGCCAGATTACAGTTCCATTCAAGTATAAAATATCTTCACGCTTGTTTAGATTAAAACTCTACTTTGTTCATAATCTGCTCAATACTACATCACACACATGTAGGGGAGTTACCATACATATCATAAATCGCATATAATATGCTTTGCTTCACCACATTTGCATATATTCTTTTCCACACACAATTACTTCTTCTTTTCACTCTATACCAAACAAATTAGTGTTGATTTCATATATATATCCACCTCATGTGTAACTTCAATTAAGTCAACCTAATTAGAAGTAACACACAAAATTAAACATGTCATCATCAAGACATTCTATCCACACTTAGAGCCAAAATCCAAAATTCAATTTACATCAAGATAGGTCAATATGGACCTAATATAAATCCCACATAAGATAGAGTTACTTTCATATCCTCCACAAAATATCAAATGTGTTAGGTCAACCCAAAAATAGACTGAAACATAAAGTCTTCAAGTGTGTATGCAATACATCAACCATGTGACCTTAAAACTTTGATCTCTCATCAAGTTCTCATCCAACTAACATTTATTAGCTTATCTTCATCATTGCAAAAAAAAAACTTATTCATGAAGAAGTGTGGAATCTCTCACACTAATATACTGTACAAAAAATAACTACGATATACAGAGCTACACACTATCATTCATATCTTCCAAGAAACTTTATAAAACACAAAAATTGAATGTTGTTGCATCTGATGACCTCAAAAATGTAGTTATGATCATAGAATATTATACCAATGTGAGATAAAGTGCAGACCCAAAAATTGACGCATTGAACCAGAAAGCTGACAAAAGAAATGCTTAACCAAATTCCTGATAAGCCATTTTTAGATCAGCTTGCACTATACATAGGTCACCAAAAATACTTCCACACTATTCTAGGATGATCATAACAATGTTGACATGAATAAAAACATTGGATCAAAAAATTTATATACACTTCATGCTCTTGTTGCGAAACTGCATCATCAATGACAAACTTCCAAACTTCCAACATCCTCGATAAGGTGGAACTTTGGTTAATGATTTGAGATCCTTACATTGTCATAGAGCATAATGAATTATATTTGGGGCTTGAATAAGGTGATTATTTAGCCTTTAATTAACTTTTTAGTATTCTAATGAATTGTATTTGAATGTGCAAGTATTATGCAAGTGTAAGGTTCCAAGATGAAGTATCAATACAAAGGGTACCACCCTCAATCCAAGATGTTTTCTCTCTATTTTGATATTGGAGATATTGATTTGGGACATGTGGATATGAATAAATTTCATAGAAGAGTTCACAATGAAGATGATAGATCAACTATGACTACTCTATCCAATTCAAGACTAGTGAAGGAAATTACATTTCATATTTCAGTGCAATCTTCTGAATTAGTATTGAAATGTGCTCAATACTATTATAATCACAAACAAAGAAAGATATTGGGACCATTTGGAGAAGGGATACTTGACATTAGTGTAGAAAAGATTGAAAGGGTGTTTGGGATTCCTATGTCATCAAAGTATGAAACTATTAACATGGAAAGTTCATTGGCTTATTTCAAGAAACAAAATGTAAGTTGTATCAACTATATCAACAATAAAATCCTATTTAATCCCAAGAGGTTAGCACCCAAAATGACCAAAGTGAAACATATGAGTGAATTATGGAAAGATTCTAAAGACCAAATCACACTCAGTTTTTTTTATCATTATTCACATGCCAAGGTTTTCTACCCCTGGATGTGTTATTACATCTTCAAAGTGGAATTTGAAAAGAAGATATATGACCACTATAATTAGCAACATATTTCATGCACAACTAAAGGATGTGCTAAATAGTTTAAAATCTACATGACTTCCTACTTGGTATATTGTTTGGCCTATCAAGAAACCCTCCCAATTCTTACAAGGATAGGATCCCTTTATCTAAGAGAAACTCAAATATATAAACATCACCCATAGTTGGAATTGAATTGCAACAACATGAACTACTACATTGTAAATGAAGCCTTTCTCTATGCTATGATTAGAGGGTAAGAAAATTATTTTTCTAAAAGGGTCTCATTGAAAGTAATGGTAGAATTAAATAACTAGAGAAATTGGTTATCTAGTTCAAAACATTCTCATACATTAGGATGGAAGGCTTCCACAAAGCTCCCTTCAAGCTATTAGATACTTCAAATGATAGAATAATCCTACTAGAATTGTGTAGACAAGTTACAAAGATCCACAAGCTAATTTCTACAAAGCACAAATTAGGATACTATCTCCCTATAAATTTAGGTGGCTACTCTTCTGTAAACATGTAAAATAAAAATATTGTAGAGGTAGAGTTGGAAATATACATAATGAACTTGTACAATGACCCCATGGCCAAATTTGATCTTGGTAGAAAAATTAGCAAGGTCATAGGCTCATTTTTCAAACATGAGCTTGCTTTAGAAGATCATTGGTCAAATTTTGAGGATGCATATGAGATAAGAATGAAAGAATATTTTAGATTGATAGTAGAAATATTGAGAACCTAAAATGTGGTTAAAGTGCAAAGGATTTGGGCGATAATGAGAAATTCATAGATTCTATTTACAATGGCCAAGGAATTTATAACCAATCCATCTACAACATAGAATACTAATAGAAAAAGATGAAAAAATGGAACTAAGAGAAACTAGTGTCATAAATTATTTAAAAATATTGTTGGTTTCCCCTTTCCCCATGATGGAGTTTTTGGCATATGAATTCTAGATATTGTTGGCATTTTATGTTGTCATTGATGGTAACCTAAGTCATTGATCCGGTCCACATTTTGGTATTTATCCATACCGGGAGACAAAATTGAAGAATAGGGTATCCGACTGAAGATGAAACCATTTACATTATAAAATTATCATTTTAAGTTGTGGATCTCAGAGAAAAGTATTTTGATGTTCATACTATTTTACCCAAGAATCATCTGGGTGTGCATTCACTGGTATACGAATTAGGAGATCCAGTTTATTAGTGCTAGAAGGCCGGCTTGGTGGATATAATCGTTGCAGATGTTTAAGGAGTAATTTTTTAAATGTTTATGTGTTTGAAAATGTCTATCTAGGTCCTCACTATGTTATGGCCGACTTTGGATGGTTTGTATTAACAAGCATTTGTGGATTCAACTGACCATTGAAAAAGTATTTTATGTTTTATTAAAGCCGACATATGGATGATTGAATCTCTTGTTGAGAACACATATAAGTGATCCGTTATATAATTTTGATATGAATGTGACATGGATGCGAATTGTATTGGTGTATGATGCAAAAATTAGGAGGATATTAGAGCGATTTCACCTATGCATATAAGATTTGTGATGCCAATTACAACAGTGTAGAGCAGAAGAGAAAAATCAGATAAAAGGTCAAGAGATCGCAAATGTGCTTAACTGAAACTATAACCAGGCATGAGTAGATTCTATTACTTCAGTTCAATCCTTCAGATGGACTTAATATAAATATTTTGTAAGGCAGCGAGCCTTCCCATTTTGAACAGTGAGCTCTAGGCAGTGTGCTTGAATGCAAGTGCATTCCCATTTTGTAAAACTTATATTTGAGTACTCAAATTGTGGATTGACCTCCAATATGGTTTTTCCCCTAATGGTTTTTCCCCTTATTAGGTTAATTCACCCCTTTCACACTAACTTTCATCTTGCTTAATTAAATAATGTGAATTATTTAATTAAATTCCCTAAGTCCTCTCATTTGATTAAATAATCTAAATTATTTAATTAAATCTCATTAATTCCCTTTTTTAATTAAATGAGTTGATTGTTTAATTAAATACCTAAATTCCTCCGTCATGCACAATTAAATAATATTCTAATTATTTAATTGACTAATTTATTTCATCCCTCCAAATTTCTCCCACTTGCAAAGGACTATTCCCTTGGAATATTCCTCCATTTCAAATTCAAACTATTTCCCTCTTAAATGAAAATATCTTGCACATTCCTCCTAAATTTTAGGATTTATGTTTCCTCAAATCAATTTGAACCATTGATAAAATTCATCAATCCATTTCAACTTTCAATCTCACCCATGGATTGAATTCTTGATCCATGTCAATTCTTCTCCTTAATTTTCATCCATTGATTAAGAAAATTAATCTTGGCCATTGATTCACTCAATTTTCCTATAAATAGTCTCTATTTCTTGAGCAATTCATCCACATTCATTGAGAGAATCTACATTATAGTCATTTTCATAGCATTCTTCATGAGCATTTCATCCATTTTCATCCATTTTAACTAACCTTTTCATCAATTTACATCAATTGCATCATCTTCAAGCTTGTTTATATCAAGAGATTAGTAAAGGGCTGAAATTCCACATCAATTCAACACCAATCCTCCAATAGATGAGGTTTGATGTATTAGATTAGGTTACCATTAATCATTTATTTGTTCTTTGTTGTTTTAATGGTTTTACTAGGTTTATATTTCAAGAATTTCATTGGGAGCATAAATTAATTAGTTAAATATTGGTTTAAATGCATAATTCAATCATGTTTATCTTAGTCCATGATCATGTTCACATTTTGATGCTAGAGGGAGGGGATGGTGCATGTAATGACTCTCTATGCTTGGGGCCTTGTGATAGTTTCTTCGTTGTACCATGATATGAACCAAGTTGTATACATGTAGGGGTAGATTCTCTTAGTAGGAGTGACATTGCCGCATATTTGGGCATGGGAGCACATTATTGTTCTTAGACCTATCATCACTTTAGTAGACATTAACAAGGAGCAACCGGTTGATTATAGATAAAGATTCATCACCACCCTTCAGTACATAGGTATCATAAGTATTGCATATTGGAGGCACTTATCAATCAATGTCCATCATTGACTAAAGAGGAGCTATAATAAGATCAAAATTCAATCCTTCTAGGTGGGGGATCTTGTATTAAAGGAGAATCAAAAGAATATGCTAGATCCAAATAGCAAAGGGAAGTTTGAGCCTAATTGGTTAGGACCATTTGTTGTCACAACTAGTTATGGTGTTGGAGCTTATCAATTGTCCACACCTAAAGGATAACCCTTGTAGGAGCCTATCAATATCTCACCTCAAGAATTTTTATGCCTAGGTTTGAAGGGTATAAGTCAAAAAATCCAAAAAAAAAACAAAAAAAATTAATTGAAAACATTAAAGAGAGAAATCGTCCTCTAGTGAGAACCACTTCGGTGGTGCTTTGGGCAAGTACCTTGGTGAAAAATTGGAAAAAAAGTTCCTTGCATAAATAAGCACCATCCATCCATCACTGACTCCTCAGCTCACCCTTCTTCACCATCCATTTTATTCATCCATCATCTTATTTTAGCTTATTTATTCCATCGCCCATTTGTGTTCGTGTCATAGCTGGATATTGAGAAGGTATCATGTCCTCCTTTAGTACTACTTGGCACATTCCTAAGGCCAATTTGTCCTTCCTATATCAAGGTAGTATATCATGTCACACTGGGGGCATTTTTCTGTACTTGCATTGGATCAAGTTCTTGTATATTCCCTTAAGGTTATTCATAAAATCTCAAAAAATCCTAAAAAATTCACAAATCTCAAACTCCAAAAAACAGTCGCAAAATCTCAAAATCCCAAAAACAATTGCAAAATCATCAAAATCAAAAAATAATTGAAACATCTAAAATCCAAAAACATCCAAAAAAGAATGTAAAGTGAAAATACAAAAACATCAAAATCTTGTACAATCAAAATCCAAAAACATCTAAAAATTTGTACAATCAAAATCCCAAAACATCTGAAAACTTGTAAATTTCAAAATCCAAAAACATTGAAAACATTGCCAAAATCCAAAAGTATCCAAATCACATCAAAATCCCCAAACAGGTCTAAAAAAATCAAAATGTAAAAAACATGGTAGCGGAACTAAGTTGTCTCTAAGCTTGAACGCAGACAAGTCCATAATCAATGAGCCCTTGAGGCATTAGGCCAGTCTGTAGGAGTTCATCATAATAAACTAATAATCCATCAATATTCATATGTCATCAATAACTGATTACCAATTAGAGTTAGTCAAACTATGTTATCTCTACATGTATAACGTAGGCAAGACCATCATTGATGAGCCCCTAAAGCACTCGCTACCATTATAAATAAAAACTTTAGTTGTAGATCTCGCACATAGATTAATAGGGAAAAAGCATAGGAAAAATAGTCAAAAGCACCCTTTGTCAAAGAGCAAAGGCACCAGAAAATGTCAAAAGGGCCCTTTGTTAGAAGATAGAAGCATTGAAAATAGTCAAAAGCATAGAAATCACTATTGAAAGTGCCAAAATCATTTTCTATGCTTTAGGGGCTCATCAATGATTTTTCCAATGATTTTGGCACTTTCAATAGTGATTTCTATGCTTTTGACTATTTTCAATGCTTCTATCTTCTAACAAAGGGCCCTTTTGACATTTTCTGGTGCCTTTGCTCTTTGACAAAGGGTGCTTTTGACTATTTTTCCTATGCTTTTTCCCTATTAATCTATGTGCGAGATCTACAACTAAAGTTTTTATTTATAATGGTAGCGAGTGCTTGATTTGAATGTGTAACAAGTACTAATGATTTTTTATGTAGGATTTGTAGAGATATAATAAGTGTTTGTCCAAAAAAACCATTAATGCTTTTTCTGTAGGGAAGACAAATGGTCAAAGAAGTTTTAATTTTCAAATATTTTTAAAGTTAGAAAATGATTTCATTTGGTGCTCTAAAAATGAACCTTTTCCAAGATTTTTAAAGTTATAAAATGATTTCATTTGGTGCTTAAAAATAACCCCACAAATGGACATTTCAATTTAGTACTCTAAAAATGAATCTTTTCCAAGCTTTCTAAGTTAGAAAATTTCATTTGGTGCTTAAAAAGAACCCCACAAATGAAAATTTCAGTTTTGGTGCTCTAAAAATGAACACTCTCAAAGCTTTGTAGATTAACAAATGTTTTGAAATTGGTGCAATAAAAAGAATTCTACAAACAAATGCTTTCAATTTAGTGCTCTAAAAAGGATTTTTGATTTTTGTTGACCAAAGTGATTTTATTTTTGTTGACAAATGCTCAATTTCATTTTGTTGAACAAATAAGACAAGGATCTAGAAAACACTAATTTTATGAACAAATCAATTTTTTTCTTGCACCTTTGTTATCTCATTGATTGATATCCAGAACACTTCTATTGGGTGCTTTAAAAAGAACCATTTCTATCTTGTACACATCTTATTTCACTCTTTTTTTATAGCACCACTTGAGGGGCTTAAAATGAAAATTGTGATGAAGTGTATCCTATATATTCCATGTTTTGAAAACTAGGTGACTATCCTCTCCCCTTGCACCTTTTTGGAAATCTTGGGTGATGAAAATCATCTTGAGTTTCACACTTTTTACTTCAAAGAATACCTTCAAAGGGCCTACCTTTTGAGACACATCCTGCATTGGAGAACTCAAAGGCGACCCAAGTGAGACTTTGTTTTGGTCCACTATATAAATTATTGTGAGTGTGATGAAAGTTCATAGTTCACTTGGTATGGATGTTTTATGCCAATGCCAGTTCTCCCCAATATCCATGTGATACATAAAAACATGCAAGGGCTAGGAGGCCTCTTAATTGAGAAAAACATTGCATGTATAGAAACCAGTTATCCCAAAATGTGACTAAGAAACAAATGTTTGTAGAAGCTACCCCTGTTATCTGAACATACTCTAAAAAGGTGCATTAGAATTTACTTCTGAGAAGTTACTTACCAAGTCCAACTTATGGTTGAGTGTAAAAAGCATCTCCATTCATTGCATGTAAAATCATCCCTTCAGGGCATGAGGTAAGCCCACATAGGAAGAAGTGTTTATCCCTAGGGTATACTTTGTTTTGATGAAATATCCAAAGATCTATTCAGTTACTTTGAAAAAATTAAACTCTGTGGTTGAAATTAAAAAAATGAACACATCAAAACAAGCACTTAACATGGTTCTGAAATGAAAAACCCCTTTAACTTAGTGTGAATCCTTTGAAAAGAGCCATCTATTTACACTCCTAAAAGATATCATAAAATAATATATTTGAAGGTTTCTAAATATCTAGGCTCACATTTCAAGTCGCATTAAGGAAAAGGAAAATGTTGGAAACTATAACTTTAGCATTTCTACCTATACGAAATTTGATCTTTCATGGAGTGAAACATGCTTAAGGTATAGAAATTTAGGTCTCAAAAGTTTTAATTTTTAAGTTGCATGATATCACTTGCAAAATCTCAAAGTAGATCAAACAAAATCATCTAAAATTACAAAAATCATCCAATTTTCTACCCAATACTTACACTAGAAAACAAGATTGAACAAAGGCCACTTTTGATTCTATTTTTGGTGCACTTGACCAAAAACTAGTTGAACTTGCCAAAAACAGCTCACTTTTTCCCTTTGTCTCCTAACAATCACTAATGAAGAAATGTTGCATTTTACAAAACAAATGCACTTGCTACAAAACCAACACACTTTCTACAAAATTGGCCGCACTTGATAAATATTTTTCAATGCACCTGCAAAAAATCTACCCGCACTTGCCAAAACAACTTGCTTTTGATTGAGTAATTTACCACATCAAACAAATAAATACAGAGGCCACACTTGCAAAAACTGGGCATAATTGCTTTCCAAAATTCAACACACTTGACAACAATCTACTTGCAGTTAACCACATTGATCAGTTTAGCTGAGAAATTGGTCACTTTTGCTCAGAAACAATCACTTTTTCTCTATCTTGTTGATAATTAAAAAAATGAACTGAAGCTAGTTATAAGATCCTTGTTATAAATAATACAATTGGAAACCCAAGATAGGTCATATTTTCCTTCATCCATCTTCAAACCCATCCTACTTTTGGAAATCAAAATCAAAGAAAAATAACTTGAACTATTCCCTCACTCACACTTCTAAGATATCGATAGTTACTTGAACCTCACGGCTAGTTCAAGTAAGCTTTTCGACAACATATCCTCTAGAAGAAGTGAGATATCGATCCAAGACTTTCAAAATTTTGAAATACAAAAATAACATCATTCCAAAGCAACACTCAAACCTTAGGGTCTTGAGCTTCATAACAACCATATCGAAACACCATTTCACCTTATGACCATTTGGTGTCTAGCGGCTCCAGTTCAACAACCAAACCTTACACCAATTATCATACAACCACACTTTAAATTGATTGAAGGAGAACACATAGACATAGTTAGCAATTTGAGAAACTTTATATTCAATACAAAAGAAACACCCAACTAGTGGAGAAACACAACAAACATATTAGATAAAGATGAAGAGAAATAAAAACTAGTAGCTAGAACACCCATTTTACCATTGCCTGTGTGGAAATAAAGGTATCCATCCTTCATGATCTTTGGAAAGATCAAAATCCTTAAGCAAAAATTCATATTCTAACTTTCAAAAAACCATCCTAGTCTAAAGTTTGCCAAAGGGCACATCTTGAGAACTTACCATAGTTGTGCCAATCAACAAAGTCATTTATGTTTACACTTTTCAATAGGAAAACTAGACTTGAATACTCAATAGAAAATTTAAAAAAAAATGCAATTTCCTTTTCCTTAAAACAAAAAATCCCAAAAACAAAAGCAAATTTTCATTCCATAGTTAGGAGTCCCAAAATGTTCACAAAAGCTTTGTTGTTGTTTATGACAACTACAAGGTCATAAAATAGAAAGAAAATGGAAGCAAACAAAAACAACACCAACATACCACTAAAAAACACCAAAATTGACGAAGGTGGCCCATGGGGCTATAGGCCAAGTAACCTTGAAACACCTCTAAAGAGACCCACATACAAAGAAACATTTAGTGAGGAAGATATAAATTGCAAACAACAAGAAGTGATGGAATAATCAAAACAAGACCAAAAAGGAGTGGTCATAGAAGAGGTGAATACTAAGGAGGAAATAAATGATGAAGAAGTATTTCAACATTCCAACAAACCTAAGGTGCTCAAATTAATGGAAAAATAGTTGAAAAAGGAGCCAAATTCTTACTTCTTAAAATTAGCATAGATTGGTGCTAAATTTCCAATAAAATTTAATGTAGAAGCTCTCAAAGATCCTAACATAATTCCCTTAGGGGATAAATTATTTTTGAGATAGATATCCAAACCAATAGAGATTCCAAACATACCACCCATATTCTCTCAAAACAATGGTCAACCCATGGAAAACCCCTTGTATAGAAAACCAACTCAAATAGAACAAGCAGTAGTGGCCCGAAAGTATCAAGGAGATCCATCCCAATATGTACCACAAAGCAACAATCCTCCTCGAGGACAATACATGCCTCATAAAATCTTATATATTGACCCTTCCAAAATATATAAAATCCACAAGGGAAAATTCCACAACAGTAACAGCAACCAGGAGGGCCACATGGTCCCCTTACTAGTCAACATTACCAACAACTAGGTGTACCATAGGGTACCCCCTCCAATCAACGAGGTGGACCACATGGTTCCCTTCCTAGTCAACACTACTATCAACAAGGTGGGTCATATTGTCCCTTTCCTAGTCAATAGTACCAACAACCAGGTGTGCCAGAAGTACCCCCCCCCCCCAATCAACAAGGTGGGCCAAATGGTCCCCTTCCTAGTCAACAATACCATCAACAAGGTATACCATAGGGTACCCTTCCCAATTCATCCCACCAAAAAGGTAACCTGCCAATGCACCATCAGGGAAATATTCAGTATACTTTGTCCCAACAACAAGGTGTACCATAGGGTATCCTTCCCAATTCCTCCCACGAACAAGGAAACCCACCAACGCACCATCAGAGAAGCATTTAGTATAATTTGTTCCAATAACAAGGTGTGCCATAGGGAACCATTCTTTAGTTGTCCCATCAACAAGGTAACCCACCAATGCACCATCAGGGAAGCCTTCAACATAGTTCACACCAAGAACAAGGTGTACCACAATGTACCCTTCCCAATTCATCCCACCAATGCACCATTAGGGAAACCATCAGTATAGTTCAACCCAAAAATAAGGAGCTAACCCTCCTTACACACAACAAGGAGCTAACCCTCCTTACATTCAATAAGGAGATAACCCTCCTTACGTTCAATAAGGAGCTAACCCTCCTTACATTAAACAAAGAGTTAACCCTCCTTACACACAACAAGGAGCTAACCCTCCTTATGTCCAACAAGGAGCTAACCCTCCTTACATTCAACAAGGAGCTAACTCTCCTTACATTAAACAAGAAGCCAATCCTTCTTACATACAACAAGGAGTTAATCCTTCTTCCATCCCACTTGGTTACCAAGGTCTTGTACCTTCACAATATCCAATCTATGATGAAAACATGGTAGGAAAACAAGGTTATTACATGCAAAATCCCTAAAACAGCATACAAAAAATAGAGAAAAAAATGACATGACAAGCAATAAATCAAAATATCTCAAATATGCTATATGGAAACCAAAGAAATCTTATATCCTTTCGGATATATGCCCATTTCCCTTTGATCATTCCATTACTATGCTTGCCTTTCCAAAAACATTTGAAATACCCAAGTTTGACAAATACAAAGAAAGGGGAGACCCAGTAGAACATGTATGAGACTTTTCAATAGCATGAATGGAAGTACAAAATAATGACTCTTACCTCATGAGGCTCTTTCCAAGAAGTCTTACTAGTCATGAAATGGAGTGGTTCACCCATCTACAACCAGGAATAATTTTTTTTGATGAACTATCTACCCAATTCATAACACACTTCTCATTCAACATAGAGCAAGATGTAACCATCATGGATATATAAAAAATTAAGCAAAGTCAAGGTGAATATTTCACCTCGTACCTTCAACAATGGTGGCATAAGGATATTGGATGCAAGTCACCTATTCCCGATAAGGAACTAGTCGACATATTCATCTCAAATATTGGATGCAAGTCACCTATTCCCGATAAGGAACTAGTTGACATATTCATCTCAAATGTCCAAGTAGAAGTCAACTACCAACTTACCATCCTATGTCCGACAAATTTTGAAGAGGCCATTAAAAAAGGATTGTAGATAAAAAGGGCCCTCATAGCAAGAGGAGTGATCAAGATAAATAACCTAAGAGATAGTCCTTTTAGTTCAAATGAGAAACCTAAAATCTGGGCCAAGAACATGAACACTCCAAAAAATGGGCTAGTGGATGCTAGAGTAGTTTGGAATATAAAAAATCCTAATGTACCTCAAAACAAACCTAAAGTGACACAAAAAAACTATACTCCTAATAATGCACAAAAAAACCAACTTACCTATCCCCAAAACAATCAAGCAATCAACCAACAGGCGAATCAAGGAGGGAAACAAAGGCAATATGCTAACACAAGGAGAAAGTTCATTGTACTGGGAGAGTCACTTGAGACAGTCATGTGTAAGCTAGTGCAACAAAACATCATCAAGGTTAATGATCGCCCATACTACGAGGATCCAAGCTTCAAAACACCATGGTACAATGAGAAGGATTTATGTGAGTTCCATAAAATCAAAGAGCATACCACAAACAACTTCATTAGACTCAAGCACCTCATCCAAGACTTGATAGAAAAAGGAGAAGTGGATTTCAAACATTGTCCTTGGAACAAGGACCTCTAGATATACACAAACCCAATCCCAAACCACACTAAAAGGAAATGACCAAGACTACCACAATGCTAACTACACATATGGTGACATAGTTCTAGGTACGTTCTCTTAAGAAGATGAAACTAGGGTAGATGTAGTGACTATACGAGGTGGAGAAAATGACTATAGTGTAACTACCCATCAAGGGAGAGTTACAATACAATGAGCCCTACCCAAACCCACAACTAAGTCATCAAATGATTACAACATTGTGGAGAAGTTGAAGAAAAATCATGCCTTGATCTCAATCCTAGAATTGCTAATAATATCACCCACACATAGGGAGGTATTGGAAAAATAATTAGAAGCATCGATCCTTAACAACCTCAATCCTAATCAGTTCCAAGCCATGGTTGGAAAAATCATGACCAATCACCATTTTGTATTTGTTGAGAAATACCTTCCACAAAATTCATTACACAACCAAACCCTCCACATAGAGGTTGGTTTCCACAAGAACATGGTAAAGAGAGTGTTGATATATAATGGTGCAGGTCTAAATATTTGTACCTTGAAATTCATCACATAGTTGGGGTATTCTAACAATGTGATAGATAAAGAAAGGAGCATCACTATAAGGGCCTACAATGACCTTGAAAGGAATTTATAAGGAACAGTCAATCTACCAGTGTAGATAGGACCAACCACCATGGAAACCACATGTCAAGTATTTGACCTAGAATTACCATAAAACCTACTCCTAGATGCCTTTGGATTCATGCATTATAGGCAGTTCCTTCAACCTTCCACCAATGTCTAAAGTTCCCTCACAAAGGAAAGGAGGTGACATTATATGTTAATCCTGAACCATTCCACTTTTGTGCAAAGTTGGAGGAAAATTACAATAAAATCTAGTGTATACCCAACAAAGAAATATCATTCCATTCATTCTCATATGTTGACTCTTCCAAATAACCATCAACCTAAATCAAACCAACATAAAGTGAACAAATTAAAAGACAAACCAAGGTTGAATTACTTGACAGGGTTAATGGGAATTATCACTTTAACCAAGCATTTTGTATTGGTATGCTCCCGCCGATGCCCAAGGTTTATGGAGGCTTGAAGGAGATACAATATGTCCAAGTAGTGACAATGGTAGCTAAACCCACCATTTTCACCAAATGGGGAGACATGAAGGATGAAGAGATATTCAAAGAATATTTGTCTTCTATGATATAAAAAGAGGACCAAAAGGAACCAAAATAGTCGCAACCCCTCCTAATCAATCCTAGCAACAAAGGCTACCAGCTACCCAAACAAATGGGATATACCAGAACAAGTGTTCTTGGGCTACATAAACAAGGTCGATGGGAGCCTATCATAGTGGAATAGAGAAAAAAAAATGGGACTAGGGTATGAGCCAAAGGACATGGCTACTCCAAAAACTAGATGCATCTCTTGGGAAAAATGTGCACCTTCTATTAGTGTTAAGACATTGGATATCTACCACATCATGGCTAATGATTTACCTGTTGAAGACTTATTTAAAAAATTTAGCATTGATAGGTTCCCTCTCCAATCCATCAAAAATATTCCCAATATCTATTATTATTCCAGAATGGATTCTAATGAATACAAATGGGATTCTCCCTCCTTTATCACTAGTTATGGTTCCCTCATTTCAAGTGATGATGACCTAGACACCCAAAGGGAAAAAGAAGTCAAATCCATATTAACCATCTCAACAAGCTCTATAAGCTTTGCAAATATTGATGATAGCCTACCCCTCTACTACCCTCAATTGATAGATTGGGACCAACAAAAACATACACCTATTTTGGATCAATTCCAAAATGATGAACCAATCGTAGAGTTAATGGGACTTTGAATAGACATACCAACAGGAGATCACAAAGCAGGGTTGATCATGGAACTTGAACATGATGCGTATTTCATTGGAGAGATTGAATCTTCTAGTCACAAAAATTAAAAAGAAAATATAAAGATCAAAACAAGGTCCCCTAGAGAAAACTGAAGTGTGGCTCTATCAGATCCAAAAAAGAATAAAATAAAGGATTCATCCGAAGGAGAAAACCTCTCTGAGGCACTCGAGGATGGAGGATTCAATCTCACCATATATAAATACCAATAAAGATCAACACTCTTAGTAGAAGAAGTAGAATCTATAAATTTTGGCACAATGAAGAACCCAAAGATCACATACCAAGAGAAATCGCTTGATCCTAAAGATAAAGAAAACTTCACAACATTCATCAACAATAAAAGATAAACTTTTCTTGGACCTATGCTAACATGCCTAGAATAGATCCAACATTATTTGTACATTATTTGTCCATAGTCCTTGGAGAAAAACCTATCAAATAGAAACTTAGGAAAATGCATCCTCAAATAGTGTTGTTGGTGAAGGTAGAACTAAAGAATTTATTAGATGTGGGTTTCATTAGACCCATTGATTATGCAGAATGGATATCAGATTGGGTAAACATGTTAAAGTAAACCAAGGGAATAAGGATCTGCATAGACTTTTGAGACCTAAAAAAATCTTGTCCAAAGGATGACTTCCCACTGCCAAGTATTGACATGATCATAGATCTCATAGTAGGACACAAGATGCTATCTTTAATGGATGGTTTCTCTGGGTATAATCAAATACAAATATTTCCTGATGATCAACACAAAATGACATTTACTTGTTCCTTAGGAACCTTCTCCTAGAATGTAATGCCCTTTGGTCTAAAGAACACAAGAGAAACATATCAAAGAGTAATGATAAACATATTCCATGATATTCTACATACAATCAAGGAAGACTATGTGGATGATATTCTAGTGAAGTTCGTCAAAAGGGAAGATCACTTGTCAAATCTTGTAAGGGTGTTTGATAGGTTGGAACAATATAATTTGAGACTCAACCAAAAAAATTGTGTCTTCAAAGTAACATCTGGAAAGCTACTAGGGTATATAGTGTCAAGAAGGGGCATTGAAGTAGATCCTATGAAAGTAAAATCAATACAAGAGATGCCTCCACCAAAGACATTAAAGAAACTAAGAAGTTTATAGGGAAACTACAATCTATTAGGTGATTTATCACACCACTAGCAGAAAAATGTTACACTTTCACCCATCTCCTACACATGAACATCACCTTCAAGAAGGATGGGAGATGTGACCAAGCATTCCAAGAAGTTAGGGAGTACCTACTCACTCCTCCTATACTCATGCCACATATTCTAGACAAAGAAATGATACTCTATGTGTCTACCACACAAGCTATGTTGGGAGATCTTCTATCCTAGCTAGATGATAATAAAAAATAAAGATCAGTGTACTACATCATCTTAGAGTACATGGAGCTATATTTATGGATTTGTAGTTGTGTTTTTGCTAAGTACTTTTGAGAAAATTTGAGAAATAATGAAAGAAGTATTGAAGAGTGTTACGAGAGTGCTTTGATATTGTGCTCCACATTTCCTTTGTGTTGATCCTATTCCTATGTAGATCTGTAATTATGTTCATAAGCTTCAGTGGATTGTATATACTGAGTTTTAGCTTCTGGGTCAATGGAAAGTAGAAGATGTGTTCACTAGTGTGTGAACTAGTTTGGTAGAACTATTTATTATGGATTGGGAGAAATGTTTTGGCTCTACAGTCTTATGATATTTGGTTTCATATCTTGTGGATTTGGGAGATGACCCTTTCTAATGATTTCTATGTTCTGAAATTTTTTCTTGAGATTCGGTGCTCCAAAAGACTTGCTCCAAAGCTTCTATATTTTGTTGATTGGTCCGGTTGGACTGATGAAGAGTTCTCTATGAATGAATTTTTTTGTAATTATTTTGGATGTACCTAAGGTGATCTTAGAGATGGTAAATTTTTTGGTGAAGCATATTGAGTGATTCAAATGTGGTTATCTTGCTGGAGATGTGTGTACTTCAAAGATAATTGGTGTTTTCATTAGGTTTGGCTGACCTAGTGTCTACAAGTTACATTAATTTTTTGCATTATCTTAAGAAAGCATTTGCTTGATCCAAGATGTTGATTGGGTCCTAAATTAAATATGTAACTGGTCCTCTCTCATTCTTATCCATCATGAGAATGTTGATTAGACAACCTAGTTTGAATTTGTAAAAGAAATTGAGTAGTCGACCTTGGAGGATTTTCTTTTGGTTGAAGATGGTATAAAAGAAAATAATGTTGTAGCAAATTACATATCCATCCATCCATGAATCAAGCAAGTGAGTGAAGTGTGCAAACAAGTGTGAAAAGTAGAGAGTGGAAGAGCGAATTAAGGCAACAATACTTTAAGTTGTTTCCTTAAAGCAATGAGCTGATGCTATCTACAATCTTTTGATCAAGTTGTGAATAGGTGGAACCCTAGTGGTGGATATTCAATTATCTCTTTTTATTTTTATGTAGGCAATGATCCTCCTTTCTAGATAGTGAGTCCTTCGAAGGAAGTGAGCCCTTGCATTTGGACAATGAGCCTTTTGTAGCTAGGTAGTGAGCCCTCTAGCAATGATCCTTTGTATCCAATATTGCATTACTACTATATTGTGAGTTAATCCTCACTGTGGTTTTTCACCTCATTGGGTTTTCCACATAAATCTAGTGTCTCTGGTGTTTTCTTTATGTTTTCTACATTTCATGTTTACACTTAATAACATATTGAAGTGAAAGAGAGAAGATTAAGTTTAAAATTAAATTTATTTGATACAAATGATTCACCCCCCTCTCAGTTGTCTTGTGCATTTCAACAATTGGTATCAGAGCTCTAATTCCTTGGTGAAAAGATTAATCACTTGAGGTAGATCAGAGGGCACACAAGTTGCAGATTCCTATTTTTGATGGAGCTAATTACAGTGACTGGAAAGAATAGATGAGAAGTTATCTGATTTCACTTAGTTTCTATACTTGGAAAGCTATGGAGAAAAAGTATGTGATACCAGCAGCTAGTCCTTCCTCTGCTGATGAGGTTTTAGCCTTTGAAGAGAATGAAAGAGCAAGGTATGCTATCTTTAGTGCTTTATCTAAAATTCAAAGAACAAAAGTTATTTCTCTACCTGCTACTCATGAAGTATGGAAAAAGTTGGAAGACATTTATGAAGGGAATGATAGAGTAAATTTGTCAAGGAAACTAACTACTAAGAAAAAATTTGAGAACTTGAGAATGGAAGAGGGAGAATACATTGCAAGCTATTATCAAAGAGTTGAACTTATAGAAACATAAATCAAGAATCAAGGTGGTACCATGTCATATGAAGATATAATTGAGAATATCTTTATGACCTTATGAGACAATTATAGTGACAAAATATCTACACTTGAAGAACAATATGATCTGAAGACATTTACTACGGAGCATCTATTTGGTGTCGTGACTACATTCAAGATGAGAAAATTGGCAAGAGATAAAGAGAAGACTGAAACAAAAGAAATGAAGATAGGATATGAGTTGCATGATGATGATTCAAAAGATTTGGAAGCAAATTTCATAAAGAGATTGAAGAAAGGTACTGGTAAATACAAAGGTAAGTTTCCTTTTAAGTGTTTTAGTTGTTGAAATATTGGTCATTATGCATCAAGATATCCTAGTAGAGCTACACAAAATAAGAATAAGGATAATAATAAAATCCACAAGGATAAAAAGGATAGGAAGTTCAAGAAATTGTACTATGTCAAAGAAGAAGTAGAAATTTTTGATGATGAATCTAAATTTGAGGAAGATAAAGGTGAATGTTTTTTCCTAGCCCTAGAAAATAAATTTTTATCTACTAATCATGGGAGATATGGAAAATAATCTAGTCTAGAAAACTAGAAGGATGAAATAGAAGGTGCTCTGATAACTACTTTTCATGCCAGACATGATGAAAAATTTTGGGTAATTCACAAGGGATGTTCAAATCATATGACTGGAGATAAGATTAAGTTTACTAAACTTGAGAAGTATGATGGAGGTATAGTCATGTTTGGAGATGAATTTGGAGCTAAAATTGTTTGTAAAGGAACAATTAGTTTTGATGGAAAACATAATACTGACAATGTTTACTATGTAAAGGGTTTAAGGCATAATCTTTTAAGTGTTGGAAAAATATGCAACAAAGGTTTTAAGCTTGTGTTTCAGGATAACATGTGTGAGATCAGGAAAGAATCTAGAACTATGGTAGCAACTGGAAAAAGAACTCATGGAAACATCTATCAACTTAAGGGTGGAGATGGTCAGTATTTTTTTTTCTCAGATTAATGAGAGTTGGCTCTAGCACCAAAGGATGGGACATGTGAATTTTGATAATCTGATCAATATCAGTTCTAGGGAAGTTTTCAAATATTTTCCTAGAATCATAAAGCCTTCAAGTTAAATCTATAGAAGTTGTCAGATGGGAAAAAAACCAAGGTACAATTTTAAAGGAAAGGATCAATCCTCTACTGGAATGCTAGAATTAATCCATACAAACCTCTTTGGTCAAGAATAGGAAGCTTAAATGGTGATAGGTAATTTATAATCTTAATTGATGATTACTCTAGGATGACATGGGTTACATTTCTTAGAGAAAAGGATCAAGCTCTTGATAGATTCAAAGTATTTAAGGAAAGAGTAGAAAATGTGGAAAATCTGAAAATAAAATGCTTAAGGTCTAATAGAGGTGGAGAATTTACATCTAGTGAGTTCAATGCATTCTGTGAAGAGCATGTCATAAAAAGACATTATTCTTCTCCTAAAAACCCTTAGCAAAATGAAGTCGTGAAAAGAAAGAACTAGACTGTTCAAGAGGCTGCAAGAATTATGATGAAAGAAGAAAATGTGCCTGATGTATATTGGAGAGAAGCAATCCACACTATTGTTTACATTATTAATAGAGTTCAGATAAGAGGTAACAACACTAAGACCCCTTATGAAGTATGGACTAGAATTTTCCTTGGATATTCAAACAATAGCGAAGCTTATAGATGTTTTAATAAGAGACTAAGGAAAATGATTGAAAGTGGAAATGTAAAGGTTGATGAAGCTATGTATAGACTAGTGGAAATAAATGAAGTTGAACTTGATGATCCTATATGTGTGCAAATACAAGAAGAAGAAAACGAAGAGAAAGAACAAAGTGATGAAATAGAAGAGATTTTAGAACTTGCACCTAGGACTCCTAAATATGTTCAGAGAAATCATCTGGAGGAATAGACAATTAGAGACAAAAGTGAAGGAGTGAAGACAAGAAGAAAAGTGGTTAAGGTAAACTTGTGTTTACTTTCTAAGAAAGAACCTAAGAATGCGAATGAAGCATGTAATGATGAAAGTTGGGTTAGAGCAATGAAAGAGGAACTATAGCAGATAGAGAAGAATGAGACATGGGAACTAGTACCTAGACCTGCAAACAAGAATGTAATTGGTTCAAAATAGGTATTCATAAACAAGCTAAATGAAGATGGTGAAGTGGTAAGGAATAAAGCAAGACTTGTATGTAAAGGATATTCACAGGTTGAAGGAATAGATTTTGAAGAAAATATTGCACCTATAGCAGGAATGGAGGCCATTCAGATGTTCTGGGCATTTTTAGCTCATAGAGACTTCAAAGTGTAACAGATGGATGCCAAGTCTACATTTTTGAATGGAGAACTAGAAGAAGAAGTGTATATGGAGCAACTAAAAGGTTTTCAATTGTCTGACAAAATGGACATGGTTTTTAAATTAAAGAAGGCATTATATGGACTTAAACAAGCTCCTAGAGATTGGTATGCAATACTAGATAAAATACCTAACAAAGCAAGGATTCAACAAAAGGGTCCACAAACAATAATCTTTACTTCAAGGTTGAGAAAAAAAAGATATTAATAGTTGTGGTATATGTTGATGACATCATCTTTGGTGGAAATGAAGGTATGTGTAAGATATTTGCTAAAGATATGCAAAACAAATTTGAAATGTCTATGATTAGTGAATTGAATTTCTTCCTTGGACTTCAAGTAAATCAAACTAACAAAGGGATATTCATTTTACAATCCAAGTATGTTAAGTAATTTTTAAATAAGTTTAGAATGGATGACTCTAAACCGGTTTGTACCCCTATGGTAACTAGACGTAAGATGAGTAGGAATGATGAATCTGCTAAAGTTGATCAGAGCATGTACAAAAATATGATTGGTGGACTGATATATCTTATTACTACTAGACTTGATTTCATGCAGAACCTAAGGAAGCATATGTGATAGTTGTGAAGAGGATATTCAAATATCTTAAAGGAACTCGAGATTATGGACTATGGTATCCGAAGGACAATTATTTCACTTTGAATACCTACACTAATGTAGATTGGGTTGGTTGTGTAGATGATCGAAAGAGTAAAAGTGGTGATGCATTCTTCCTTGGAGGAAGATTAGTTTCATGGTTGAGTAAGAAACATTATTCAATTTCTTTATCCACTACAAAAGCAGAGTATATTGCAACAACATCCTGCTATACACAAGTACTTTTGATGAAGAAAACCTTGATGGAAATAGGTGTGATAAGTGATGAACCTAATTCTATATTTTGTGACAATACAAGTGCTATAAAAATTTCAAAGAATCCAATGATGTATTCTAGAACAAAGCACATATCTATCAAGTATCAATTTTTGAGGGAGAAAGTATTGAAGAATGAAGTTAGACTTGAATATGTACCTAACAAATAACAAGTTGCAAACATATTCACTAAAGACCTTCTGAAGGATAATTTTGAGTATCTTAGAGGGAAGTTAGGGGTTACTACCCCTCCTTCTTTGAACTATGTTCACATGGAGGTGCATCAGTCTAGTGGATTCATAGACTTCTTTTGTTTTGGACTGATGATGGAGGTCTACTCCTTAGGGGGAGAAAGGGGAGTGAAAAAAGCTTTATATAGCAAGAATTTCCTTTGCCATTGATGTCAAAGGGGGAGAGAGAAAGAATCATGTGAAAATTTTATGCTTGGTAGGTTATTGCTTCTGAAAATCATGTATGTTGTCTTTGATGGTTTTTCACATCATGTGTTGCTATCAATGACAAATGGAGATATTTTTGCAAGTATGGATGTGTTTGATGGTGTTGTCATTAATGTTGTCATTGATGTCAACACAATTCATGTTGTGTATAGATGGTATTTATATAGTTGAGATACTATATAATTTCTTAGAGTACATGGAGCTATATTTATGGAGTTGTAGTTGTGTTTTTGCCAAGTACTTTTGAGAAAATTTGAGAAATAATGAAAGCAGTGTTGAAGAGTGTTCTGAGTGTTCTTTGGTATTGTGCTCCACATTTCCGCTATGTTGATCCTATGCCTACGTAGATATGTAAGTATGTTCATAAGATTCAATGTATTGTATATATTGAGTTTTAGCTTCTAGGTCGATGGAAAGTAGAAGATGTTTTAACCGGTGTATGAACTGGTTTGGTAGAACTATCTATTTGTGGACTGGAAGAAATGTTTTGGATCCATAGTCTTCTGATATTTGGTTTTATATCTTTTAGATCTAAGAGATGACTCTTTTTGATGGTTTATATGTTCTGACAAATTTTCTTGAGATTTGTCACTCTAGAAGACCTGCTTCAGAGCTTCTTTGTTTTTTTGATTGGTCCAGTTGGACTGATGAAAAGTTCTTTGTGAATGATTTTTTTTTAAATTGTTGTAGATGTACCGAGGTGTTCTCAAAGATGGTAAAATTTTTGGTGAATCATGTTTTGTGATTCACGCATGGTTATCTTTCTAGAGATGTGTGTACTTCAAAGAGCATTGGTGTTTTCATTAGGTTTGGCCAACCTGGTGCCTACACATTACATTAAGTTTTTGCATCATCTTAAGAAAGTGTGTGCTTGATCCAAGATGTTTATTGGGTCCTAAATTAAATATTTAATTTATCCTCTTTCATTATTATCCACCATGGGAATGTTGAGTAGCCAATCTAGTTTGAATTTGTAAATGAAATTGAGTAGTCGACCTTGAAGGATGTTCCTAAGGTTGAAGACGGTATAAAATAAAATCAAGTTTTAGCGAATTAGATATCCATCCATCCACAAATCCATCTAGTGAGTGAAGTGTGTGAACAAGTGCCAAAAGGAGAGAGTGGAAGAGAGAATTAAGGAAACGATACTTTAAGGTGTTAGATTCTTGAAAGAAGTGAGCTGATGGCATCCACAATCTTCTGATCAGATTGTGAATGTGTGGAACCCTAGTGGTGGATCTTCAATTATCTCTTTTTATTTTTTTTGTAGGCAATGAGCCTCCTTTCTAGATAGTGAGTCCCTTGAAGGAAGTGAGCCCTTGCATTTGGATAGTGAGCCTTTTATATCTAGGTAGTGAGCCCTCTGGCAATGAGACTTTTTATCTAGTATTGCATTACTACTATATTGTGAGTTAATCCTCACAATGGTTTTTCCATTATTAGGTTTTCCACGTAAATCAAGTTTCTCTGGTATCCTATTTCTCACACCACATGGAGATAGTATACCCAAGGAATATAAAATTGCATTCCAATGTACAAACAATATATTAGAGTATGAGGCTCTTATCACAAGGCTAAAGATGGCTATTGACTAGAGAATCAAATAACTATAGGTCTTCAGAGACTCTTAGCTAGTGATCAGGAAAGTGAATGATGAATACCAAAAAAAATACGATAAGTTGATGGCATATAAAATGATGGTGAATAATTTCAAGAAATATTTTATCAAAATAACCTTTAGACATATTCCTCAGATCAACAACAGAGCAATTGATGCCATGATAACAATAGGCTCGCTTCTTGGTATTTCACAAAATATTCCTAAGTATGAGTTCCTTGTAGAACAACTGCTCGTACCAAAATTTGACATCTTAGAATCAAAACTAGTATGTTTTGTTGTTTGTCCTAATTCCCCATGGTACCAGGACACATTTGATTACATCCAACATGGTACCATACCACTTGATCTAACAACCACCCAAAATAAGACCTTTACTCATAGGACTTATCGATTTACAATCCTAGGAGATACTCTATATCATCACAATCTAGATGGTATGTTACTTTGATGTCTTAACACAGAAGAAGCACAAAAAACCTTACAAGAGGTACAAAAATGAATTTGTGGGTCCCACTCTAGTGGACCTAACCTAGTCCAAAATTTGTTGAGAACAAGGTATTAGTGGCCGTCCATAGAATAAGATTGTATTAAGTATTCTTGAAAGTGTCACTGATGCGAGTAGTAGAGTGACCTCATGCATGCACCAGAATAGGAGTTGAGACCAATCAAAATACCATGGCCTTTTTCACAATGGAGATTAGACCTAGTGGGTAAGATCTCCCTCGCTTCCTCTAATGAGAACAATTTTATATTTACGACAACAAAGTAATTCACCAAATAGATAGAAGAAATTCCATTGACCTACATCACTAGAAAACAAATATCAAAATTCATTTTGAATTATTTGATTTGTAGGTATGGTATTCCCCAAACAATAATAATAGAAAATGGCACCCCATTTAAGAATCAAGACATCCAAGAGCTTTGTTCCAAATTCTCTATCCAACATAGATTCTCTATGCCCTATTACCCTCAAGGAAATGAGCAAGCTAAAGCATCTAACAAAACCATACTAAAAATACTAAAGAAGACTATTAATAAATCCGGTCGTGATTGGAATTTGTAATTAAACCTAGCCCTATGGGATTACCAAACTAGCATTTGAATACCTATAGGTTCCACACCATTTTCCTTGTTCTATGGGTTAGAATCTATCTTACCTATCAAGGTCAAAATCCCCTCATTGTGAATCTCACTAAAAGGCATGGTCAGCAATGAAGAGTATCAGGTATCTATATTAAATGAGTTGGAGCTCCTAGATGAAAGATGTTTGAGTGCATTAAACCATCTTAAGGTTTATCAAAACTAGCTTAAACAAAGCTATGAAAAAAATAACAAGGAAATTTTTTTTTAGGTTGGTGACTTGGTCCTCAAAGAGAATCAGAAGGTACAACTGAATCAAGATGACAAAGGCACATTTAAACCCAATTGGTTAGGCCCATTCATCATTATATCAAGCGACAATTCTGGAGCTTACCAATTAGCTACTCTTGAAGGAGAACCATTTGCCAAACCATTGAAAATAGTTACCTCAAGATGTTCTACACATGAAACAAATTAGAATACCCCAAGCAAAAGGGTAAAAATAAAAAAAAAATCAAAAAGATAAATAAGAAAAAAATTCAAAAAGAAAGAAAAAAAATAAAGAGAAATAAATATTCGTTAAGTGAAAACCACTTTGTGGCACTTCTAGAATAGTTTCTGTAGTGAAAACCTAAAAAACATGCACTATGTTTAAATAATACTTGCATAGTTATCTATCGGTACTATCTAAAGCATCCACCCATTCATCTCATAATAAAACATGTATCCAAACATGGCTTGGTATTGATTTAGGAAAGTAGTCTTGTCTCAAACTGGGGGAAACTTCTTGAAGTTGGTCATGGATTGGATCTTTATGCATCCTCTCATGGTCAAAAACAAAAAAATAAAAACCAACTAGAAAACAAGAAAAATCATAAACATTTGAAAAACAAAAAAGTCAAAACAACTTTGGGTTATTCCTTCACTCAAAAAATTCTAAGATATCAAAATTTTCTTGAACCTCATAGCTAGTTCAAGTAGATTTCTGACATATCCTTTAGAACTAGAAATGGAATATTAGTCTAAGTTATCGTTTGAATCCCAAAAAACAAGTTTTATTCTTTGAGTCGACTGGTTGAACTATGTGGTCTCTGCATGTACAACAAGGATTATCTCTAATCATCCCCCAAGGCCTTAGGTCAGTCCATTTAGGTTTCTATCATGCTTTATTTTAACTTAGTCAAAAAATTATAAAAATCCGAAAATAATCACAAAACATTCAAAAGATCAACCACATGTTCACGTCAAACCAAGAAAACTACAAGACTCTACATGTACTATTGGAGTGAAAAAGACACTGAGAGGGGGGTGAATTAGTATCATTAGTAGTTTTGACAAATTTTACTAAAATTGAAATAAAACAAATTTATGCTCTCATTTATCAATGATAAACTCATTCATGTATTGAATGCAATCACATATAACTGAAATGAGAATTATAATAGTGAAACATAGCATATTAAAGAATTCATGCAATGAATCAGATGAACCATAGATAGGAAAAATGACACAAGATATGCCGAGTGGAAAACCCTCCTGGGGTAGAAAAACCACTCCTAAACTATTGCCTTTCTAGGATTTTATTTTAATAATCACTTTTGACAATGCCTCATAGGCTGATTTCTGAGCACCAACTCAAGGAGCACCAACCCCTCTTTTAGAAACACCAATTTCAAGGAGCACCAACCCCTTTTCTATTTTCAGTAAGACATGCTATGATACAGAGGATCTCTCTATTTCTCTCTTATCTATCAAGTACCCACTTTTTTGTCGAACAATATTGCTAGGTATTGTTGTGTTTTTTAGAAAATGTTCAGTCATTGAGGTTTTCTTCTAAAAAAAATAGTCAAGGAATATGCATTTTTAGAAAGGAGACTAAACCCTATCCACACAAGGAGCCTGCACAGGCAATGCTAACCAAACCATCAATTAAAAAAAAATCCCATGTACAATACCCTCAATAACTGCTGCAACAACAATTTAACTGAAACCTCATAATAGTGCACCCAAAAAAAATTATCACCGAATCTAGGTGAAAGACTGAAAGTATTTGTAGAACAAATAATTAACCACAAATAAAAAACACCATCCCTTAAAGCAGGAGCAAAATTAATATGATAAAGTATTTTGATATGCATTTCACATTATGTGAAATCGACATGCATTATTTCTGACCACAAACAAATAAACCCATTTTATCATTTACCAAAAAGAAGCAAACACATGTCTTCAACTTTCTGTTCCAATAGAAGTAATGATTCCTCAAAAGATAGTTGATAAGATGAATACCTAAGGAGAATGAAAGAGATTCTGTCGTAGAGCTATTTACCAAACTGGTAGAGTAGCAAAGTAGCACAAAATCCTTCCAGGTTCGAGCCTTTACCTATTGACAAAATAATGACAAGAGTATCGATCATGGAGAGGATTTTGTAGAGTGTCCCATTCGTTAACAAAGAATTGTAGAAAGACAAAAAACACAGTGTAACGATTAAGTAGATTTCTATGGTGGTGGATGAGATAGGGTTCCAAACCCTTGAGTTGGAGAAGCACAATAGAATGACCTAATTTCATTTAGCAAAGTACTCAATGAATTTTCCAAGTCATAAGATCATTTCAAGTCATCGGCACCTTCAATTTTCCATGATCAAAATTTATCCATCCAATGCATGCCAACAAACTTATTGCCTTCGAATGGATACAAACCATTGATCATATTTTCCAATGTTCAATGATTAAGCAAGTGAAATGCCTACACAATTATGCCTTAAATAATTTGTCATGACCACTTTTAAAACCAAATGCCGATTACCTTATCCATCCTTATTACCAAGAAATCGAAGCCATGTCACTTTCATAGTGGCTTTTAAATAAAAATAACCTCATACCTGTTGTTGGCCTTAAGGCCTAGTGATTTATCAATCATAAAACCCGATATCATATGCAAATGTAATGATCAATTTGTTTACCTTTATTCAAAGCCGATTGCCATGACATAATGCCCAATATATCCAATGCATTATGAAATGTAATAAAGGCTAATTCCATGCCAATTTCAATGTGCCAAATATCCATTCCCAATTCAATATACCATATGCCCAAACCATTATCAATTGTTTAAGGAAACCCGATAGGGTTTTCTTAAAATTGAAAACCAACTGCATTTAATAATTCCAAGAACCAAAATAACTGAAATCATTACCTGAATGAGGTTGAATAGAGAAAGATACAATTCTGATGTAGTTCAAAAAACATTATCAAAGCCATGATGTTAGAAATCTGAACATGCCAATACCAGATAAACTTGTAGATCACTGTAGCACAAAATGTCAAACCAAAATTATACCACTTGAACATGGAAACATTATCCTGTAGAGAAGATTCCTTAGGATCTGCACATGGAGTCAAGAGACCAGTGCCATAAAAGATAACATCATAATGTCGAAGTAAGTATTCTAATGAAAAAATAGAAACACTACAACTGAATAATCAACCACAAAGATACCAATCTGAAACACAATATTATCATCAAGGACAAATAGAAAAAGAGAAGCTCAAAAAACTCGCCCTTTGTCCGTGATGGAAAAAATTGAGCCACCAAACTGAAATACTGAACCAGAACCAAGAGCTCATAATTCTCCTCCTTTTTGTCACAAGGATAAAGGGAAGACAACAATGAAATTCCATGAAGTTACAGATATAGCAATGGAGCAGCAAAGTATGAGTTGCAAGGAGAGCTGACCAACTTCCCCTATCACCAAGATAGAGTACTAAGATAGCAAAGATTGAGAGATAAATCCCAATTTAGACCGAAGTCTTTCAAATACTTCTCTGGCCAAAGGCTTAGTAAAGATGTCAGCAACCTATGCTTGTGTAGGAACATATTTCACATAAACCTCATTAGCCATCACCTTTTCATGAAGAAAGTGAAATTTAATAGCAATGTGTTTAGTGCGAGAGTGCATAACAAGATTTTTGGAAATATTAATCACACTAGTATTATCACACATAATAGAAATAGGTTTAGGAATTTCAATACCCATGTTAGATAGGGTTTGTGACATCCAGATTACTTGAGTACAGTAAGAGGTGGCAGCAATATATTCTACTTCAGCAGTGAAGAGTGAAATAGATTCTTGTTTTTTGTTGTGCCCTGCCACTAATCGATCACCAAGAAAGAAAGAAACACCACTGGTGTTTTTCCTATCATCCAGACAACTAGCCCAGTTAGAATCAATATATGTAATTAATGAGAAATCATTGCTTCTGGGATACCAGAGTCCATAATCAAGAGTGCCCTAAACATATTTATGAATCTTTCTAACATCATTAATATGAGATTCCTTAGGAGATGACTGAAATCTTGCAACCACGCAAAGAGCTTGCATTATGTCAGGTCTTGAGGCTGTTAAATATAACAGGATGCCTATCATTGACCTATAGTCAGTTGGATTTACAACAGGAGAATCATCAACCTTGTTGAGTTTGCAGCTGCTAACCATTGAAGTGCTAACTGGATGACATTCATCCATTTAAAATTTCTTTATCATCTCTCTTGCATATTTTGTTTGAGAGAGAAAAATACTAGTTTCAAGTTGAGAGATTTGAAGACCTAAGAAGAAGGATAGTTCTCCCAACATTGACATTTCAAACTTAGATTCCATAATCTGAGAGAATTTTTTACTCAAAGCAATATTGTTGCAGCCAAAGATAGTATCATCAACATAGCTTTCAACAACTAGAATATTAGAACCTTCAATATTAACATAAAGATTGTTGTCTACAGCTCCTCTAATAAAACCTTTTGAAATTAAATGACTATCCAGTCTGGAGTACCAAGCTCTAGGAGCTTGTTTTAGGCCATATAAAGCCTTTTTCAGCCTATAAACATGGTTAGGCTTTAATTTTCAAAAGAACCCTTCAGGTTGTTCTATATAAACTTCTTCATCCAAATAACCATTCATAAAAGAATTTTTGACATCCATTTGATATACAATAAAGTTCTTGAAAACAAAATAAGCCAATAAAATTCTAATAGATTCAAGTCTAGCTACAAGTGCAAAGGTTTCACCAAAGTCAATACCTTCTTGCTGATCATATCCTTTGCAGACATATCTAGCCTTGTTGCAAATAACATGGCTATTTTCATCATGTTTGTTTCTGAATATCCATTTTCCTCCTATGACATTTTTGTCATCTGGTCTTGGGACTAACTCCCAAGTCTGATTTTTCTCAATTTGATCATTTTCTTCCTGCATTTCATTAAGCTAGCATTCATCAGTTAGAGCTCCATCAAATTTTTTTGGCTCAAAATATGTAATTAAACAAAAAGCAGTAAGCTCAGCTATGTGAGCTTTTTCATCAGAGTTAACAGTTCTTATCCTTGTTTGAACTCCTATAGATTTATCTCCAATAATAAGATCTTTAGGATGGTTTCTAGTAGGAGATTTTGAAGGATTTTTTGTTACACATTTTTCAGGACTAGTTTCATCATCTTTAGAATTTGCTTCAGCTAGTTTACGACTTTCTGATTCTATTTCAGGCTTTTTTGTTTCAAAGCCTTCTGAATTTATTTCAAGTTCAAATTCTTCTTCCTCATCATCCTGCATAGGTTGAGCATCTAAAAGCATATTTTCATCAAATTTGACATTGAAAGATTCAATAATCTTATTTGACCTATTATTAAAGAATTTATAGGCTTTGCTATGAGTAGAGTATCCTATAAAGATACCTTCATTAGACTTAGATTGAAAGCTTCCTAAGTTATCATCATCTCTCTTGATAAAACATTTGCAACCAAATATTCTGAAATATTTAATTGAGGCAGATTTACCATAGCATAGTTCATATGGAGTGAAATTGGATTTCACTCTGATTTGTACTCTATTCAAGGTATAGAGAGTTTTATGAACAACTTCTTTCCAGTACATGTTTGGCAGTTTTGCTTCATCTAGCATAGTCCTGGCCATCTCTTTTATAGTTATGTTTTTTCTCTCATTAACTCCATTCTGTTGAGGTGTTCTGGTAGTAGAATATTGTATTTTTATGCCATGTTTTTCATAGTATTCAATGAATTCTTGTGAGGTGAATTCACCACCTTTTTCAGATCTTAGAAATTTCAATTTTAAATTTGACTCCCTTTCTACCATTTTTCTAAATACTTTAAAAAGTTCAAAAGCTTCAAATTTGTGCTTGAGAAAAGTAACCCATACCATACGAGAGTAGTCATCAACAAATAGCATAAAATATTTCTCACCATTGATAGATCTAGTCCTTGTAGGACCACATAAGTCTGTATGAATAAGTTGCAGAGGCCTAGTAGAAGAATTTTCTTTAGATTTAAAGCTTACCTTTGTTTTCTTTCCTTTGAGACATTCTTTATAGACTACATTTTCAGGTTTTCTTAAGATAGGCAGAACTCTTACATTCTGGTTCTTACTGATTGTAACCATATTGTCAAAATTAATGTGACCTATTCTCTTGTGCCATAGCCAAATTTATTCAACATGACTCATTAAGCACATACCTTGATTATTTTTATTTCCAAATGTGTCAAGAAGATTGTAGACATTTCCCTTAGTCCTTCTTCCAGCAGCAATAACTTTTCCAAGCTTATTTTTAATGTCACATCCTTGTGAAGTGAACAATACCTGATAGCCACTATCACAAATTTGACTAACACTTAGAAGATTGTGTTTTAAACCTTCTATGTAATAGACATTGTAAATAGGAGTGTCTTCATTTAGAAGAAGTGAACCTCTACCTTTGATTTGTATAATTATCTCCAAACTTCACATATCCACCTACATAATCTTCAAGATTAGTGAATTTTTCTTTGTGACCAGTCATGTGGTTTGAACAACCACTTTCCAAGACCCATAAGTCCTTTTTCTTGGACTGGAAAGTAGTTTGAGCTAATAAAGTTTGTTCTATGTTGTTGATAGTTTTAAGTTTCTAAACCTTTTCAGTTTTCTGCTATTTATTCTGCTGATCAGCTTTACATTGCTTAGCAAAATGACCCATGGAATTGCATGTGAAGCATCTAATTTGTCTAGAAAAGCCAAGATTTTTCCTATAACCAAATCTAGGTGTTCTAGGATTTATAAACCTGCAAGAGCTCACTTTGTGGCCAAGTCTGTTGCAGAATTAACAGTATCCATAAATGAAGGGGTTAGAATTATCTAATATTTGGTTATTCCTAAAAGGATGAACATGATCCTTATCAGAATCAGGATGATTAGATTCAAAAATTTTGTTTCCAGCAACAACATTATCCTTTGCACTATCATTTGAACATTCATCCTTCATAAATCCAATACCTGTTTTGTCCTTGTTCAATTTCTGTTTACTAAGCATTTTATTTAGTTTAAGAGTACTCTTATACTTCTCAATGGTCTTCCTGAGATCAACAATTTCATGTTCAAGTTTTTGAATTCTTGATCTTTAAGATTTATGCCAATACAAAGACAATCTTCAACTCTTTTGGTTTCTTCAAGTTGAGTTTTCAATGAGACAATTTCAAGATTTGTGAGTTTCTCTTGTGCAAGATCTTGAGAATTTTTTTGTTCTTGAGAAAGCATTTGTTTTTTTAGTTTTCTTAGCTCTTTTAATGCACATTTTTGTTCACCTTCAAGATCCACTTCGCCATCTTTAACATCATTATTGTTAGTATCTTCATGCTGAATAATTTTAGCCATGAATAATTTTTCATCTTCTTCATCTAAAGAATCTTTAGATTCAATGTCTGCTTCATTTTTGGTAAATAGACTCTTCTTCAAAAAGAAGTTGAATTTTTTTTAGGTATATATGCCTTTTTCTTAGGGAATTTTTCAGATTTCTCGTTGTCACTATTCGAATCACCATAGGAGCACTTTGCAAAAAAGTGGCCTATTTTACCACAGTTAGAACATTTGAAGGGAAGTTTTCCCTTATACTTTCTAGACCCCTTTTTGAAAGGCAGTTTCTTTTGCAGAGGAATTGTTTTTACTTATTCTCATTTCATAGGCAATCAGAGTGCCTTGTAGGCTATCTAGGGTAAGCTGGTCAAATTTTTTCTTCTCTTCTAGAGTAGAGACCTTAGCTTCAAATTTACTTGGTAAGGTTCTGATGACCTTAGTTACAACATCGGATTCCTTAACTTCTTCTCCCATACCCTTCATAGCATTGACAATTTCATCAAGTCTAAAAAATTAATTAGCTACTTTTTCATCATCTCTCATTTTTATTTCTTCAAACTGGTGTTTTAGAGTGAGGAATTTTGACTATTTTACTTTTCCAATCCATTGATAGATAGTTTCAAGTTTAACCCAGATATCTCTAGCAGAGTTTCAATGCATGACTTTGATAAAGACATCTTTAGTCAGTGCACACAGGAGAGCATGTTTTGCTCTTGCATTAGCTTCATATATTTTATTTTCATCAGAAGTTGTGGGAAAAGTAGTTGGTATAGTGTACCTAGTTAACACTATGCTCCACACATCGAGGTCAATAGAAGTTAAATTATTCTCCATTCTGATTTTCCATAATACATAATCAGTTCCATCAAATAATGGAGCTCTAGTCATGGATGTGCCTTCATGAGCTTGAGACATTTTGAACAGACTCCAAGGCCAGAATCAATCCTAGGTTGGAAAGACCTATCAGAGGACCCTATGCTCTGATACCAATTGTTGAAGTGAAAAAGACACTTAGAGGTGGAGGCTGAATCAGTGTCATTAACAATTTTGACAAATTTTACTAAAACTGAAATAAAACAGATTTATGCTCTCATTTATCAATGATAAACTCATTCATGTATTGAATGCAATCACATATAACTAAAATGAGAATTATAGTAGTGAAACATAGAATATTAAAGCATTCATGCAATGAATCAAATGAACCATAGATAAGAAAAATGACACAAGATATGTTGAGTGGAAAAACCTCCTGGGGTAGAAAAACCACTCCTAAACTATTGCCTTTCTAGGCTTTTATTTTAATAATCACTTTTGGCAATGCCTCATAGGCTGATTTCTGAGCACCAGCTCAAGGAGCACCAACCCCTTTTATTTTTTCAGCAAGACATATGATGATACAAAGGATCTCTTTGTTTCTCTCTTATCTATCAAGTGCCTCTTGACAGACAATATCTAAAATCCTCAAAGTTCCAAAATGAACCTTCAAAATTTCAGCCATTGTCAAGCCTTAAGAGCTTGATAATTAACTCATATTTCAAATTTTCAATCTCAAAACTCAACATTTCTTCAATACAATCAAAGTGATGTACTCACACTGGTTTACACTATATTTCTCATACTTCTTAAAAATAGTTAACACTATCTCACTGTTTCTCAAGAATCTAAAACCTGATCTCTCACAGTTTTTTCAAGTAACTAAAAAAGACTTTTTTCACACTGATTTATCTTCTTACATATATTTCATCATTACATCTCAAGTAAATCACAACATTAAATTCTTTCTCATTTTTCAAAATAACAGAGGTTATTTTTCAAAGTACCCACTTTCTGTCAAACAACATTGCCAACTATTGCTATGTGTTTTAGAAAATGTTCAGTCATGGAGGTTTTCTTCTGAAAAAAAATATTCAGGGAATATGCATTTTTAGAAAGGAGACTGAACCCTATCCACACAAGGATCTTGCATAGGCAATGCTAACAAAACATATTCCATGTACAATACCCTCGAAAGCTTCTGTAACAACAATGTAACTGAAACCTCATAATAGTGCACCCAAAAATAATTATCACCGAATCCAGGTGAAAGACTGAAAATATTTTCAGAATGAATAATTACCTACAAATCAAAAACATCATCCCTTAAAGCAGGAGCAGAATTAATATGATAAAGTATTTTGATAGGCATTATAGATTATGTGAAATCGACATGCATTATTTCTTACCACAAAAAAAAAACCCATTTTATCATTTACCAGAAAGAAGCAAACACATGTCTTCAAATTTTTGTGCCAATAGAAGTAATGGTTCCTCAAAAGATAGTTGATAAGGTGAATACCTAAGGAGAGCGAAAGAGAGTTTTTCATGGAGCTATTTACAAGACCGATAGAGTAGAAAAGTAGCATGGACTCCTTCCAGGTTCGAGCCTTTACCCAATGAAAAAATACTGACAAGAGTATTGACCATGGAGAGGATTTTGCAGAGAGTCCCATTCGTTGAAAAATAATTGCGTAAATATAGCAAACACATTAATAACGATTGAGTATATTTCTATGGTAGTAGCCGAGATAGGGTTCCAAACCCTCAAGCTGGAGAAGCACAATAGAATGACCTAATTTCATTTAGCAAGGTACTCAATGACTTTTCCAAGTCATAAGATCATTTCAAGTCCCAGGCACCTTCAATTTGACATAATCAAAATTTATCCATGCAATGCATGCCAACAAACTTATTTCCTTTGAATGCATACAAATTGTCGATCATCATTGTCAATGTTCAATGATTAATCAAATGAAATGCCAACACAATTATGCCTTAAATAATTTTTCATGACCACTTTTAAAACCAAATGCTAATTACCTTAGCCATCCTTGTTACCAAGAAATCAAAGCCATGTCACTTTCATAGTGGCTTTTAAATAAACATAGCCTCATACCTATTGTCGGTCTTAAGGCCTAGTGATTTATCAACCATAAGACTTGATATCATATGCAAATGTAATGATCAATTTTTTTACATTTATTCAAAGTCGATTGCCATGAAATAATGCCCAATATATCCAATGCCTTATGAAATGTAATAAAGGCTATTTCCATGCCAATTTCAATGTGCCAAATATCCATGCCCATTTCAATATACCATATGCCCAAGCCATTATCAATTGTTTAAGGAAACCCGATAGGGTTTTCTTAAAATTGAAAACCAACTACATTTTATAATTCCAAGAACCAAAATAACTAAAAGAATTACCTGAACGAGGTTGAATAGAGAAAGATACAATTTTGATGTAGTTCAAAAACTTTATCAAAGCCATGATGTTAGAAATCTGAATATGCCAATACCACATAAACCTATAGATCACTGTAGCACAAAATGTCAAACCTGAATTATACCACCTAAACAAGGAAACATTATCCTATAGACAAGATTCCTTAGGATCTGCACATGGAGTCAAGAGATCAGTTCCATCAAATATAACATCATAATGCCAAAGTAAGTATGCCAATGACAGAATAGAAATAGTGCAACTGAATAATCAACCACAAAGATACCAATCTGAAACACAATATTTTCATCAAGGACAAATAGAAAAAGAGAAGCTCAACATGGACAATGTAGGCAAGTCTTATCTTTGATGATCTACCAAGGCCCTAGGTTAGTCCCCTAGAAATAATAAAAACACCATAAAACTAAAAAAATCAAAAAGTTCCATCTCCATCATCACAATCCACAATAAAATTTTCATCCATAATAAACAAATTGTTGTATTGACCCTTTGAAGAAACAAACAAACAAACAAAGGAAACATCAAAAACAAGAAATTTCAAGCAAACAATCACAAATCTTTGATTACAAAATAGACCAAAAAAAGGCCAAAGTATTAACTACCTATCTTTTTGACAATTCACCAACAACATCCTAAGATATACCTTAATCGATCCTTTCCTATAATAGACATGATCAACATTGGATAATAGACCCACCCCAAACAAATATGGCAAGTGATCCTGCAACTTTTTCTAATCTTTTTATAGTCTTATTTTTATAATTATTTTTACTGACCGATTTGCAAGATGTCCATAAGGATTTAGAGAAGAAGGAATGAAGGAAATTTATCATAATTTTGATTTTTTGTTTGTACGATGTTTTTGTAATACTACCATGATGAATACTTTCTTTATTTAGTGTATGGAAGTTGTTTTGAAATAGTTCATGTAGCAGGTGCATGTTAGGTATTCTATACCTCTTTACGTAACTGGTTTGAAAGGTTTTAACACATCTCAACCATATATATTTTTTTTAAAATTTGTATGTCTGGTATGAGCAAGAATACTCTTGGTATGTCGAGTCAAAGTCCATGCAATGGATGCAAAGTTACCTTGGTCATTAATACCCTGGTGCATTGTATCTATTTGCTACATCAAAATGGATTTTTAAAATTGTGAAGCCTTAAAGCAAAGGGAAAGTAACTCATCAATAACTAACAACATCACATTTTTATCCATCATTGAATATTTCTTCTAAGTAACATCCATCCTGCATCACAATATCATTAATACCACATCTATCTTGCATCCACAATGTCGTCAATACATATGATGATGATGATAAAGCAATGAAAATATCATATATCATGTATAAGGAAAACATCCATTATATATCACCATTCATCATATACATAATGAAACATCACATGAAATAATATATGATCTAGATCCATACACATAATATGCATACATAAAAAAAGTACAAAAATATACATCAACATACATCATCATCCATAAATCATCACATAAAAATATAATGAGTTGAATCGAAGCATGTATATCCCATATATATCATCATCAATAAAGGAGAATTTCATAGTACATCATCATCATAGAAACATGTGTGATAGGATAATACAAAATATAAATATATACAAGGCCTCAACTGGGTCAATGAATATATATACAAAATCATGTTTGCAATATAAGTCTCTGAATAACAATATCATATAAGATCAAAAAGAAATATGCCACTGCTCAGCTAGAGGGAGAGGACTCTAAGGATTGAGATGCACATCAGGATTTGGTTGTCTAATAGACTGATCACCTAACACAACAACAATAGCAATACTCATCTCTCCCAACCATGGTCATCATTGTGCTCAAGGAACAAAAGAACCATACAAAGTCTGGTAATAGGTAGCCCTTTGCAAAAACTGATCTCACTCAGTGTGGAGACTTTTACGCTCTACCATCAGACTTTCCCTCTTAGTGGTAACAACCTACAACCGTGTCTTGATAATGAGATGACACCTAATCTCTATGTCTCACTCTACTATGAGAGTTACAATCTATGTCTCCATGACTTATCATCGCAATATCTCAACATATTTTGCAACTGTGATTTGTAATAACTATCCACCTCCATCCCTAGGTGGTGGAGGGGACCTAGAACTTTCCCCTAATCTTGTTGTATTTAGTCACCTTGATCACACTGGGCACCATCCTATCAAGCCCTACCAAGTTTCTCCACTAAAACCTAGAGGTGTTGTCTCTCACCTCAATGCCCTATTATGCTTGAGCTACCCATTACAAGATCAACACTAGGATCTATGAATCTCATAGGAACATGTTGTGCTCGCCTTCAATCATAATCAAGAGTTGTACCTAGATCTGTTAAGCCCATTGGCCAACCCCATCTGACTAGGGAAAGAGCTTTGAATGAAGCAACAACAAGATCTCAATCAGATTATGAACCCTAGACACAAACCTCTCTAGTGGTTTGACCAAATTGAGCCTCATAAGTGTCTGGAAATCAACCCCGACTCTCTCCAAACTACTTGCAAACCCTGCCAAGAAGATATGTCTCCAAAAGAGAGTGTGAAGTGATTGATTAGCCATCTAGTCTATCTATAGTAAACCAAATTCTCCTGATCATCAATCCATGTCTCATAGTTCATATAGGGTCTCCATACAAAACCTTGCATATCATCGAATAAGCGACACTAGTAGGGAAGCTATCTGGGAAATGTGTAATGTAGAAAATCTCCATAGTGATAAGAGTATGGATCCTTAGTGGTACGATCTAATATACCATCAAGATGTGTGTCTGAGATATGCTCCTAATCCCATACATGAAGGAGAGTGACACTAGTGGAAATAGATTTCCCACCATGATATGCAACCTCATGCATATCTCTCTATAGGTGGGAAATAAGACATGGACCCCATGTGTATCTCGTGTCATGCTCAAACATCTTCTTGATTCATATACCCCATCCCACATGAAACTAATGGCCCCACCTATCAAGAACAACAATCCCCAACACCAAACCATAGAGAACAAGAGAAACAGGATCCCCACTACCAAGAAAATCTAATGAAGTTATGTCTGACTGCTGAACCTTGAGATGTCTCACACCAAGAATGCAACACATTGCACATGTGCCTCATCAAACAAAATATGTAATGAGATCACCATGAATGGGAATGCGAAGGATCCTCCACATATCCTCAAGATTAATGGTAGCCTCTCTAGTAGGTAAATGGAATGAAGAGGTCTTCAAGTGCCACCTCTCTATGAGTGCAGTCATCATCGCACTATGATATCAGTTGGTGGGCATGTAACCAATATGCTACAACCCAATAGTATCTAAAGAAATCTTGCTCTAAAATATCAAAATCCACAATCAAATCAAATAGATATTGTAGTTGTCTCTCCCTCGATTGAAGTGGATTAAGGACCAACTATAATTGTTCAACCCACAATGTTAAGGATTCACTAAGGAAACACAAAACAAACTTAAAAACAATGAACAAGTTGACTTAAGGTCACAAAAATTCAAAAGAATTTTTTTTTGTCAAAAGCAACAATTTTTTTGTCAAAAGTGATGAGAAAAGTTAAAAGTGATGGATTCATTGTCAAAAATGATGAACAATTTCAAAGGAAAGAAAATCAAAAGTGAAGAATTTTTGCAAAAGAAAAAATTTATCACAAAAGCGACCAAAACAGTGTCAAGCAATCAAAAGCGCAAAAAAATAAGCAAGTGCTAAAATAAAATGCACAAAATTAGGTCCAAAGTTCCAAATGAAGTCAAGTGCACAAGGAAAATGAAAAAGAAATGAGTTCAAAAGTGAGAACCGTTGAAACTGACTCAAAAGTGCCATATTGCTAAATCTCAAGATATCACCTAAGTTGACTTTGTGCATTAATTATGAAAACATGGAAATATGAAAATGAAGATTGAGAGGGTACATACCAAGGCACCAACACCTGTAGGCAATCCAAACTCTCGAACCAAGTACACATAATGTGGGACTCCCTGAACCCTTTCCATAGCTCCTTGACAACTAAAAAAACAAGAAAACCAGAGGCAAGAAATCACTATAGGATCAAAGTACAAATGAGGTAATTAGACCCCTAATTACCTAGTTTAACCCTTCAAAACCATAAATTTTACTTAGGAAACCTTGCTAGGATAAAATTAGGAGCTCTCGAGTACATTTGAACAAGCAAAAAAAGACCTATAAACTTATTTTTTCTCTCTCTACACATCAAAACTGGAATAGAACAATGTCATGAGTGTGACCTCAAAAGTGATTTTTTCAGCCAACCTCTCAAGGGGGCATCCAAGAGTCCTATCATCATTTCGTTGATCATCGGGGCATAGTGGAGCATATAAATTTTTTCAAAACCTGATCTTAACATCAAAATATTTGAAATAACAACTAGTACTTTGTCTCAAAGAGGGGCAAAACATAGACATGTAAAATTGAACTAACACTTATCAAAAACCTTAAATGACAGTTTCACATCATCAACATCATTATCACTGAATATCATTACATTTCACATTAACAACATCAAAAACCCTAATTTCCCCTATTAATTTAATAATACAACATTATTTAATTAATTCACTTTTTCATCATTTTCAACAAATTGAATAAATTTCACTTATTTAATAAAGTCCTAAAAACCTTAATTTATGTTATTAATTGAATAATATGAAATTATTTAATTAATTCTTTTTCATCAATTTCGACCAGTTAAATAAATTTTATTTGTTTAATAAAGTACAAATATAAATTTATTCCTCCTTATCAATTAAATAATGCCAATTATTCAATTATGTTGCTAATTCACTTTATTCCCTTTAGTCTATTAAATTATTAAAACATAATAGTTTAATAATGCCAATTTCCCTCCAAAATTGAATAAAACTATTCAAAACATCAAAAATCAAATCAAACTTTATTTGCACGTTCAACTCCAAAAGGAATTAATTAATAAATCAATTAATTAATTATCCTCACCCACTTTCCTAATTGAGTAAATTACGATCCCCTGATTTCTCAATCTATTTCTTGACTGATCAATCTATTTCTTGACCGATCAATCTATTTCCTGACTGATCAATC
Source organism: Sequoiadendron giganteum (assembly GCA_007115665.2). Classification (NCBI taxonomy): domain Eukaryota; kingdom Viridiplantae; phylum Streptophyta; class Pinopsida; order Cupressales; family Cupressaceae; genus Sequoiadendron; species Sequoiadendron giganteum. Next base: position 305,185,280 of record CM021101.1, read on the forward strand.
TATTACCTGACTGATAAATCTATATTCTTGATAGATCAATCTATTCCTCAATTACACTAATTGTGCAATCTATTTGTACAGATTATGCCCATTTAAATCCTCTCAACATCTTTCGACTGCTAATCAAGATTTTCTACTATGTGATCCAGAGCATTCATTTGAAATCACAAATTCTACATAACAAACCTATTTACTCACAAAAAGGATGGAAAAATCAACCTATTTTGCAGAATGAAGTATAGCCAAGACCATAATCAACATTTAAAAAGCTTCAACATAACTCTTCGATCAACAACACACGCATCATTCTTCAATATCTCACATGCAACAATGGAGGCTTTGCATTTGTACGAACAACCCAACACATGTTCATGAACACTCTCCGACATGGGATGGTAACCTTTAATTTTTTTTGAATTCATTTTGATATCATAGGATTTCATTGTCTATTTTTAATAATTTAGAAAGCTTCATTTCATGAGTGAAGGAATAAATCTTGATTTTTTTTTTTATTTAGATTAGTTTCTATTTGATGTAGTTATCTTAGTTATAATTACGATTTTCCCCCTCACATAGGTATCATGATAGTCAATAAAAATAATAAATGCATCCATCCTACATCCACAAACTTTCAGCATACATGCATCCTATATAATCATAATCATATAATAATCATTCCATGTCACATAGAAAATACACACAAAAAGAAGTGCATACATCTCATAGAATGAACATCCTACATCATCGTGACATATCATATAGAAAATATACTAAAAAAGAAAAATAATTCATCCATCACATTTGCATAATAAACCATAGATTCCATAAATTCATATAGAATCATAAATCATAAACCCTACACATCACATCATATTCATAATAAAGGTACAAATCATCATAAACATTTGCATCCATAAACATAACATATGCATCCATACATAATAATAAAGCATGAAATGAAATAAAACATCATGTCATAAGCATTGCATAAAATATCATCTCATACATATCATAAAAATGTGACTGCCATGGTACAAAATTTGAATAAATGTGTAATATCATCAAAAAAATGAATATACATGAGGCTGCCAAAATCAACCAGTGAATGTATATATATAACAAAATAAAGGCTATATATAAAAAATGTGTATATAAATCTAGCCTCAAATTTTTCAGTCATCATTCTATGATAGAGTCTGAGCAGGTTGTCAGTGAATACTACCTGAAGGCTAGTGAACTTATGGTGTACCTCTCAAACCACTAGGGGCAACCCCTCTTGTGGGAAAAATTTAGTTGTCAATTTCATGGAACATCTCTATGGTATAAAGTTTGGTAGTGTATAGCCTCAACCATAGCCTGATCATACATGGTGGCAGATACAACCTATCCCTAGGTCTGAGTGGTAGCAACCTCTTACTACTTCATTTGACCTATCGCCTGGGCTAGTTGGATGGTAAGAAGTTGAACCTGTTGATGCTCCTAGTCATGCTTTGCCCTATATATATCCCATTTAGTCACTGCTATGTCTCTCTCCTATCAATTGGTATCTTTATCTCTAAGGGCCTAGTTCCTCTTAGTTATCAAGGCCTAATTTTGTGCATCATGGGGGTTGAGACCATGTGGCTATTATTGATGCTAATGTGGTGGTGGTCATGGTGGTTCTTGTCATAAGGTTTGAATCAATGGAGGTTGCCTTGGCACTTGTCCAACACCCAACTATTTTCCATACTACTGATGTTCATACCTAGGAACCTATCCATCATGCCCAACATGTGGAGGTTATTGTGGAGGCTATTGGGGTACTTTTCCCTATCCTCATCCCATGGATCTACCCTGTACCTATCCCCCAACTAGATATATAATTCATACTGGGGCATGTTGTAAGAACCAAGCATTATAGGTAAGTGTGGCTCCTACATCATAAGTACCTCTGACATAGACCCATGACTATGGGACAAGTTGTTGGATATCATCAATAGCAACCTAAGGCAGGATCTTCTAACCCCAACCTATCTCTCTAGTTATCCATGCATAGATAGCTCTAGATGGAATACATCTTGTACCTCTCCAAACAACCTAGCTACCCGATCAAGCAAGTATCTCTCAACCATATGGTGCTCATGACCTAGCATGTACTTGATCTATTATGCATAAAATAACTGATCCTGGTCATCATACCATGGGTATGCCTATATCTAGTCTCTCCATCTAAATACAAACATGTTGTCAATTAATCCCCCTCTAGTATGTGATCCCTGCAATACCTATGTGCTAAAGGGTAGTGATGACTACATAATGGTATACCACTAGCTACTCCTCATCATTTTAAGCTAGAGTAATGATAGGTTTGAGAATAGAAATGTGCTCCCAAACCCAAATATCCAATAGTGTAACCCCTGTTGATAGACTCCACCCCCGCATGTACATAACCTGATGCATATTGTGATATAAGGAAGTTAAAATCACTTGCCCTAGGCATAAAGAGTCATCCAATGTACCATACCCTCCTAGAAAATTCCCCAACCAAATTTGAAGCCTATACCTCATATATCTAGTACTAGTAATCCATTGACCAATGCTTCTATCACTAGTGTCAAATAAGGTATTTAGCCTTAGTATTTCCACAGGTTCAATATGGTGTCTATCTACCCAAAGGGTATCTATGAAAATAACATCATAGATCACATCCATCCTAGATTCGGTATCATAAATGATTAGCTCTCCATGTGTCAACACTTGCAAGATGTGCCATACATCCTCCAAACTAATGGTTGGATCAGTAGTGGGAAGATGGAACAAAGAGGTATCATTGTGCCAATGCTCTATCAATGCAGTCATCATAGCTAGATGTGTATGAATCACTGACATGTGAGCTACAAATCCCAATCGAATGGCTCCAAGAAATAAGTTCTCTTGATCCCCAAAATTTTGCAAAAACAAGATAGAATACTAGATCTGCACTCTTGAGACATGAGTGATCGAATGGTCTCTAACACACATGAAACAAACAACATCAAAATTGCTGAAAAATGGAAAAAAATTGAATCTAAAATCCTATATCTATAATTGCGCCCTCATTTTGTAATTGCTTCGGTCTGGCATTTTGTAGTTGTGTCGCATTTTGACAATTGTGTTACTATATGCAATTGTGTCACGACATTCAATTGCACTATTGGAACCCAATCACTCATTACAATCCTATTCTACAAGTGCGATGCTTCACAACAATTATGTTGCTAAAGAAAAATACCCTATTACATCACGATTTTATAATTGCATGACTATCCTACAACTACGTTCCTAGACCTAAATTGACAATAGCATTTCATTTTCTCAAATGTGTCACAACAACACAATTCCTTCACAGACTGTGACAAAGGCATCACAATACTGCGACGTAATTGTATGACCTAGCTAAACTCAAAATAATAGCATAAAAATTACAAAAACCAAAAACATTTGTAAGTGCATACTGGGGGTCCTACATCGGTGGGTCATTGGAACTCTCGAACTCTAGTTGTGAGGTGTTGGGGAGTGCAAGATCAACCATCGTGTCAAATTTTCAGAGAAAAATATTGACAAATCTCTAAAGAAAATTGTTCAAATGAATTGAAAGTGACCCCAAACCTTTATTTAAACCTAAAAATTAGGGGTTTTCACCTAATTAAAGGGGGGAGATGGGATTTTTAATCTTTTTAATCCAGATTTTGAGATATGAATCCTTTTTGAGCTATTTTTTTAGCATCCTAAGCTTGTTTTCACATTTATTTTTAACTGAACCTACCTAATGTTTTGTCATAATCTCAACCTATAAATCAAAATTTTCCTCTCAATCTCTTGAGGGGACAATATACTAGCTGAAAAAAAAGAAAAATAGGAGATACATGGTGGATCAAAATAGGGGTATGAACCACTTAGGGACCTATTCTTCCTTGAATCATTAGGAAATGAGATCCCCACCTCAAAATGACTAACAACCCTTAGGTGAATCAAATTAAGGCGAGAATCTTCATATTTCTTTTTTTGTGTAAGGATGGGAGTCCTAGTCAAACAACACTTTGGGGAGAAAAAATAAAAATAGAAATCAACACCAAAATGCAATCTACAACTTGGAATAGCTAGATGAAACTCAAAATAAGAAAAACCAGAAATTAGATCATAGATCAGAGAAGGATAAGATGATGTTTACAATCACAAAAAGTCAATTTCTGAAGTAAATCTGAGACTCATTCTCCTAGGGGTGAATGGGTCTTGAGTTAGGATTTGTCTGCAACTTTTTAAAGTCTCTACTATAGATCATAAAGATGAAAAACAAATTCTATAAGTGAGTTTCCATGAGATGACAACTTTTACTTCTTCAATTTTACTCTTCAAAGGATCTTCAAGTTGTCTTTCACCTAAATTTTCAAACACAAATCAAGAGGGAAAAATGTTTTTTTTTGGTGAATGGGGGTTTTCCTTGGTCAAAACTTATATTTGTAATCAAACCTTGAAATGAAACAAAATAGCATGAAAAGAATGAGGAATGGAAAACTTAATATCATAACTCACCAAACCCTTGAACAAACCTTGGAATGTAAATCTGCAACTTACATGAAATGGCTTCAATGGATGTGCATCTTGAACCTTGAATCTTGCTTGAGATAATGACTTTGAATGTTTGAATGGATCATGAAACCTACATCATCATTTTAGCTCCAAAAACATGCATAATGCAAGAATAATTTGACATTACAATTGGATCTTGATTGCTACAATAAATCTTCAATGAATCTACTCTTGAATTCCTTGGATAGCTCTTGAAATTCTCTTGAAATCTCACAAAATTTCTCCAAAAATTCTAATAAATATTTTAGATGAAACATAGTGAAATAACCTTATATTATAGATATGTATCCTTAATTTCCTGAAATTCAAATATCACAAGCCAACATCTGAATATAGACTTGAATATGTTAAAATACCACCAAAAATATAATTTAAATTTAGTTCCCAGGTCTAAGGTAGGATGCATTTCCCATGGGAAAATGGATCCTAGGTCCCTAGCCCTAGGACACACATTGCTCAATGAGAAGTGTTATGTTGTCATTAATGAATGTTGGGTTTCCTCTTTAGAAAATGTAATAAAATAGGCTTGAATTTGAATTAAAGGGGCCAATTAATGAAAATTAAGCTCAATTAATTAAATGAGCCCTAAATAATATTGAAAGTGTAAAGAGGCACACTTTACAACACCAAAATAAGGCACAATTAAGTCCAAATTAATATTAATTCCAAATTAAGTGTGAATATATAAAAGGGACACATTTTTCTACACTACATTTAGCCCCCACTTTAGTGATAGGATGAGCACAAGAACAAACTCACGCTAAAGTAGAAATTCAACACATATTTATGCAACATTGACAAGATTACTAAATCATAACATCAAAGACTTAAAAGAAAAGATAAAAAAAAAAAAGGTGGATCAAGCCTCAACTATCCAAAGTGATGTGGAACATGCCTTAGCTATTTTCCCAAACAAAAAGGGTGGATCAAGCCTTAACTATCCAATGCAATGTGGAATTTATCTCAACTCTTTGTCCAAAAACTTTCACAAGAGGAACATGATGTCCACTATGCAAACAACAATGCACGCTCACTCTGGGCTAATGGAACCTTAGGCTTTCCACTAGGTGAGCCCCCAAAAAGTGGCTTAGAGAGAAATTCATGCTAGGTCTATAGGCTCTCATTGTACTAACCATACCAAAGCTATCTGTTTGATCAATTTGATAGGGTGCCACACAAATAAAATAAAAACTTCAAGCTTCACAAGGTTAACAAGTTCTATTACACTAAACACTTATGAACAAAAAATGAAAATAAACTTGTTCAAAGGGATAATTCTTAGATCATGTGTAAGGTCTCTTCTTAGGGAACATCATGCCTAATGTATCCAAGAGAGGAAAAGTCAAGGATAATAGAAATATCACACTCTTGAAGAACATCAAACCCAATGAAACCACCAAGAAAAAGACACATTGCAAGAAGAAATAAAATCTCACAATGAAACATAAGGAATGCCAAAAAATTCAAAAGTAGTAATGAAAGTGTACGCCCTCACTTTAAAGAAATTTTTAGCACCATTACTGTGAGAAATTTACTTTAAAGTAGCCAATAATCAATGCTAAATAATAAAGAAGACATGAGAGCTCATTCAAAAATCCCTATGCCAAGTCATATGTTTCCAAATGCAGCTACATCATGGGAAAGAGAGGAAGGGATTTCCCCAAAAATGAAATCCCAAAAGACATAATGGATCTATGGACTCTAGGTCAATATGTATTTACTACAATTTTGTTATAGAGCTCAAAAATGTCATCATTCCCGAAATACTCATAGAATAGGAAGAATGACACATACTGAGCAAAAACAAAAAAAAAACTTTTGGATTACATGGAAGAGACCTAAATGTCTCGACACCTTGCATAATCCCTAAAAGGAAAACATAAGAAAAATGAAAAGATAAGTGTTTACGACATATAGAAGAATGCAAATACAAATAGAGGAATGCACATTAAGAGGGAGATACATCAAACAGTATGGGGATATCACATTATGCACATATAATCACACAAAGAATATGAAAAAAAAACAAGACTAGTAAGGCACATGTGAGTCAACCTATAACAAGTCATCGGCATCCCAATCTTGATCAATATATGTAGAAGGTGGATAACTAGCCAAAGGGAGAACTTAAAGTTTCAAACTAGGACAAGCACCAAGTTCAACACTCTTATTAGGAGGATCATCATTTAAGATTGTAGAAGATGACAAAATGAATTCAACTCATTATGCACTTTCTCATCAATCTTTGCAATATTATTATCATCATCCAAGTTAATCACAATAGGAGGTCTAATAAAAATATCCATAGAATTTTGTTTATATTGCGGCAAGGGTGGAGAGGTATCATGCATTGCTTGAGACAAGTTTGGATTTTTATTTTCTATGTCATTGTTTTCTTATTTTTCTTGTAACAATCAAGCAACAACATGACATCTATGACTATGCTCTCTAGCATTTCAGTTCCTTTTCATTCGGTTTTCAAGTTGTGATTGTGTAGGAGTAGGTAAATCAACCATAGGTTTCTTTTCTTCCTGTAAGGGAAAAATATGAGGAACCATGGGAGCTTTTTCACCCACTTTCTCTTTACCTTTATAAACTTGTTTAACTTTAGGAGGCACAACAATATTTTTTTGATTATATTGTGGTCTCTTATAAGAAATAGGGGGAGCATTTGTCATAGGCTGGTCTTGGATACTTGGAAGAGATTTTGGTTCAATCATGGTTTGAGGCATATTGCTAAGGGATAATTTTGCTATACACTTTGGCTTAAACTTTTGATAGGATTTGAAAAATAATTCCTAATGAGGTCTAATAGGTTCAATAGGCTTGGGCCAAAATAAATCCAATGAAAATTTCCCATAGGAAGACATAGGATTAAAGCCACTATGATGCACAATAAATATTTCATTGTCAAATGGAAACCTCAAATATTTATGCATAACTAAAAAGATGAAATTAATGGAGTGAGGCCATGGGTAGCCTAAATTCACACAAAATTGATTCTACATTAGGATGATGGTGAATGTGACATTTAATTCTTTTGGTCCAACCTTAAAAGGGAGATTTATCGAACCTATCATAGGGAAAGAAAAACCATCATGAATTTTGATCCATTATTTTTGTCTTTCATATGTATCTTCATAAATATCATGCACAAATAGAAATTCTTTAGTGATCACATTCTCTACATAGATAGGATCAATTAATATCCCATTAGTAGGTTTGTCATTGATTCTTCCAACTATGTAAAAAGGACCATCAAGTGTTGGTTTAAGTATGTATTTTTGTGAGAAAGAAATGTCAAGAGGCATCTTAGCTAGACCCTTATGAGGTTTAGAATTAATAAATCCAACCAAGCCATCCATAAGGTTGTTCTCATTGTCTTTCATGTTTTCATCATCCATGTCCACATTCATCACATCATTCTTTATTTCACTAGCTTTGACAAAGGATATATTATGATTAGGCATAGGATTGGTAAATATTTGAAAATTTTGATTAGGAAGGTCCACAGACATATTACCTTGATCATTAACACCTCCAATTTTAATATGATTAGAATCAATAAGGTCTTCCACAAGATGTTTAATATGTTTATAGTGTTCCATATCATGTCCATTTTGTTGATGAAAATGGCAATATGCATTTTGTCTATATTTTGAAGGTAAAGGCTTGGTAGGATCAAGAGCTCTAACAAGAGGTAAGGAAACAAAATTATTTTCTAAGAGCTGGAACATGATATTATTAAGGGTATTAGCTAGGGGTGTAAACTATCTATTTATATCTACAAAGGCTTATGGTATTGTTATCTTTATAGTGGCCACTTGGGTGTCAACATTTTGATTTGATTGAGGGGGATTAATCTCTAGAAAGCCTTTATTTTTTTCTTGAAAGATTGATAGATGGTTTGAGGTGTGGATTTGGACTTTTTTGGGATAGTTAGAGGGAGTCTTCACTTCATGACTACTAACTGAATTTTGATAATCATGAAGAACTATACACAATAGAGTGAAGGAAGGAAACCTTAGCATCTCAATCTTAGCTCGGATTTTGTCTTGAAAATTGGAAATAAACACTCTTTGAAGGTTGACATTAGGAATATTAATGTTTATTTGTGAATAAAGAATTTGGTATCATGCTATGAAATCAGTTACGTTTTCATCATCCTTTTGTTTACATGTAATCAAATCAACTAAGGTCATCTCAAGACCTATGTGAATTTTGAAGTTGTTGTAAAAGGCATCAATTAGTTCATTGAATGAACCAATTGAATTACTCAGTAAGGAGAAAAACAAATCTAAAAAAACATCATTCAAGGATGTAGGGAATAGATTAGCCAAGAGACTGTCTCCAAAAATGAAGTCACTACATAAGGCTATGTATGTGGAAACATGGCTAACAAGGTCTCCTTTCTCACCATATTTCTCAAACCTAGGAACCTCTATACCTTTTGGCATTTGTGTTCTCAATATCTCCAAGGATAATGGATTGGTTTTGATATATTATGAAGGTTGGTCATTGTTGTTTTGATTTAGGGTGGAAATTTTTTCGTTGGAGGGATGAAATATTTTATAAATGTGTGTTAAGGATTCCATCATTGTTGGTATTGTGAGATGCAAGTGAATAAGGTGGAGTTGTGTATGTATGTGGAGGACAAGTGAATTGTAAATTTGTAAGGGGAGATGGATGAGGAGATATGAGATTTGAATTCACAAAGCTAGAAGGATTCCCAATGGAAATGCCTAAGGAAGTGTTGACATTGCTAGTAGGTTGGATGGTTGTAGTAACATGAGTACTAGTGTATGTAGGAATAGAGGTAAGGGTTGTGGAATAAGGAATGGAGATTCCACCATAGATTTGAGTATATCCCATAGCTTGAGAACAACTAGTCATGGTAGGGATGTTCTTATCAACAATATGAGCTATAATTTTCCCTATATCTATTCCATGTTCATTTTCAAGAATTTTCCTCACATTATCTAAAATAGGAATGCCACTACTAGCCATGTTTTTATAAGTTGAAAAGTTTTGAAATTTTTCTATTTCACCATCTCTCCTTATATTTTCTTGTGGGACATTAGCAACCATTTTTTCAACACCATGAACATTATTTATGGGTAGGGAAGTCATGTAAAATGAGGTATGAAGACTATGATCCATCGAGGGTTGATTAATATCAACACTATTAGTGAAAGAGTTGGAGAACCCAATATTCATGAGGAATGGTGTATCATGGGATGACATGAGTTTCAAACTACATCTCACAACAATATTTCTATAGGACACCAAGTTTTGAAGCTCATACAAGTTTCACAAACTCAATGTACACCTTGTTGGTTCCCAAAATTGCAAATTGCAAATCCTAAGAGTATGCCAAGCTCTATGGTCAGATTTAACAATGTTTTGGCCAATGAACAAAATCCACTAAGATGGTTGGAATTCCCTACACTTCAGGTTCAACTAGACCTAGGTGGGTATATCTTGACTACAAATGAATATTGTGTGAGGGGGAGAACATTAGACCAGAAGAGGGATCAAAACATGTTAAATCCAAGCATCTAAACTAAGAATAAACATATTAATCTAAGATCTAAACCTACACATACAAAATGAAACTAAGCTATCTTAACATGCATAAGCAAATATATGATTACAAAAATGAATGTACAAGAATAACACAGCCTTACCATCCCATAATGAAGTGTATTCACTTGATGTTGGGTTGTTATTAACACCACAAAGCCTCCAAATTTCATGTGTAAAAGCTTGATGAGTGAATTTTTTGGTTGGTTGATCGAATAAATGGTGAAGCTCTATCAAATGATGTTTTTGACAGCACATTTTTGCTCAATGTATGTTGATTCTCTGATCCTTATTTGTGAGGAAAGGGGTTTTTTATATAGAAAATAAAATTCGAAATGGACGATCAAGATCATTTTGAAGAATATCTAGATCAATAGTCGGAGTGTGTTGAGAGGATTTAGACATGAGAAAACTATGCAAAGTTGATTGCACAATTTGAGTGATTGAGAAATAGATTGGCTAGTCAGGGATGCGACTGATCAGTTAACAAATTTAGATTGATCAATCAAGATTTTGATGGCTTAGTTAAGAATTTGATGGCTTAGTTAGGAATGTGATTGATTAGTTAACATATTAGATTGCTCAATTAACAATTTGGGTTGATTAGTTAACAAAATAGATTGCTCAATCAACAATCATAATTTTCTCAATCAGAAAGTAGGTGAGGAATATGAATTAATTGATTTAATTCATTAATTCCTTTTTGGAGTTGGATGTGCAAATCAAGTTTGGCTTTTGCAAATAAAGTTGCATTAGTTTGATTTGATTTTTGATAATTTGATTTAATTATTCAAATTTTTGGAGGGAAAGTGTTGTAATTAAATTATTATTTAATAATTTAATCAACTTAGTGGAATAAAGTGATTTAGTGACGTAATTAAATAATTGACATTATTTAATCAATCAAGATGAAATAAATTGAGATTAGGACTTAATTAAATAAATGTGATTTATTTAATTCGTCGAAGTGATGAAACATGAATTAATCAAATAATGTTGTTTTATTTAATCAATAGCAGGATTAGGGTTTTTAGGACTTTATTAAATAAATGAAATTTATTTAATTTGTTTGATATGATGAAGAAGTGAATTAATTAAATAATGTTGTATTATTCAATTAATAGAGGAATTAGAGTTTTTGATGTCTTTTTGATGTGGTGTGATGTGGGGCATTGCAGGATGATTCTGAGATAATCCAATACATTACAGGATGATTTTGAGCTATTTCAAGATGGTTCTGAGATGATTCGAGATTATCTAAGACATTACAAGATGATTTTGAGTTGCTTTGGGATGTTATAGGACAATTTTGAGTCATTACAAGATGTTATGAGATAATTTTGAGTCATTATGAGATTTTACTGGATAATTTCAATTCATTCTAAGATGTTATGAGATAATTCTGAGTCATTCTGAGATGTTACGAGACAATTCTGAGTCATTCTGAGATGTTACAGGACAATTTTGAGTCATTCTAAGATGTTACAGAATAATTATAAGTCATTCCAAGATGTTACACAACAATTTTGAGTCATTCTAAGATGTTATGAGATAATTCTGAGTCATTCTGAGATGTTATGGGATAATTCTAAGTCATTTCAATATTTTACACAATAATTCTGAGTCATTTCAAGATGTTACGAGATAATTCTGAGTCATTCTGAGATGTTATGGGATAATTCTGAGTCATTTCGAGATGTTACGAGACAATTCCAAGTCACTCTGAGATGTTATGGGATGTTTTGGGATGATGTTTAATATTGTTTGATGTTGTTTGAGGTTTTTCAATGCTGTTTGATGTTGTCTGATGTTCTTCTATGTTGTTCGATGTTGTTTTATATTGTTCGATGTTTTTTGGTGTTATTCAATGTTGTTAGATGTTGTTCGATAAGTGTTAATTCAATTTCACATGTCTACACTTTGCCCCTCTTTGATACAAAGTATTGGTTGCTTTGTTTCAAAGATTCTATTTTTAAGATCAAGTTTTAAAAAAAAATTATGCCCCACTGTGCCCCAACATTTAGTGGAATGATGGTAGGACTCTATGTTGCCCCCTCAAGAGGTTGATAAAAAATTTGAAGCTTTGAGGTCAGGCTCTTGACACTATTATTTTATCATTTCGATGTTTTCAAATGAAATGTTATACCAATAGGTGCACCATTTATCAATATGATGTTTCCCAAAGCTTCTAATTTGAAACTAGGAAGATTCCCTAAGTGAAATTAGGGTTTCCTAGATGAAATTAGGGGTTTTTTGAGGTGTTATATAGGTTTTTTTTTTTTAAATTGTCTCATTTGTGCTTTGATCCTCTTGCTAATTCTTGTCTCTAGATTTCACATTATGTGAGTTTTTGAGGAATAATGTTGAGATTCGAGGTTGCCCCACATCGTTCTGAGCTTTTTCGAGAGTCTAGACAACCTTTAGGCATCGATGGCTCAGTATGTACCTTCTCGCTTTTCATTTTTGCCATGTTTCATTCTCATTATGCATGTGAGAAGTTCTATCAGTCAATAGCACTACTTTTTTCTATTCTTGTGTAGTTGCATCATTTTTGGTGCTTTTTCCCTATGAAAATAATGCACTTTCTTGAAAATTGTGTTATTATTTGAAAAATAAACTATTGACCTAAAACTATGCTATTGACCTAAACCTATACCCTTGTTTCTATGCTTTTGACTTGAAATTTCTCTTTTCCCTATAAACATCTCCCTTGTTTCATGCTTTTGACCTAAATTTGTGCTATTTCTTGAAAACAATGTGCTTGTGTAGTTTTTATTGAGCATTTGTCCTAGAACCTAGTAGTTGACTTCTCCTTCTATTGTTTTCTTTTAGCATTTGTTCTAAACCCTAGTATGTGTCTTTTTATCATCCTAAATGTCATTTTTCATAGTTCTCACATCATTTTATGTTGCTTTACATGTTTTAGAGATAAACCCTAACATCCTAGTTTATAACGATTGTAGGTGAGTGTTAGACCACTTATGATGAGAGAGAGACATCCTTGCCATTTGTTTGATCCAATTACCTATTCTAGTGCATTGGAGCAGGACTTACTTGATGTCATGGGATTACATTATATTTGTTACATGCCTTCGATTAGGATTCATACAACGATGATCACTGCTCTTATGGAGAGGTGGCACTCTGACACGTCCTCCTTTCATTTTCCTATAGGGGAGGCTAGTATTACTCTGGAGCATGTTTGGAGGATAATTCATCTTCCTATTCATGGTGAGCTCGTTACAAATGAGGTTCAATGAGGTGCTTGCACTATGCAACATTTGTTAGGTTTGGCACACTTGGATGTTCATGATTTAGAGGTTGATTTATTTGAGTATTCTGATAGTGCATATCCTATCATTCTTGTCCTCTATGGCCTAGTATTAGGATTGTTTGTTCCTAATAGATGAGGTTGATAGTTTGCTATTTTTTTAGGTACATGTATCGAGGGTATGCTAGAGAATGGTATGAGATACACCTGGGATGCTTGTTTGCTTTCTTATCTCTACTGAGATATGCACAAGGTGGTGTATCGGGGTGGGAAGTTCATGTCTGCAGGTGTATCACTTTTGCACATTTCAGAATGGGAGCATATGCACTGACTCATCCAGATGGGATTTAGGATTTTTCTTTGAATGATCCCTACTCTTATTGTTATGAGGACTTTATGCATTATACCTTGCTCGAGGACTTGCATTATTGGCGTTGTGTGTTTGATGAGATGTCTGGTTTCATGTGAAGACCTTATATGAGCTATGAGGTTTGGTCAGAGGATGATTATTATCTTGTGTACTACAAATAGACTCATTGGTTGATATGTTGTTTATCATCTGTGATAGAACATTATTTACCATACCGAGTTTGTCACTAGTTTGGAGAGAGACATGGGTAGGTTCCTGATGCGTATGAGGCTCAATTTGGTCAGACTAGTTAGGAGGTCTATGTATGGGGTATTTAGGTTGATGCAGATACTATGATTGTTGAGTTTGAAGCACTTTCCCTAGTTGGTTGGGGTTGGTTGGGGTTGGTGTGGCAGATCCAGATACTACTCATGATTATTATGAGTGGTAGGCATGATGTAGGTGTTTGAGGCTTGTTGATCCTAAAGGTGATTCCATTATGGGAAGAGTAGGCATTACAGGTCATTGTGGGGAGTAACAACGCATTGAGGTTCTCGTAGAATAGTTGGATAGAGATTGACATGATGAGGTATAGGGTATTGAGGATGAGTGGGTGCCTCCTGTACAAGGTCAGAGATAGGTTTTGGGTCCTCCTCCACTAGCTAGGGATGTTGATATATTGCTAGCTTAGATGACTTTGGCTAGAGATGTAGAGATTGCATGATGATAGGTTGTGGAGGATTTGGTAGACACCTTAAGGGCTAAGCGAGAGAGTGAGATTGGTCGATGGCATGCTATAGAGGCTCAAGTACTGTTACTAACAACAAAGAGATAATATTTTGGCAAAACATGATAGTATACGAGTTGAGCAAGATTGGTATCTACAATCATCCATCTATTATTAGACGTTATATGATGCTATTATTCCTAGGGCCTCTTGGCATCCATGGTTTGGGGAGCTAAGTGCTATGAGTGATGGTGGTGGTGGTGCAGGTGTAGGTGTAGGTGATCAGTTTGTGAGGCAACTAGATCATTTTGGTGGTCAGTAGTGTTCCATCCCTCTTTTTAGGGTCTTACTTTTTTGGTACCTGATCTTTATGATGTTTTGTGGAATAGAGGAATTTTGTAGACATGTGTTATATATTGATTGGTCTAGTCAAGATGTGATATATATGTTATGATTTTGTATTATATTATCACACTTGTGTCACTGTAGATGATGTACTTATGATATATTCCTTTTTGGATGATGATGTATATGAGACATATATTTTTTGATTCAGCCTCATTTTATGTTTTAAGTGATGATGTATGTTTATATGTGTTTTTGTGATTTTCTTTTATGTACGGATTTGATCTAGAGGAATGAATCATACTTTGTCTCATTTTATGATGTGATTTATCTTGATAAGTGAATGCCCCATACATGATACATGATGTTTTTATTGGTTTATTTTCATCATGATATTTATTAATAACATTTGCGGATGCAGTATGGATATGTTACTAATGATGTTTTATGCAAGATGAATTTTAATCAGAAGAAATATTGATGATACATAGAGATATGATGTTACTTAGAGGAAATATTGATGATATTAGTTATAATTATGATGTTAGTTACAAGAAACATTGATGATAGATAGTGATTGATGAGTTTCTTTTTCTTTACTTTAGAGACTTTGTGGTTTGAAAAACCCTATTTGATGTAGCAAACAAATATGATGCACCAGGGTATGAATTACCAAGATGAATTTATATCCATTGTGTGGAATTTGACTCTACAAACAAAGAGTATCTTTGTTCATACCAGACATACAAAAACTTTGTTTAAAGTATAGGCAAGGTTGCATGAAAAATATTTCGGACCAATCAAATAGAGAGGTATAGAACACCTAACTTGTAACTCCTTTACAAATGTTTTTAATACAACTTCCATACCTAATAAAGAAAGTATTCACCATGGTAATATTACAAAAATATCCTACAAATAACAAATTGAAATGACACTTAATTGCCCCCATTTCTTCCTCTCTAAATCCTTATGGACATCCTCGAGAGATCCTGGGAATGAGTCAATAACATAAATCATAAAAAGTAAGACCACAAAAATATTGTTTTTGATTTTTTTCCCATGTTTTTATTTTTGTTGTTTTCTAGTTTTTTTTACTTTTGTTGTTTTATGACCCTGATTTGATGTTGCAAGATCTAATCCATGACTAGCTTTGGGAAGTTTCCCCCAATAAAACAACTTACCTTAATCAATGACAAGCCATGGTTGGATATATGATTTATGAAATGGATGGGTGGATGCTATGAAAAAGGGGTGATATATAATGATGCATATTTTATTCACACATAGTGCATGTTTTCTAGGTTTTCACTATGGTACCTATTATAGGAGTGCCGCAAATTGGTTTTCACTCAAAGAATGTTTTATTTCTCTTTACTATTTTTCTTGATTTTTTATTTTTTTTGTATTTTTATCTCTTTTTTCTATTTTTTTTGGATTTTTACCCTTTTGGCTAGGGTATTCTTACGTGTTTCATGTATAGAACTTCTTTAGGTGGCTTTTTTTCAGTCGTTTGGTTAGAGGTTCTCCTTGAGGAGTAGCCAACTAATATGCCTCAAAGTCGTAGCTTATTGTTATGATGAATGGGCCTAAACAATTAGGTTCAAATTTTCCCTCTCCATCTTGATTCATTTTTATCTTCTCATTCTCCTTGAGTACTAAGTCACCAAATTGAAAGTTTATGCCTTTGATTCTCTTGTCATAGCTTCATTTGATCTGATTTTGATAAACCTATAGATGGTTTAATGCACTCAAATTCCTTTCATCTAGGAGCTCTAATTCATTTAGTCTAGATACCCTGTATTATTTGTTACTAGCCATGCCTTTTAATGAGACTCAAAATGAGGGGATTTTGACCTTGATAGGTAATACAACTTATGATCCATAGACCAAGGAAAAGGGTGTGGCACCAATAGGTGTACAAATGTTGGTTTGATAAACCCATAAGTTTGGGTTTAGATACAAATGCCAATCATGACATACATCATTAATGTCTTTTTCAGTATTTTTAGGATTGTTTTATTGGATGCCTTTGCCTGACCATTTCCTTGAGGATAGTAGGGCATTGAAAATATATGTTGGATAAATAAATTGGAATAGAGTTCTTGGACATCCCGATTCTTGAATGGGGTGCCACTATGTATTAAAATTGTCTATGGGATTCCATACCTCTAAATGAGATAATTTAAAATGAATTTTGATATCTATTTGTAGATGATATAGGTCAATGGAATCATCTCTATCCATTTAGTGAAGTATTATGTTGCGGTGATAATTAATTTATGCCTATTGGATGAAGCGGGTGATATCTTATTGTGAACCCCAATCCTAGACCTACACAAATATGGCAAAAAAACACATTATTAGATTGAAATGCAAGTTAGAATAAGAATTCCCCATGAAATTAGATTGAAACATTAATATAGGAAGAAAATGAAAACAATACAAATGAAATTAAATGAATTCTATTTTAATGAATAAACTATCAATCCCATGGGGGAATTGGTGCCAATTATGTGTAGAAATTGGCCATTTCCCAACTCCTTTGTAAGATTTGATGATTTTATCCACTTGATGGTGAAGAAATGTGATTCCTTGAGAAAACCTACAATAACCTAGCTATGGTGATGGAAAATGCTCAAGAAATGTATAAAATTGCTCTAATGTGAAGATAATAACTTTGAATTCAAATTGTGGATATGCTTGAAGATGAAATTGAGTATAGTGAGTTTTCTCAAATTGTGGATGATCAAATGAGGAGAGAAGCCTCTTATTTATAGATTTGATTGAGAAGAGAAGAGGAAAAATGAATGAATGTGGGACAAAAGACCAACGAATGAGATAAGGCCACTTGTCTACATGTGATTGGAGGAGGAATGAACACATTTTGATGAGTGTGCCCATAAATGCTATTAGATTTAAATTTGAATTTAATGAAATGACATGTTTAGAGGGAAGAAATGTGGAGTTAATGTCACTTGGCTCAAGGCCAAGCACATGTAAGAGGTCTTAAATGCCTTGTTGGAAGTACCCATCCCTTTTGGAGGGGTTTTTGAATTGGAAGAATATTCCACAAAAGATGCCCTTTTGAATGGAAATTGATGATTTAACAAATTAAATAAATTGATTTATTGTGAAAGTTGCAAAATCTAGAGGATTGGAGTGATTAGGATTAACATTAATCGTGATTTGATCAAATTAAGTAGAAATTAGATGATTTGACAATTTTGACTTAGATTTTAGAATTTAAATAAACCAAAGTTGAGAAGAATGATGATTTAAGATTTAATTAAATAAAGATTGATTTATTTAATTTAATGAGATGACCTTAGATTTAATTAGATAAAGTAATTTATTTAATTAAAAGAGAGATTATAGGGTTAACAAAATGATTTATTTAATTAAAAAGAGATCAGATAAATTTGATTTATTCAGTTAAGAGATGAAATATGATGACTTAATTAAATAAAGATTATTTAATTAAATTAATTAGTAAAGGAGATGATTTAGAAATAAATGATAGTAAGATCAGGATCAGGTGTGTAGGATCGAATTGCATATTTTCCATGTCTACACTTACCTACCAAGTCTAATCCCCAAAGGCTACAGTCTCATGATGGGTATCAACTCTTGTGTTGGTGCATGAACTGGATCACTATGTTGCTAACATTATCGAAACCTTCTAGAATGTTGAATGCAATCTTTCTCCATGGAAGGCCAATAATATCCTACCTTGAGTAGCTTCTGGACTAGGTTAGCCCACTAAAGTGGGGTCCACAAATACCTTTGTGGACCTCTTATAAGGCCCTTTATACTTCTTTTGCATTAAGGAACCTAAGTAACATACCATTTAGGCTACAATGGTATATGGTTTCTCCTAAGATCATAAAATGGGAGGTTCTATGGGTGAAGGTTTTCTTCTGAGTAGTCATTAAGTCAAGTGGTATGATACCATTCTAGATATAGTCAAAAGCATCTTGGTACCATGGGGAGTTAGGACCAGCAAAAACACATACCATTTCTGATTCTAGGATGTTGAATGTAGGCATAAGTAGTTGTTCCATGAGGAATTCATATTTAGGCACGTTATGAGGAATATCAAGTAGTGAGCCTATCATTGCCATTGCATCAAAAGCTCTATTATTTATTCTAGGAACCTATTCAAAGGTTATTTTGATGAAGTATTCCTTGAAGCTATCCACCATTCTTTTGTATGGTAAAAATTTGTCATATTTTGTTTGGTATTTGTTGTTCACCTATCTGATTACTAGCCGAGAGTCTCCAAAGACATGTAGCTCCTTTATTCCCCATTTGATCACCATTTTGAGCCCCGTGATAAGATCTTCATATTTTGATATGTTTGTGTAGGGGAATGCAATCCTATAGGCATTGGGTATACTATCTCCCTATGGTGTGAGAAATAAAATACCTTCTCTAGAACCATGTTGAGTATGTGACCTATCAAAGTAAAGAGCCCATTGGCCTATCTATTCTATCGTCAAGACACTCTCCTCTAGAAAATCCACTGTGAGAGGTTTATGATCATCTATGTGTGCTTCGGCTAGTTGGTCTACTATAACTTGTCCCTTTATAGCTCTCATGTCCATGAAATCTATATAAAATTCACTCAGGATCATCACCCATTTGGCTATTTGACCTATTAAGGATTCTTTTTCTAGTAAATATTTGAGTGGGTCCACCTACAAAATCAGTTTGACCTTTTTGTTTTAAATGTAATGTCTCAAATTTTGTGTTGCAAAAACAACTGAGAGACATGCTATTTCAATGGGTTACTAGTATAGTTCATAGCCTACCGATGTTCTACTGATATAGTAGACTACCCTTTATTTATTATTATCATCTAGCTAGGCCAAGAGCTCCAAGTGTTGTTGGTGTGGTAGACACATAAAGTATCATCTCTTTTTATGGAATAGGTGGCATGAGTACATCAAGAGTAAGTAGATACTCCTTGACTTGATGGAATTCTTGGTTTCATCTCCCATCCCATGTGAAGGTGATGTCTTTGTGTAGGAGATGAGTGAAAGGGTGGCACTTATTTGTCAATTGTGTGATAAATTGCCTGATGGATTGTAGCTTCCCTTGTAGGCTCCTCAATTGTTTGAGTGTATTTGGAGGAGGCATCTCTATTATAGCTTTTACCTTGGTAGGATCCACTTATATCCCTCTTCTTGATACTATGTACCCCAAAAACTTTCTAGATGTTACTCCGAACACACACTTTTTAGGATTGAGTCTAATATTGTAGTATTCAAGTCGATCAAATACCCTTGATAGGTTTTTCATGTGATCTTCCCTTTTGATTGAATTTTATAGAATTTCGTCCACATAGTCTTCCATGATTGTGCATAGCATTTCATGGAATATGGTATTCATCACTCTCTAATAGGTTTATCTTGCATTATTTAGACCAAAACACATTACATTCCAACAAAATGTCCCCCAAGCACAAGTGAATGTTGTTTTGTGTTGGTCATCTAGAGAAATATTTATTTGGTTGTGATAGAACTTTAGAAATCTAATGTTTTCTAGATAGTTCTATGAAAATTTTAATAATATTTCACCCTTGTGTTTGATGGTTTGGTTTAGGGTTTTAGGGTCTGATAACCTTCAAAATCCTTAAACCCATATGTTATTTTTTGCGTTAACCCCATGTATCAGGTTTCTAGTTGTCCTTGTTATAACTTGGTCCATTGTGCCCATTGTCTTTACTAGCCCCTCTACCTAAGCCCACCGATCATCCAGTGTATTAAATTTTTAAAGATTTCATGGCTGGCCTGAATACTTTTTTGCTTTTAAAAGACTTAAGTCC
This sequence comes from Sequoiadendron giganteum, assembly GCA_007115665.2. Lineage (NCBI taxonomy): Eukaryota > Viridiplantae > Streptophyta > Pinopsida > Cupressales > Cupressaceae > Sequoiadendron > Sequoiadendron giganteum. The sequence goes on from CM021101.1 coordinate 305,205,993, forward strand.
TAAGTCTTTAATATTTTTGAGGGGTCATTATTCATCAACCTAGACCATGGCCCCTTCTTTATAACCAACCATGTCTGCACGTGTATAAAATATAAGCCATTGGATGAAATGGCTAAGTCCCAAGCCTTGTGCGTACATCGTGCAACATTTAAATAGTGCATTTTTGTTGGGCTGCGTGGCGTACATGGTTGTGCCACATGTCTTTTATTTTAGGTGGGAACTAATCCCCACTATTGGCTTGGTCTCATGTGGTGGAAGATCGACAACTCTAATGTATCATTTGGTCTCAATCTGAGTTGTAGCATGTGTGTCACATAGAATATTAAATAATGCTACCTTGCACCTTGCACGGTCTGTGAGATGGTGGCATGTGGAATCTACTACTAGTGTAAGAAGGTTAGATGGGGCTCACGAGTGGTGGACGTGTCTTCTCACTGGGGAAGGAACCATTGGTTGATGGAATTTCCATGTGATAGTGTGGAATTTTCAACCATCTTTGACTTGATTTGAGCCATTCAGAGAACCCCCTCAGTAGTGGATCGACGATGCACACTCAAAAAACAAAATCAATGATGTGATGGTCGCTTGAACTCTACAAATGGAAAGAATTAATGGATTATGCTCTTCAGAGGATATCAATTTGATCTTTGTGTGTGTGAAGAGCTACTTCTTGGAAATTATGAATAATGGTATGTTGATTTCCATGTACTTGGGAATTAATGGTGGTGAAATAAACACCAACAAATAATCACTCGATTGCTCATGTTCCTCTTGGAGCATTGATGATCAACATCATCAATTTTCTCAATAAATATGGATGAAGGCTCATCATTTTCACCATTACAATTAGGAGTCTAAAATTCTTTGTATTTTTGTAGTGGATAGTAATTACTCTTGTGAAGGTCTTGAATATTGATGCAAGATGAGTAAGTTAGTTGCTTCTCCATGATTTGTGTGTAGGTCTACCAGGGTTAATGTACATAGGTTGAATGATGATGTGCCACTACATGAGAAGAGTAATCTTCAAGGCACTTCCAACCTGAAGATGAAATGCATGGAGCCTGTTCCAGTAGTTATCGGATGCAACTCTTCATTGAAAGGCAAAGCTGAAATTATAGAGGAGGTAGTGTGTTGAAAGGAGAAGGGGTCAATGGAATTTGAGTGGAGTCCAAAATCCAAGTTATGATATGCTTAGGGATCTCTAGGGAGGCAAAATTCACCTATTGATGTCTTTGGTAGCTCTAGTAATAGTGATAAGAGACTGACTCTGGTTACGACCAATTCCTTAAGGCTTTAACTGAGATGGATAGTGTGAATGAAGAGTTCCTCATGGTTTCTCTAATTTATACGATGGAACCGTGTGATGTTTCTTGTTTTGATGTTGAGAAGTGTGTTGATAAGGAAGAAGGAGAAGTTTTTTCGCCTCCTACTATGGTGAAAACATGAAGTGGGTGCATGTATCATGGCCCTGGTGCTGGTTCGAGTTCTGGATGATGGTCTAAATGTCTTGGCTGTAGGTTTTGTGATGATGATGTTGGTTGTTTTTTTGGTTCAACATGGATATGGACAACAAGGCCTTAATGAAATTTTTCAATGGGTATGGTAACACCGAATGGTTTTGTTGGTCATTACAAATTTTGATACCCCTGCTTGGTAAATGATTACATCTAACCATATGGGAATTTTTAAATGCAAGTGAAATTTTACATTTGAAGTGAAATTTTGCATTTGAAGTGAAATTTTGATGAAATGTATCTATAATGAGCCAGATTCTTGTTTCTCTCTTATGCTATAAAAGATATTTCAAGGCTCATTACAAGGGTCGGAATTTTGAGTCTAGAACGACCTAGGTAGAATATAGTGAACAAATATAATTTAGAATTCTCGGTGAATCTGCTAGTTGATTGTCTTGGGTATGGGTTATGTATGAAATAGTCTTAAATAGTTTTATGAAAATGACTGATATCAAAAAAATCTATAAAATCAAAGTATGTGATCTACTATGTATAGTTTTTGCAGACTATAAATGAATATATCAAGTATCTTTTCATTTATCTTCAATGATTTAATTGAATGCATGATTTTGTTTCATTTTTTAACTCATAGAGTTGATTAAATACTTAAAGAGAGTCATAGGTCTATGGGAATTTTCAAAGGATTCAATAAGAAGTAATAATTTAAATACTATGAGTTTTTGTAATGTAATGCTTTTTGAAAATAGTCCATTCATTTTAGGGTTAAGAGTTTTGTGTATTACAAAGTACTTCATGGTTGACTCCATTTTCCCAATTGATGAGGCATTGGCCTATTTATGGTGAATTAATGTAATCTAATGAATCAGTAGAATTCTTAGCCATGGATTCAAAGTTATAACATTACTTATTCAAATATTATTCATTTTGAGATGTAAGTCTCGAACATACTTGTGTTCCTAGCGAATGAATGGTTATTTGTGTAAAGGTTAGCCAAACCTTTGATGAATAATGTATATTTTCAATTGGTAGGGACAAATTTGTGTGTTGAAGTGTTATTGAGGGAATTAATATCAAATAAACACAATAAGATATACCCTCCTTGGTACCACAAAGCCTAAAGAGTAGGGGTAAGTGCCTGAGAAGCTCTACCCATCATGTTGGCCACTAGCTCTTGGGATTCTGGAATATAGAGGTTGTCTACCTCTTAGAGAGATTCAAAGCTCAGTTAGAAAAAGCACCAACATAAATGGTGACTCTACTAGGGATAACTCTAAGAAATTTATAAAATAAGGAATCCTCAAAGCAAGATTGTAGCCTCACAGAGCCAAGTATTTGGTGGATCTAAAAAATTTGTTCAGATATTGAAAAGTTTTGAACTTGGAAGGATTTTGGTTGCAACAAGATCCAAAGAGTTTATGAATGACTCCACTGGGGAAGATAACCTAGAATGAGATTTAATTTTGAAAGGACTTCATAATTGTTTGAAGTTCAGTCCTTTGAAGGAGGTGGTGACTCTAGCTTGAGAACTTGATGAAGAACATGTAGAAGTTTCAGATCTTCAAAGTGGCAGTCATAGAAGAGTTCATTAACTGTTGTAAACTTTCAAGGTATTCTTGTAGACATATTTCATGATAAAGCAAGTATTTTATGAGAAATATTCAAGAATAGAGAGGTAATTGGTTCCCAATCAAGGGAAGAAGCACTGATAGAGGGAAATTTTAGGTGAGTGTTACATGTTTCTAGAATGTAATGTGGAATTCACGAATTGTAATAAAGAAGCATGTTATGTTTTTAAATCCTAAGAAAAATAGAGATAAATTATACTATAGAGATTTGAGAGCTTAGGTACAAAGAGAGTTTGAACTACTCTTTGATAAAATCTGGCAAGGCTTGCAAAGACAAGGTAATATTGCCTTATCAATTTATATACCCTGATATAAATATGAGTCCAATAGTAGATAATAGAAACCTTTTGTCATGTTAGGGGAATTTTAGTATTGGAAGATAAAACACTATAGATTTTAGTAATATTCATGGCTATACAAATGAGGTACCACCTAAAATTAGAAAAAAAGTACCTAAGTTTAATGGTACAAAGGATGAGTTAGCAAGTAGACATCTGCAGGAATTTGTTGATATAATGGGAGATTGAATTAAATTTTGAAGATGTTGTCATAAATTTGTTTGTTCAATCTCTGAAAGGAGATGCAAGGGATTGGTTCTCTTCTATCCTAGCAACTTCAATACATTCTTGGTATTAATTCAAGATAGCATTCATGGAATATTTTGGTGAGAGAGTAAACCCAAGTCTGGTGAGAAATTTTTTTATGGACATCCACAAAGAGGAGGATGATTTAGTCCCTTCTTTCAATCTTAGATTTTCAAAAATTATAAGGGAGGTTCCTGAAAGTATAAGACCAAATGATGTTGAATGTTTGGTTGTGTACTTAGGTGTATTTGATAAAAATATGTGCTATCTATTAAGAGATAAAGAGCCAACAACAATGCACCAAGCATATCAAATTGCTATGGATATTGAAAACATTCTGAATTATTCAATGATGAAGGATGCTTAACTTCTAATCATCTTCCTTATGCTTTTCTTCACTTCTGGAAATTTTTTAAACCTTTGAAAGCACATTATCCAGGTTAGCCTAGTTAGGAATTGGAATAAACTTTAATCTTATCTTAATAGATTTTATTTCTTCTTCATATTTATCTAAGGTTTTCTCCTAATCATCTTGTAGTCCTCGATATTTATCTAGATTTGAAATATAAATAGTTGCATCTTCTAGTTGATTTGTTGTTACTGGTCCATCCTTAATTAGAGAGTAGACTTCATGCCACCATTTATATAATTGATCAACCTTAAAATTATTCTTTCCAAATTTCTTTCTTCTTGTAACAATCTCCATAAATGAGATGCAACAATCTAATATCTCTTTCACTTTGCTTTGAATCTTTATTTCCTTCTTTAGTGCCTTCAACATTATTTCCCTTTTGAAATTAAATACCTTTATCCATTCAATTGGTTTGTTTAAATTCTCAGCTGTAAAGAGATTTACTTTGACCAACACTTCCTCTAGAATTTCCATTATTTTCTTCAATTCAATGATGGTTGTGTCATCTATTACCTAGAATTTTGATGTGAGTTGAGTTATCTATTCAAGAAAGGATGAATCCTTCTCTTGTGTGTGCAATAATTTTTCTATCATGGCATCTCCCTTTTGAGATACACTACCAATCCAATGTTGAGTAACCTACAAGGAGGTTCACATCCTTTCAATATCATTGATTGAATCCTTTGACAAAAAACCTTCTGAACATGGGATACCCGCACCATCCAATGTTTGGAAAGGTTTATCTAAATGTTGGATATATTTTTGTAGTTCTTCCATTTGTTGTTGTAGCTTTTCTTTGGATTGTGTTTCATTGTCCGATCTCTTTAGAATGGTCTCCATGGATTTATGAAGATCTTCTTTCTCTTGTGCCTTAGTAGAAGGACCCAAGTTAATGGTTTCAATCTTGTAGTCACATGGACTAAACTCATCCTTATTCTTATTATTCATGGGTGTGGAAACAAGGAGAACTTTATTATTCACCTAATTCCTTGTCATTCTAGAAACCACCCTTGCCTTCTTTCTTTCTTTTTATTTTCCCAAATTTTCCAAAAAATGACTCCAATATGGAGACTCTTCTTCTACAATGATCGGTTCGGGCTTCAAACATTCTTTCAACCAATCAAGAGCATTTGGTTGTTCCACATCTATGTCACCATGAGAAACATTCTGATCTTCAGGATCCATAGGTTGGTTAGCTTCAATATTCTATGGACCTTGATCTATGTCATTTTGATTTTGTTGCTCTTCTTTGTTTTCAACATCATACAGATGTGCATGTTCTTTCCCAGGAGATTGGGAAAGTATCTCCTCTACTTTATTTGGCTCTCTCTCAACCTTATCACTCTACACTTCAAGTATCTTTTGTTCTAGATTTTTTTCCAAAGCCACTAAGTTCTCCAATTTTTGGAGTTTCTAGTTCTTCTTCTTCTTCTTGTTTCTCAGGCTCGTTCTCCAAATTTTCTACATTATTTTTATTTGGAGGAGAAACCTTTTTCTTTAGAAAGTTTTTCTTGGTATATACTTATGGTCTGTCTCCAAAAATTTCCACTTCGATTACCTTGTCTTGAGTTCTTGTCTTGAGTTGTACTTTCCTCATTAGCCTTGGTCTTCTTGGACCTAGATATCTTCTCCCCTTCTATAATAATCCTTCTTTTCTTTGAGGGTTGATCTTTAGCATCTCCTTCTGCAATCTACTTTGATGGATTTCTCCTTTTGGAGGCTGGTTGTCTTTGGTTTGGCTTCTAGTTTTTCTCTTGATAACAATAGGTAATCCTTTTGTATCTTCTTATTCTTGAGACACTGCAATGTCATCTTGGGTGTTCTCAGTTTCTTCTTCTAAATCATATTCTAAATCTCCCAACAAGTCATATGTGAATTTTTTTCCTATTGCTTCAAACTCAAAAACCCTGTGTTTGACCCATTGCATGGAATATCTCAATACTGGGGTAGTGATTTGATTCAAGTCAACCACTTCATCCTCTGACCAATTGATTGTGGGGAGTGGCTTATCCTAAAATTGCATGTAATTGTGATACTAGATAGGGTCTTATTCATCATCAACACTATCTAGCACATTTTCCATGCAATGAATTCTTATTAATTTAAAAGATAGCCTTCAATATTGTCTCTTTATTACTTAAAACTCATCCCTACAATTTTCTCAATAATCTTCAAGGTGATCTCTATGTGTATAATCCCTATTGGCCATTTTTGTGCCACTCCATAGGGATAAAAGTTGCCTCTATCTCAATGAGAATATAGATGTTGATGAGCCATCTCTATCTCTAAATGATGTGCACTTTGTATAGAAGGAGAAGTCTCCAAACTACTGATCCTCAAAGGGAAATATGTACCAACCCCTATTTTATGCATCTCCTTTATAATAGCATCAAATGTAGCTAGATATGTTGATGGTATTTTTAGCACTACAACAACTCAGATAGAATACAAGTATCCTATCTCTCTTGAAAGGTAAATTTCTATCAACAAGCTTGAAGAAATAACCCCAAGGTCTCTAATGTCAGGTCTTGACAATTCAAAAACCAACTCAGTGATAAATATGAAAATTCTAGTAATAACAAGGGACCTTATAAATAAAATTTTGGAAGCTTAAAGCTAATCAAATGTAACAACAATGGTGATGCTTTGTGAATATTTCTCTAACAATATCAAAGAAACAAAAAAATATAAGGGTTTAAGAGAGACATCTAATCAAAAACCTAAGAAAAATTGTGCAAATAATAGTGTTCAAGATGGACCAATCTTCCAAAACCAATATTTTCTTAACCAATATTAAATACACAGTATCACAAAGATAGTGCAATCTCCAAAGGAATCAAAATATTTTTAGATTGTCAATATTCAAACATTCATCTAAATATTCATAACTGAACTTAAGTACAAAATAGAGTAGGCCTAGGATAACTTTACCGAACAATCCACAATCTATAGATCGCTAAAAGTATGGACTAAAGATTCCTCAAACACTTTTTCATAAACACAAATGAACTACAGCTAGTTCTAAGATTAATCATAAAATATAATTAAAATATAATAAACCATAGTCACAAGAACCATGCACAGGTGAAATAACACAAATAAGAGAACCAAAAGATAATGTCTTCACTTGTATTCACTTGACCAATAATTTTCAACAATTCAATTTTCTCAAATGTTGCAATATCAGAAACTATTAGCTAGGAACTATTCACTATCAGGTATCAACTATCCACTATCAACCTTACAAATGAGGAGGAAGCCTCAATTTATAGAAATCTTCAAATTAGGTTGGCCTAAGAGAAATGCAAATTAGTGTTTTACGATTAGGTTAGACAAACAGGGTAGCCTTGACACATTTTCAAATTCCCTAATTTGAATTTACAATAAAATAATAAGAGATTGACCTTAAAAAATAAATTTTACAGTTAAATATTGTATACCACAAAATTCAAGGTGTTTGTGACTTGTATCCTTGGTAAGTTCGATGTAGAAGGAACATTCTCCTAGGCATATAGGCTGAGTCATCCCCTTTGTATTTATATTCTTCCCCTCTATAAAGTTCTTCAACCTTAGTTAACACATCATCCAATTCGGCTGGATCAGGAACTGGAATAAATTTTATTCTTAACTTAATTGATTTTAACTCATCTTCATATTTAACTAGAATTTTTTTCCACTTTATTTGCAAACCCTGATATTTATATAGGTTGGAAATGTAGATGGCCGCATCCTCAAGCTGGTCTTTGATAATTGGCCCATTGATAGCTAGAGAGTTAACTTCATGCCACCATTTTTGCACCAAGTTGACATTTCAATTATTTTGCCCAGATTTTCTCCTTCCAGTGGCATTCTCCAAAATGCAACACAACCATCATATATTTATTTTATCTTGTTCTGGACCTTTGTCATCTTCTTAAGGTATTTCATCATTAAGTCCCTTCTATAATTCCTTACCTCCATCCACTCCATTTCCTTGGCTATATAATTTGAGGTAACTATGTTCTTCTTGAGGAGTTCTTCCTTGGGAGCCTCTGTAATATTTTTTAATTCATCAAAAGTAATATAATCTAGCTTCTGACAATCTACTACAAATTGATATGTTTCCTCCAAAAATGTTGTAGCTTTCTCATAGGTGTACAATATTTTTTCAATCACCTCATATGCTCTCTTGCTCACATTATCTAACCACTCCAGAGTGGCCTGTGTAGATGCCCTCATCTTTTCAATCTCAGAAACAACATCCTTTGACAAAAATACTTCTAAAAATGAAGACCCTTCATTGCCCTATGCTTGCAAGGGTTTAAATAAATGCTGAACATACCTGTGCACCTCCCTTAGTTTCCATTGCAACTCTTCCTTTTCTTTTGTTTCTTTATCCAATCTTCTAAGTATCACCTATGTTGATTCTTGAAAATCCTCCTTTTCTTTCTCTTTTCTAGAAGGGCCAAGATTAATAGTCTGTATTTTGTAATATTAGGGCCTTACCTCATCTTTGTAATTATACTGTATAGGTGTAGCATAATGAACAATTCTATTGTTAAATTCATCTCTTGAAAACTTAGAAATTATTCTGGCTCTTTTCCTTTCTTTGGGTTGTCCCCAACTCTCTAAAAACTTGTCCCAGTTAGGAGTTTCATCCTCCACAATGATGGAATTATGTTTCAGCCTCTTTTACTATTGGCAAGAGATAGTGCAAGGATCACTTGGTATTGTCATTCATGGAAACCATCATCATCCATCAGGTCTGCACTCCATCATTTTCTCCTACTGGCAAGAAGACGCAAAAGTATCAAGCAAAAATAGGGTATCCAATAACTCAAAGTTCTTCGATCTGTAAGATCATCTCCGACTATTATTTTTCTTTGTGCATCTTAGGGGATGTTTTTTGGTATATTATCCTCATCTCTTCTAAAGCACAGTGGCTCATACTAGACTATGTGAAAGATGGAAGATTCAGTTGTTGTTTTCTCAGGCTTTCTTGTATTAAGGCTGACTACTTGAATATACAAAGTCGCGGATGTATGGGAACTAAGTAATTGAGTATATCTATGTTTTTATGTCATTATTTGTGTCCTAGCCAAGTTGTGGCTGACCTTTGTGGGAATTCGTTGTATATTTCCTATAATATAAGTCATCAATTGTAATTATCTTGTGTTTTGTTGAAGCTGACAGTGTGTAAAAGAAACCTATATTGCAGATATATATACATGATCCTCCATATCATTTTGTGTGGTGTATGATTTTTGCTAGTGTCCAATCAGTGAGTTAAAGTAGAGAAGAGGTGCAATAATGAACAATTTCACTTGCGCATAGATGATCTATGTTATGTGCATAAGCAGAGAAGAGTAGAATTCCAGATTCGGTTTGTAGAATAACAGATGAAATGATCTTTAATTGGAATTGTAATCAGACATTCTAGATGCTAATCCTTCAGTTCAAATCTTTTGATGGTTTTAATCTGAACTCTTGGGCAGCAAGCCCTTTCCTTTTGATAAATTAGCTCTAGGCAGTGTGCTTGAATGCAAGTGCATTTCCTTGTAATATTGACTTTTGAGTATACTCATAATCATACTTGTGGATTGGCCATCCACCATGGTTTTTCCCCTAACAGAGTTTCCACGTAAAAATATTGGTGTTATGGTGTTGTTTTTCCTTTCTTATTTATGCAGTATGAATGAGTGTTATTGATGCTTTAAAGTTAAAGATTACTAAAGTTAATTTTTGCACAACACTGATTCACCCCCCCTCTCAGTGTGGCTTGTTTCCAACAATTGGTATCAGAGTTAGTTCCTCTAAAGAAGAATAAGCCTAACAACTTGGGGAAATCTTGGAAAATATGTCAATGGATTCAAGCAATATTGAACAATAGCTTATGGTGGCCCTAGATGACCTTGATCAGTCAAAAGCTGAAGTCCAAAAGCTATAAGAAAATATCAAAGATGCAGAGAAATTCATCAATTTTTTGAAACAAAAAATTAATAAGTCAAGAGATAAGAGAATGGAACTCTATGATCAAATTCAATAGAGTGATGAAGATGATCATTCCAGTAAAACCCTGAAAGATAAGGCAGAGGAATGTGAAAAGCTTACTCAAGAGAATGCAGTTCTCAGGTGTGAAATAGAATCCATCATGATGAAGATGACAAAAAGAAGAATGAAGAAAGTCTAGTTCAATCCCTGGAAGAAAAACCTGAGGTATGTAGTCAATTAAATGATGAATTGGAAGTGTCTAGAAATAATGAAGAATCTCTTGAAAAATAGTTGGATGATGTCAGAAATGAACTTTCTGATGTAAACGAATACAAGGAAAAGTTCAAATATAGCTCAACTATGCTCAATGAACTAATTGATAATCAGAGGAATCATGGTGAAAAAAGAGGTCTTGGATTTCAAGAAGGAGAAAGCTCAAAATCAAGACAAAAGGATTCTTAAAGAAGGCAATTCGGGCAAAGAAACCAAATGAACAAAGCTAGAAGGTATCTGGTAAGACAACTTAATGCTCAGAAATTTAGTGGATATTGTTTCAAATGCAATAAGTTTAGACATATGGCTTCTCAATGTAGAAGTAGGATGAATCAAAGTGGTCCACATTTTTCAGGATAGTGCTTCGATTGTCATAAGATAGGTCACAATTCAAATGAATGTAGAAGCATACAAAATCAATTTCATAGAAACATCAGATGTTACACATGCAATAGATTTGGTCATACTGCTAACCAATGTAGATCAAGAGGAAATCAAAAAAACAACTTGTCAGGAAAAATAAATGTTATATGTCACTACTGCAATAAATTTGGTCATATAGCAACATATTTCTAGAATAGAGAAGGTCTGGTAAACCAAAAGAGAAATATACAGAAAGACATCAAAGGAAAAAGAAAATTCATTGCAGATACAATAAGGGAGAAAATGTAGAAGAAATGGGTAAATAAAGAACCTTCTATTGAAGAGAGTGTGCCAACACCAAAAATTGCTTCTAGTAATTCCTCTAAGAATTAGTCTCAGGCCTATGGACTTGGGGGAGCTATTAAATAAAATTAGATGAACCCCTAACCGGAAACTTTGAGAGGATACAAATGTGTTCAATAAATGCATGATTGACCAAAAAATTCTATTTAACTCATTAGAGGGATCAACATGTTGATATGGAGATCCATAGATGTTTTGTTTGCCACTGTGTATAGATATAGTGTAGACAAATGTATTAGGGTTACAACATTTATTGTGACTAAAAGTGTTAGGTGCGAAAAGGATAAAAAGTCATTTCACACTTCATTTCTCACCTTGCATTTAGAAGAAAAGAAGTTTGGAGAGCTCACAAGAGATATTTGGTGATTTGAGGCAAAATTCAAGCGTCGAAAGAGATTCAACATTTCAATTGCGATCCAACAAAAAAGGTATTTTACAGAAACTCTATAAATTTGTTATTCTAGAAAAATGAATACTCCTTTGGTAGTAGAAGTCAAGGATTGTCCTCAACCGAAATTCAAATGGAATTCATATAAATCTCTTGAGACTGACCCTTTAGGAGCCTTTTCATCAGTACCACATGGATTTTTGCATACGAAAGACATTAGGGTTTATATCCATGTGAATATTGAAGAACTGGGTTCCCAACTTTTGGATCTGTATATACATCACATTGTTGATGAAGAATTCCATGTAAAGCTAGAGCATAAGATCTTAGAATCAAAGAAATTTGTACAGATGGCTAAATTTCCTATTTTTATGGAATTGGAATGGGCCTGATATATTATAAGCTGAGTACACGATGAATTCATGTGGCTTACCATCCCATTCAAAATTAGTAAGGAAGCCATTAGTGCCATAACCAGTTTGAATTCTTTTGTTGGGTTTCCCATTCTCAAAACTGTGAAAAACCAAACTATCACAGATGCAACTAGATTGAATTACTACAGAAGGGCAATGACCATAGACAAAATCATTGATATAGATGTAAATTTTGGATCCATGGTAATTGGTTACAAATCTACCATTCTAGCCGAGAAAATTTAGTATCTGACAAAGCAATTTATACATCCTACAAGATGATTAAATAAAATTATGACTACAATCTATGTGAATTGCTGTGAATCTAGCTAATGGAAAATTTGGCCAAAATAAAGAAGGATAAGAAAAAATCATTCAAATATGATACCCTGCTACTATGCTTGTATTGTTATTTCATGAATGAGATTCTAGGAATTGGTAAAGTTCAGTGGAGAAAAGACACTCTGGTAATTGAAAAAATCAGAGATCAATTGTGTAGTACCAGGGACACAAAAGCAAGAAATGCTGCTATGTGGGGATATTTCAAAGATTTCCAAGATATGATATGAGCAAGAGAGAGGACTCTTACCTCTATTATAGAAAAATATAAAGATTCTATCTACTTTATGGTGAGCATTGATCAGTGTATGATGGAGGCCGCTAATCCCAAAACAGTCTAGATTATGCCTATGGGTAATGAAGCTGATGGAGCAGTCCTAGACATGTATGATCAACATATCTTGAGAAAACCAATTGATTCAACAGAGGAAATATTCAAAACATATGCTGAAAAGAATAAATAGGTACATAGTGAGTTGAGACATCCTGTTGGCACTAAGCGTGTAAGAAAATAAGTTGATATTTTCACAAAAAGTATGGGAATATTTCCTAAGTTGATCAAAAAGGGTAGAGAGAAAAGATTTGAAGATTAAGAAACAAGACAAGTTGCGAGAGAGGCATTAAAAATAGAATTAGATGGTTTGATAGTACAATCTGGCAGAACTAGGACTACAAGAAGCTTTGTATCCCAGTCAATCCCTGGAAAAAAGGTCAATCCCATAAAAATTGAGCTTAAAATATCCGGAAAGGAAGGAAAGAAGAAAATCAAAAGAGTATACATGGCTATCTTAGATGATGAGGAGATAAAATCTAATAAAGAAATCAAAGAGATCCAAAATCAAGGCTCTAAAGTAGCTGCAGTCACACAAAGAAATCCTTCAAGTGAAAGTGATCAAGGCAAGAAGAAAGCAAAAGAAAATGAATCAAGTATGTCTATGCAAGCTATTGAAAAAGCTATGGTTCAAGATGGAAATTTAAAACTGCTTCAAAAATGATATGAATCTTTCAATGTTTATAATAAAAGAATTCTGGAAGTGGAAACTATAAAACACATGAATAATTTCAATAAAGTTCTGATTGAAACAGTAGATAGTTTTCCAAAAAAATTATATGACATTCTGGAAGCTAAGAGGTTAAGTGCTAGAAATGAAGAAAATCAAATGAGAGAAAGGATTTTAGTTGAACTATGTCCAGCTATGTCTCTAGATGAAATGAAGGCACTCCTGAAAAGATCACAAAATAAGTTTAAGATTAAAACAAGGGTCAACCAACTTATGATTGGTAAAACAAAATAATTCACAAAGGAAACAAATAAAATTCTAAGAGAAATACTGTTGAATGAGAAAATTGATGTTGTGACTAAAGAAACCCATGGTGATAATGTTTTCCCTAATTCAAAAAATGAAGTAGCAGACGACAATGTTGATGCTAACACTAAAATTCCCATGGAAGTGGAGGCACCTAAAAAAAATTCAGTTGATAAGGTAAAAATACCTAGAAACATTTCAATTGAAAAATTTGAAGCCAATCCCACACCTTCAACTAAGGAAACACTTGTCAAAGAAATGGAAGAAGTTTCAATTTCTACAAGAGACACTGCTGAAGTTGTTAAGAAATTTTTGGTTGCACAAAAGGAAGAACTGGATGCAAAATTGATCGATGGTCCCATTCACCTATCTACCTTGAGCCTAGTCTAGAAAATGAGAATAGCTACACTCAATCAAGCTTAAGCAAGAGAGGAGTTACTAAAATCTCACATTGATGATAGCGAACTGTTAAATCTGGCATCCAGGGTATTGGGGAAACTAATGCCATCATATGTAAAAGATCCACATAGCTCATCCTCTTGTAAACTCAAAAAGGCTAATCAGCTTTGTTGACACTCATTTTGAGTCATTTGAAAAATCAACCATGACAAAAGTGCAAAAAAAATTCAATACTAAAAGATTTTGTAGCATGATAGAATTGATTGATCAAGATAAAACACTCTTGAACACATGCACCAATAATGTGAAGGATGATGTGTCTAAAGGCAGAAATATTTACAAAGCATGCCTATCTTTCTCAAAATTTACAAAGGAAAATGAAAAGAAGGTCAAGGAGCTAGAACTCAAAATAAATGTTATCTCAAAAGCATTTTATCTGGTAAATAGTAGTGTTGGGAAAATAGAAGGAGAATTCATGTCTTTGCTCGGTAACATACAAGGATTGAAACATGAAAATGAAAAAAATATCTCCATAAGTTTTGAACTCTGGAGCATCATCTGTCCAAAACTTGACATATTTTTAGGTGCTCTCAAAGAAGGAGAGGAATCTTTAAAAGTTGCAGATCCATCCAAGTTGGAGTCCGTAGAGACCCAATCCTTTCTAATCTATGGTCACATATAATTTTGGAAAGTCTTAGAAAGATTTGGGATACAAATCTGGTTCAGCTGAAGAAAGACTTCCCTGATATTTTTCAGTTCATGTAAGTTATAGGTTTTGCTCAAATAATTTTTGTGTATCAATACATTTTTTGCAACCACCTTTGCCATTGATGCCAAAGGGGGAGAAGGAATGGAGTGAAAAAATTTTAATCTTCTCAGGGGGAGAATTGGAGAATCACATTTTTGAATTTTTTGTTGAGTAGTACAGTCTATCTTGGTACTGATCCGACAGTCATTTTTCACTAATTGTTGCCATCAATTCCAAAGGGGGAGATTGTTGGCAAGAGAAACTACGAGAATCACTTGGTATTGTCATTGATGGAAACCATAATCATCCATCAGGTCCGCACTCCATCATTTTCTCCTATTGGCAAGAAGACTCAAAAGTATCAAACAAAAACAATGTATCCAGTAACTCAAAGTTCTTTGATTTGTAAGATCATCTCTGAGTATTATTTTCTTTGCTCATCTCAGGGAACGTTTGTTGGTATATTATCCTCATCTCTTCTAATGTGTAGTGACTCATACCAAATTATGTGTAATATAGAAGATTCAGTTGTTGTGTTCTTAGGATTTATTGTATTAAGGTCGACTACTTGAGTATACAAAGTCGCGGATGCATGGGAACTAAGTAATTAAGTATATCTATGTTTGTATGTCATTTTTTGGGTCCTAGCCAAGATGTGGCTGAACTTTGTGGGTACACATTGTATATTTCCCATTATATAAGCTAACAATGTGTAAAAGAAACCTATATTCCAGATATACATACTTGATCCTCTATATCATTTTGTGTCGTGTATGATTTTTGCTAGTGTCCAATCAGAAAGTTAGAGCAAAGTAGAGGTGTGATAATGCGTAGTTTCACTTGCACATAGATGATCTATGTTATGTGCACAAGCAGAGCAGAGAAGAATTCCAAATTCAGTCTGTAGAAGAAAATCTCAAATGATGTGCTTTAATTAAAACTATAATTAGGAATTCTAGATGCTAATCCTTCAGTTCAAATCTTCAGATGGTTTTAATCTAAACTCTTGGGCAGAAAGCCCTTTCCTTTTGAGTAGTGAGCTCTAGGTAGTACACCTGAATTCAAGTGCATTCCCTTGTAATATTCACTTTTGAGTATACTTAGAATCATACTTGTGGATTAGCCATCCACCGTGGTTTTTCCCCTAACAGGGTTTCCACATAAAAATATTGGTGTTATGGTGTTGTGTTTCCTTTCTTTTTTATGCATTATGAATGAATTTTATTGATGCTTTAAAGTTAAAGATTACTAAATTTAATTTTTTCACAACACTAATTCACCCCCCCTCTCAGTGTGGCCTGTTTCCAACATTTACAACCATTATGGGGTTGTTGATTGCACTATTTTTGCATTCTCTTGGGAAACATCTTGTTCTTGCTGACTATTTGAAGAATTATCTTCAATATTCTCTGCATCCTTTTTATCATCCTCTTTCCTTTTTTGTTCTTCATCTGCATCATTCTTATATTCACTCTTAACCTCTATATGTGATATGTCTATAGGCTCATTCACTAGAGACCAAGAGGGCATTTTTGCTTTCACTTCTGATGTGGCTTCTTTACTTTCCACTTCTTTCTCTTCTAATTGTTTCTTGAAATCACTTAGTTGCCCACCCTTGAGTGTAGAGACTTCTTCATTTTAAATCTCCTCTTCAGGATCCCTTGTAATATCCTCCTCCTCATGCACAACTTCATCATCCAGGGGCACATTTTAGAAAGGAGATGTAGGAGGGGAATTATTTCTTGTATTGGCTCTCTTTTCTTCTTCTTGAGCATCCTTAGTAGGTTTCTCTTCATTATTTTCAAGCTCATTTTTCATTTCATCTACATTCTCTATAGGAGGAGCCTTTTATTTGGGAGAACTTCTCCTCAAATATACTTGTAGCTTCTATCTTAAGCTTTCCAATTATACCACCTTAATAGGGGTAGTGCCTTCTTCATTTAACTTTTCCTTCTTTGATTCAGAAATCCTTTGAACTTCAATGATAATCTTTCTCTTCTTTTTCAAAGTCTAGGATTCTTCAGTGCCTTCTTCAAGTAATTAATTTTGAGGGCCTCCTAGATTTGGCAATAGGTTGTCTCTTTTCCTTGCTCTTTTCTTGACTCTTGTTTCTTCTTTTAATGAGGAACTATGTTTCCTCCACATCTTCTTCTGAAAGGGCCTCTATAGTATCATCTTTAGGTTTGTATATTCTGAAAGGGCAGGTATAGTATGATCTTTGGTTGTTTCTACTTATTCTGAATGGGATTCAAGATCCCCCATCAAATCATATGTGAACTTAGTGCAACTTGTCTCCAAGTCTATAATTTTTTTCTTTACCCATAACTTAGAATACTTTAACACAAGAGCATTAAGAAAATTCAAGTCAACTACCTCTTCCTCAGACCATTTGATAATAGGAAGTGGTTTATCTTTGTATTGCTCATAGTCATGGTGTTGCAGAAGATCCTCCTCATCATCCACTTGATCAGGAATATTGGCTATCTTATGCAATCTAATACATCTCAAAGACAACCTGGAACATTTTCTCCTAAGCACCTCAAACTCATCTTTGTAGTTAGCCCAATAATCTTCTATGTGAATCTTGTGCTTGTACTATCTATTTGCTGACTTTTGAGAAATTCCATTGGGATCAAATTTATTTCTATTTGTATGTGAATATAAATGTAATTACACCATCTCATTCTAAGAATAATATGCACTTTGGATGGAAGGGAAAGCTTCCATGACCCCAATTCTTAGAGGAAATTCAACTCCAAGTCATGTCTTGTGCATATGCTTCACAATTGTATCAAAATCCATCAACTGCCTAGTCAATTCTAGCAAAATGAGTTTATTTGCTGCGTACCTTGGTAACCTCATATGCACTGCTAGTGATACTTGCACTGCTAGTGATACCTGCACTATGATATAAGAGAACCTTGGGAACTGAATAAACCATTGACCTTATTTCCTTATCAATTCCATGGCCTCTATTGATATTCTAACATGTAGTGCCTCCTATAACAATCTTATGATATACATTAAAAGGAATCATTTACCCTCTTATAATTGGATGTATTAAATTGGATTTGAGGGTAGACGTCACATATCCTATCATTGCCATTGAGTCCCTTTCAATTAAAACCTTTGTAATTATTCTTCCTGGCCAAAAAATATATAAGGTAAGAGGTCATGGTGAACTTCTTTGTATCTTTCACATTCATCAATTGTATGTCTAGGTTGTCAATCAAGATACCTGGCCAGTGATAATGGATACCTTTCACAATTTATGAGATAGCATAAAACTTCCAATTATTGAATATGAAAGCCTCCTCTAATCCCATTATCCTACCTAAGAGGTTAATCATATCATTGTACTCTAATTTGAAATCAATCCTATGAAATTTCCTAGGTAACTTTGAGTAGTGTGATTTTGGCTTAGCAATCCATTACTATTTATTATGGCCAAAGCTTTATTGAGATCCTTTGCATAAAATTCCTCTACTACCTTTATGTTAATCTTTACAAGATTGTGATGTGATCCTATGTTTAAGGTCTCTACAATAGATTCTTTATTAAAATTGGCCATACTCCTCCCTTGAGGACCAACAATCACTCTCTTATCTAAATCATAGTGCTTGGCACACTCCAAGACTAACCCTAGATATTGTAGTGTGGGATAAAATCCTATAGCTTGAGCCAATCTTGTATGGGTGATGATCTCAACAAGATTTGAAGGTTCATCCCCAAACATCCTCTATTTAAAATCATCATAATCTACATGGCCCATGTTGGTATCACTTATCTTGCTCCATGTTGAAAGAATAATGGATTCAAGGCAAACACCCTTGAAATCATACTTCATCCTTTTAGCTCTACTTTGAGGTTCCTCTAGACCAGGTTCAAATTTCTTTGCCTTAGATCCCTTCTCTTGAATAGACTTGACATTCATCTATTAGAAAGAAACAACAATTACAATGAGATTAACCATAATCAAGCATTGAATCCAAACATGTAACCATGAGAATCTATAAACATTACACAATTAACCTCAAAATACCATGGAAACCTTAAAACTCCCATCACAAAGCCTTAAAGTAAGACATCAATTTTTTTGGGGATTTTGGTCATGGATGGAATTTGGGGAATCCACCCCTATGTGAATTATCCAAGAGTTTGTGAGCTTGAGGAATCTAGAGGATACCAATTTTTTTGAAGGGATCAATTAAATCTAAATTCAAGTCACCATTCCCTTCCTAACATGATTCAATAACTACCTATTCAAATAATGAGATCATATTCACACATTCATTCACACCTCACAAGAATTTGAGATCTTCATGCTCTGATGAATTCAAAGAATCCATGAGCAGGCAGATTTTATGAAAGAAATGACACTCGAAAAATCTGACATGATGTATTTTCTAAGGAACAGGACCCAACCATAATCTAACTCATGATATATCATTAATGCCATGAAACCATTCCTAGGTTAGCTTTGAAGTCACATACATGCATTAATTCAATCTTAGCACAATCTCAGGAGTTGGGAGTTTGATGGATTCAATGAATCCGTCAACATACGAATTTCCCAAAAAGACTAACCTTCATAAAATATGTGTGTAGGCAAATTTATCAAAACTCTTAGATTATCCTTGTTTCTTCAATTTTGCACAAAAACCAAGTCCTGACTCAAATTTCTCAATTAAACTCATGACTTAGATTCATTCACAAATCAAAATTCAAACATAAGTTTTATAATATAGAATGAATTTAACTTCAAACCCATCACATAGCGTTTAACTCATTATCAAATCTTCTAAAACTAGAATGAGGGAAAACATGGATACAAATAGGGTTTTCAAATCACCTATCCATAGTGAATCAATTCCAAACTAAGCACAACCATATTCAAATGCTTTAGATTCAAACCCTTGTTTTGATAAAAAAAATTGTATGCCCTATCTCGCCATAGTAGAGAAATTGAAAATAAACCCTCATGGTGGAGATCATGCCCTTACTCATGTAAATTTGAATAAGAAATAAGATATCACAAAGGACTTCAAGAAAAACCTTGAATCATCAATTATTCTTTGTTAAAATCCCATAAAATCAGGTGCAACCAATAGACGAATGCTAATAACACTCACCCAAAGTTAACTGATGATAAAGAAATAGAGAACAAATGAATGTATCATCGAATCCCCAAAGCAATAAAAAAACCATGCTAAAATCACAAGGTATTTAAAAGACTTTACCTTTCAAACAGAGCATTCAAGAATAGTGAGTTGAGTGCACCTGAAAGTTGAGTTGATGATCGAAAAAAAAACCTCAAAGTTGCCACAAATCACCGACACCAAATGTTGAGGGAGGCAAAGAGTTCTTCAAATGCTGCAAATTAATAATGAAAATAGAATTACAAAGCTTTAAATCAACTTCTCAAAGAGAATTGAATGCACCCTAAATTGGTGATTGATGAGCCATTAATACAATGATGTGACCCTTGAAAGTTTAGAAATACAACCAAGAAGCAAATTTGGGGAATCTAGCAGAGGATAGATTCTCTGAGAGGATAGACCTGCAGGGATCTATAATGGGTCAGATTCTCTAAGAGGAATAAAATTTGGAAAATCTAGGAGGAGACAGATTCTCTGAGACTTCCCCTAACTTTTATAATTTGATTCCTCTAATGAAATTTCCATCGAAGGTTACAGTTCAAGACATCAATCGAGATCAAGATGTTGCAAATAAAAGCACCCAAAGTGTAGATGGATCATTAATTAAACCAGGTGAAGTAAACCCAAAACTTAGAGGAACCTATCCCTTAAGGGGAAGAGGTCAAACCTATAGAAAAAATAGAAAAAAAAAAGCAAGAGAAAGAGGGCTCCTACCTTTGGTAGGGAGTGTGTGCAAAAAGTGCACAAAAAATGGTGAATTCTATTGGGAAAATTCTCTAGATAATTTTGATGATAGATTGGAATCAAGAACCCATAATATATGTTTTCCATCCTCACATCATGTTAGTCAATAAACTAAAGATTCAAAACCGCTGAACAAGCTAGCCCTTCTTGTGTTGGAAATCCAAGTGTGTGTAGATGTATTAATCTCCCTCCCTTAGCTACTACAGAGAAACCAAGTTTAGTTAGGTTAAGCCACATAAATATTCTAGCTCCAAAAGAAACCTAGACAAAGCCTCACTACTAGTCAAACATCCATAGCCCTGATGAGGTTATCGCTATGATTATCCTGAATATAGCTCTACTACCAGCAAAACATCCATAGCCCCGGTAGAGATATTTGGATCCTCATGATAAGTTGAATTCTCTTTCTATCAATTTTCAATATTTTCTTCTCTTTTCTTTTCTTTTTGATATTTATTTTCATCTCTTTTCATTTCAACCTATAAGCAATGAAGCTCACACTCACGGTTAAGAATCATAGTGGTGCTGAAGAAGAAATATAAGATTTTTCACTTAACAAGACCTTACAAGGACCCACAACAACCTCAAGATTCTTAAGATATGTGTGAAATATAATATTTGAGAAAATTTAGGAGCTAACTCAATCCAATAACTTATCCACTTCATACATTTAGCACATGTGACACCAAATAGAGGAATTCCATGATTTCATCTAGAAAAGTGATTAGAGTTTGTAAAGGAAATACTTAAAGCAGTCCCAAATAAAATAATGATTGTGAATATAAGACACTTCCCCAACACAAAGAACAGAGAGACCTCAAAACCAAAGCAAAGAAAGAAAAGAAACCTACACTAACCAAAAAAAAAGCAAAGAAAACCAACCCAAAATAAACCAAAAGAAAGCAGATGCCTAACCTAACTATTTACAAGGATGATTTGGAGTAAACTCAAGAAAGGAAGTAATGCTTCAAATATTACCCATTGAATGGTAATGGGACATCCTCTCTAGTGAGAGTCTTGAGACCAAAAGCATTATCTCCTAGGATTTCAGAAATTTGGAAAGGTCCTAGCCATAACTTGTCAAATTTACCATGCTCCCCTTTCTTTTCATATGCTTTATCCCAGTACAAAACTAGGTCAACATTTTGAAAGATTTAACTTTATCCTTATGATCAAACCATCATTTAACAATACCCTGATGCTTAGAAATTTTTTCTAGGGATGCATCTCTTTTCTCTTACAGCTATAACAATTCAACCAGGTGGACCTCTAAATGCTCTCCTTCCTCATAATACTAATTGATAAGTTTGAGAGTAGGGATTTTCAATTGGATAGGAAAAAAAGGCTCAAGTTCATAAACCAAGTGGTAAGGGGAGGTCTCCAATGAAGCTTTCTTTTGGGTACAATCATCCCACAAAGAAAATCTTAACTATTTTCATCATTCTTTGGGATTTTTGTCAATTAACCTATGAATGATAGTGAGAAAGTTCTTGTTGGTGCACTTTGCTAAACCATTTCCTTGGGGACATTAGTTGGATGCAAACTTAATTATAATACCATGATCAAATTCCCACCTAGAGAATTTTAATGACAAAAAATAAGGTCCATTATCACACACAATAGAAAAAGGGCAACCAAAACGATTGATAATCCAAGCTTCAAGAAAATTTATAACTACCTTTGTTGTACATTGCTTGCAAGAAATTGCTTCAGTCCACCTATTGAAGTAATTAGTGGTACTTAAAACATACCTGTGTCCAGTTGAAGATGGTGGGTTGAAAGGACCAATAAAGTAAGAAAAAGGTCTTACCTCGATCACCAGTTGTAATGGTAAAGAAACATTCTTCTCCCTAGTGGTAGAGGTTTGAAACACATGAAATTCCTTATGTAATTGTATGTTTCCTTGAATATGGTAGGACAATAATACCCATCATGCATAATTTGAGTTGTCATGGACATACCTGATCCCTTGCCTATCCCATACCTGTCATGTAGTTCTTCCATAACCCTAGTGGCCTCTTCTTTTCAAGGACATCTGAGATATATGCCCTCCTGATTCTTCTTATATAAAATTTCTCCCTTGAGCATGTAGCTATCACTCTTCAAGCATAAAAATCTCCGTTGTATTGGATTCAAATGATCAGGGCATTTCTAATTCATCAAATAATAGACTAGGTCATCATACAATTCATTAGGTGAGACATCTTGGAGATGATAATTTTGTGCTATAATCTTGAGGCATGTCTCAGCCATTTTCCTTGTTAGATCTTTCCCTCTCACTAACTTCATTAGCTAGATCTCAATTTCATACTCCTATAACATAGTGACCCACTTAGTTCTCCTTTCACCCATCTAATTTTTCATTAATAGGAGTTTCACTACTAGGTCAAACACAATGGAATACACCTTATTTATCATAATATAGTGCCTGAATTTATTGAATCTTCTAACAAGTACATAAGCTTGCTTTTCCACATTCATATATTTCAATTATGCATCCCTAAGAGGAACACTCATGAAGGCTATTGGACTATCATTTCCCTCATCTAACTTTTGGGTCAACATGCTAGCACAAGAATGGTCTAATGCAAAAGAATATGTATAAAAGGGATTTTTATAATTAGGGCTCACCAAGATAGGAGAAATGGTTATGGATCTCTTAGTTCATCAGTATTCCACTCCACTTACACATATTCTTTCAACATCACAATCAGTGGCTTAACTATTTCTACAAACCGAGTGATGAATTTTTGAACAAAGTTGATCTTCCCAAAGAAAGACTTCATTTCCTTTTTTCTACCAGGGGGCTATATGTTCAGGATGGCCTAGATTATTTCAGGATCAATTGAAATGCCATTTTCAGAGATCACATGTCCTAAGACCTTTCCTTTTGTTACCCCAAATATACATTTCTTGAGGTTGAGGTAGATGCCAAATTCTCTGCATCTTTGGAGTACCTTGCATAAGTTTGAAATATGATCTCCCCTATTCTTAGAGGAAACTATCAAATCATCTATGTAGATAATAATTCACTTACCAATTATATCCTTGAAGGAAATATCCATAGCTGTTTTGAATATGGCCCTTGCATTGATTAATCTGAAAGGTATCCTTTTTTATGTAAATGTACCCCATTTGGCTGTAAAGGTAGTCATGCATATCCTCGTACTACACCATGACTTGGTTATAGCTTGAGTAACCATCTAGAAAGGACATCATTTGGGATCCATTCACAATCTGTAAAACCCTATCCAATGAAGGGATTGGATAGTTATCCTTTTCTAAAGCATGATTAAGATTCCAAAAATCCACACATAACCTTATCTCTCCATTATTCTTATGAACTAGGACTAGATTGGAAACCCATTTTGAATGCTTGATTGGGAAAATGATGCGGGAAGAAAATAGTTTTTGCACTTCATTTTGAATAAGAAGCTCCAATAGTGCATTAATAGGCCTTTTTCTTTTTCAAAATGGCTTTGCATCAGGATTTAGAGGAATAATGTGTTATTATTGATGTATCATAAGTCTTCAAGTCCTCATAACTCCAAGATATAACATCTTGATATGCATGTAAAGAATCTATTAATCCTTTCCTTTCCTCTGGAGTGCATACTTTACCTATGAAAATATTCTTGACATCTTCTAGAGTGCCCATACTATATGCCTCACATTGACTAGCTATTGAATCCTTCTTTGTCTGTTGATCCTGATCCCTTATTTTGTCCAAGTCAAAGATCCTCTCAAGTTGCACCATCCCTCTAGGAATTATATTTTTCTTCAAGTTAATGAACCCTTCAATATCTAATTCTACCTCTTGAGGTTTTGCTTCATCAATTATCTAAGAAGTAAACACATCAGAACTACTGATAAAGTCTAGAATATGCTTGTCATCTTCAAACACTTGAAAATTTGTCACATTATTAAGGATAGAAGGGATTAATGTAAATTCAACCATGAATATTTTTAATCCAAAAAAGGGAAATGGCTCTAGAGTGCTAGCTTCTTGTGCCAAAGCATCCATAATATGATTCTTTCTTTTGGTGATCAATTGAATGTTAAATGCATCAAATCTCTCTATCAGGTCCCATACCCTATTCTTGTAATTAGTCATTCTCCTATCATGGCAAGAGTATTGTTTTCTAACTTCCTTGACCACTAATTCAAAATCTCTAAAAACTTGCAATACCCTGACCTTCTTTCTTAGAGCCATGATAAACCCATGTATCAATGCCTCATATTCAATTATATTATTAGTGCATTGGAATTGTAATATATGTGTAGAAAAGAAGCTCTTACCTATCAGGCTTATTAACTCAAATCCAAGACCAACTCTTTGTTTAGACTTAGGGCCATCAAACTGTAATGTCCAAAATTTGGTGGAAGACATACCTCTAGAATTTCTTCTATTTTCATTCTTACTTGATGAGGGATCTTCTTGTACAATAGGTTGTTTACCTTTTTGATCTTTCTGGATTTCTTGAACTTCAAGTCTGACTATCAAAGAAGGGTTAATACAACTCTTGACCTACTCCGCAACAGTCTGACAAAGACAACACTTGAACTCAATATGTGAAGCATTATGAACTCTACACCATTTGGGGAGCAAAAACTCCTCAAAATTCCTTTTCCTTCCCAAATTTATTTGATCTTCAATGCACCTTTGAATGAATTCCTAAAATTTATCAAGCAGACCAAGATTACCATCACTTTTATCAGAATCTCCATCTGACTCTACGATTTCCTCCATACTACTAAAACAATGAGTTAGATCCTTAGAAATATCATGCATCATTAACACTTCCTCCACTTCTGATTCATCATCAACCACTACTAGGATATAATTTCCTAAACTTGCCTCAGAAACCAACACTTCATTTGATGTGTTTTGATACTCAGTGATTAGATACTTCAATCTTGGCTCTCTTTCAATCCTAATTTTATTAGGAGCTCCCTTCCATGGCAACCACATATGAGAGTGATCCTTGGAGGTATATCCATTAACGAATCTCATGAAATACCTTCCTAGAATCATCCCATAGGCATCAAGTATATCAACCACCTAGATATTGATGACTTGTTGCACATATGGATCTGATGCCACCTACATTGGGATCATATTTAATTCTCCTACTACACTTACCTCAGTTTTTTTTAACTGAGTCACCTTACATTGGGAAGGATCAAGAGTGATGCCTAGAGC
The DNA here is from genome assembly GCA_007115665.2 of Sequoiadendron giganteum. Classification (NCBI taxonomy): domain Eukaryota; kingdom Viridiplantae; phylum Streptophyta; class Pinopsida; order Cupressales; family Cupressaceae; genus Sequoiadendron; species Sequoiadendron giganteum. Next base: position 305,231,758 of record CM021101.1, read on the forward strand.
TTTGCAAACTAAAAATAGCATAACATTTGTTGATGCTCTAGAATCCAATAAGAAATTGTGTAGATTCTTTCCAAATATATGAATGGAAATCAAGAAAGGAGGAGTATCCAACTTAACTTGAAATAAAATTATTGGAGAATCAACATGGGACACTCTTTTTTTTCCTTTTCTTTACTCTTATCCTTTGTCTATGTTTGAGTATATCCTTTGTCTATGTTTGAGCATGATCATCAACATGCTGATTACTCTAACTCTAGACTGGTTGAGAATTCTATATATTTATAGTTGCCTCCTCGACTAATGGTTCAACAAAACTAGTTTTCTTCACAGTAGCATCTTGTGAGGACTTTTATTGTACATTCTCATTTGAAGAACCAAATACAACACTTCTAATGGTTGGAAATCTCAATAGCTCAAAGGATAAAAGACTTGCCTTTATCTTCTTGAGTTCCTCAGCCACATATTCACTCATTTGAGTCATATTCATGTCATTCTAAGAGTTACTAGGTTGTTCCCCTTCTTTTTCCTTGGCAGCCCTAGCATAACCTCCTTTGGAAGCATCAATAGATCCCCCTCTAGAAAATTACTACTTTGGCACATGAGGATATGAAGGGTTGTTACTTTCATCTAGATTAGGTTATGTGTTGAAATTATTAAGTGGTGTAAATTTGGTAAAGGGCCCACTAGCCTACTTGTTCCTCAAATCATATGGCCTGGTTCTCTAATGGAACATTTGTACTTCATCTATTCTATGTTCATCTTCATCTACATGACCATTATGAATAGTATCATTATCTTCAAATAATTGAGATATAGAATCTCCATTACATACCTAGTTAGAATTGTTACCTTGCCCAACCAGTTCCTCCTTTGGTCCATTTTCCTCACCCTTTGGAAAGGGAGCATGATTTAACATTAGTACTAGAGAATCATAAGGATTAGATGGCATAATTTCTTGCCCACATGCACCACTGAAAATAAATTATTGGTCCTCCATATGGAATATGGCTACTCCTATCTGGAATTCAAGACAATCAAATTCAAAATGTTGTGTTGTCTTATGGAGTCTGTAGTATCTAGCTAAGGAAACTTTAGCCAAGAGGATTGTACTTGTTGATTTATCTTGATTACTAGGTTGTTCTAGTGGTGTAGGTACTCCTCCCTTATTGGTTATGGTGTTCTCAGCCCTATTTTGTCTTGGGGGTGGCCTCCTATCAAAATTATATCTTGATGATTGAAATTTGTCAACCTGACCTTGACCTCTTTCAAAGTTTTTCCCTTGACCTCTTCTAGAAAATTTTCCTTGGCCATGACGAAAGTCACTATTTTCTCTACTGTAATTGGACCGTATGCCTCTTTGTGTAGCCTATAATTGACTATTTTGATTTCTCAAGTAGGTGATTTTAGTAGATAACTTCTTGAATTTCTCTATAAATGCATCCATCCTTTCCTTATCCTTACTACCTTATGCTAGTATAGAATTTTGTGATTGATTCAACACTTCAGAATGCTGCAAGTAGGTTGGGATATTGGATTTCTACTAAGGGAATGTTCTCTACCCTGAATTTTTTAGATAAGGAGGAAGTGGATGAGCTTGATTTAATGGAGGACCCAAGTGTGGAACCATAGACATTTGAGGGATCAAGGTCATTGGAGGGGTCTAGTTCACTAGAGCTTGGCTCAACCATTAGACTTGTCTTGGATGGGCAGCATGTCCTAATGAAGGAAAGGGTCCAAAAAAATGTTGCCTTAAATCTGTGCTAGCCTTGACTGCCTAAACATATGAATCTGTTAGTGAACCTAGAGGTTCATGTTTCCACTTAATGAAAGTAGAGGTGAGGCTATCTAGTGCTTCATAATATACTTCTTTAGTTTATGCATCATCTATGACATAAGGTGGCTGCAATTTCTAGTAGGCATTATGAAATCTATTGTTAAATGAGCCTATGGGTTCATTGAATTCCCTCTTGATTGATATGAACTAGAGGTATAGGTCATTACGACTAACTAGAATATTGAACTTCTACAAAAAGTAAGTCTCCAATTGATCCTAGCTAGTGATAGAACTAGTCGATAAATGATTGTACCAATAGGATGCCTCCTCTCCTAGTGAATAGGGAAAGAGTCTACATGCCACATCTTCATGATTAATTAGTCTATCTTTTAGGGTGGTCTACAAAAATTTAATATGCTCCTTACTATTCCTATTGGGATCATTGACATGTAACTTGGAACAAAAATGCTTAGGATTATTAGGCACAACATTATAGTTGTTGAAGGATAGGGGTGAGAGGTTGTTTTCCAGAAAAGCCATTGGTGATGGTGGAGGTGGTAGTGGTTGATTAGGGATTGGTCGAGGCTGTTGAACCAGGGTGGAATTAGGCTTAGTAGGCTCAATGGGAGTGGGTTAAGTTAGAATGGCCTCAGAATCAAATGATGAAGAGTTGGATGAAGAAGATGGATAGATGGGTGAATATGATGAGGATTATTTTCTTTTCTTGGTCCTTCTTGACATGGTAGTGGCTCCTAGCTCTTGAAAATATCCTCCTGCTAGAGATCTAGTCTATCTTCTGAATATTTATGGAGATATGGATGATAGAAAATTCTCTATCTTTGTTGAATCAACCCCCCTTTGAGCACCAATCTATTGATGGTGTTTTTAGCACTGCAAAAAATTTGATAGAATACAGGTGTCCTATATCTCTTGAAAGGTAAATTTCTATCAAAAATACTTAAGAAATAACCCCAAGGTCTCTAATGTCAAGTCTTGACAATGCAAAAACAACTAAGTGAAAAATATGAAAATCTTGGTAATCACAAGGGAACTTACAAACAAAATGTTGGAATCTTGAAGTTCAACAAATATTAAAAAAATTGTGATTCTTTGTGAATCTTTCTCTAACAATATCAAAGAAATAGAAAAAGATAAGGGTTAGAGAGATATCTAATCTAAAACCTAAGAACAATTTTGCAAATAACAGTGTTCAAGATGGACCAATCTTCTAAAACCAATATTTTCTTAACCAAGTTTAAATCCACTGTATCACAAGGAAAGTGCAATATCCAAAGGAATCAAAATATTTTCATATTGTTAATATTCAAACATTCATCCAAACATTCACAACTGAACATGAGTGCAAAATAGAGTAGGCCTAGGCTAACTTTACACAACAATCCACCATCAACAAATCACTAAAAGTATGGACTGAAGATTCCTCAACACCTCCAACACTTTTTCATTAAGAAAAATGAACTACAACTAGTTCTAAGATTAATCATAAAACCAGAGTGACAAGAACCATGCACAAATGAAATAACACAAAGAAGAGCACCAAAAGACAATGTCTCCACTTCACCAATAATTTGAAACAATTCAAGTTTCTCAAATGTAGTAGTATCAGCAACTATTAGCTAGGCACTATTCACTACCAGCTATCAACTATCCACTTTCAACCTTAGAAATGAGGAGGAAGCCTCAATTTATAGAAATCTTCAAGCTAGGTAGGCCTAAGAGAAATACAAATTAGGGTCTTACAATTAGGTCATCTAGATAGGCTACCCTTGACACTTTTTTAAAAATTCCCTAATTTGAATTTACAATAAAATAATACAAGGTCGACCTTAAAAGATAAATTTTATAATTAAATATTGCATGGTGTAGAATTCAAGGTGTGGACAAATTGTATCCTTGGAAAGTTTGATGTAGAAGGCACATTATTCTAGGTGTCTAGGCTAACTCAGGAATTGGAATAAATTTTATTCTTAACTTAATTGATTTTAACTCATCTTCATATTTAACTAGAGAATTTTCCCTCTCTATTTTCAAACCTTGATATTTATCCAGGCTAGAAATGTAGATGGCCGCATCCTCAAGTTGGTCTTTGACAATTAGGCCATTGATAGCTAGAGAGTAAACTTTAAGCCACCTTTTTTGTAACTAGTTGACATTTAAATTATTTTGCCAAAATTTTCTCCTTTTAGTGAAATTCTCCAAAATTGTAACACAACCATCATATATTTATTTCATCTTATGTTGGACCTTTGTCATCTTCTTACGGGCTTTCATCATTAACTCCTTTCTATAATTCCTTAGCTCCTTCCAGTCCAATTACTTGGCTATATCGTTTGAGGTAAAGATGTTCTTCTTGAGGAGTTATTCCTTAGGAGTATTTGCAATCTTTTTTAATTAATCAAAAGTAATATCATCTACGTTCTAAAAATCCATTGCAAACTAAGATGTTTCCTCCAAAAATGTTGCAACTTTTTCATAGGTTTGTAATATTTTTTCAATCGCCTCATTTCCTCTCTTGTACACACTATCTAACCATTCCTAAGTGGCCTATGTAGATTCCCTGATCTTCTCAATCTCAAAATAAACATCCTTTGACAACAACCCTTCTGAAGATTAAGACCCTTCACTACCCTGTTCTTTCAAGGGTTTAACTAAATGCTAAGCATACCTATGCACCTCCCTTAGTTTCCTTTGCAACTCTTCCTTTTCTTTGGTTTCTTTATCCAATCTTCTAAGGATCACTTGCGCTCATTCTTGAAAATCCTCCTTTTCCTACTCTTTTGTAGAAGGGCCAAGATTAATAGTCTCTATTTTGTAATATGGGGTCCTTACCTCATCTTTGTACTTATCCCCTATAGGCGCAACAACATGAGAAATTTTATTGTTAAATTCATCTCTTGCAAACTTTGAAATTTTTTTGGCTCTTTTCCTTTCTTTGGGTTGTCCCCAATTCTCTAAAAGCTTGCCCCAATTAGGATTTTCATCCTCCACAATGATGGAATTTTGTTTTAGCCTCTTCTCCAACCATTCTAGGGTAGTTGATTGCTCTATTTTTGCATTCTCCTGGGAAACATCTTGTTCTTGCTGACTATTTAAAGGATTATCTTCAATATTCTTTGCATCTTTGTCATCCCCCTCTTTCCTTTATTGTTATTCATTTTCATCATGCTTATCTTCACTCTTATCCTTTGTATGTGATATGTATATAGGCTCCTTCAATGGAGGCCAAGAGGGAATTTCTACTATCACTTTTGATGTGGATTCTTTATTTTGTACTTCCTTCTCTTCTAATTGTTTCCTCAAATCACTTAGTTTCCCACTCTTGGGTGTGGAGACTTCTTGATTTTCAATCTCCTCTTCAGGATCCTTTGTAATATCCTCCATCTCATGCATAATTTCCTCATACAAGAGAAAATTTTAGAAAGGAGAGGTAGGAGGGGAATTATTTCTTGTATTGGCTCTCTTTTCTTCTCCTTGAGCATCATTAGTAGGTGCATCTTCATTATTTTCAAGCTCATTTATCATTTCATCCACATTCTCTATAGGAGGAGCCTTATATTTGGAAAAAATTCTCCTCACATATACTTGTGGCTTCTCTCCTAAGCTTTCCAATTCTACCACCTTAATAGGGGTAGTGGCTTCTTTGTTAACCTTTTCCTTCTTTGATTTAGTAGTTCTTTGAGCTTTAGTGATAATATTTCTCTTCTTTTTTGAAGTCTAAGCTTCTTCAGTGACTTCTTCAGTAATTTATTTTGAGGGCCTCCTAGACTTAGTAGTAGGTTATGTCTTTTGCTTGCCTTTTTCCTGGCTCCTAGTTCTTCTTTTAATGAGGGACTATGTTTCCTCCATATCTTCTTCTAAAATGGCCTATGTAGTATTATCTTTAGTTGTTTCTACTTCTTCTTTTGAATGGGATTCAAGATCCCCCATGAAATCATATGTGAACTTGGTTCAACTTAACTCCAAGTCTAGAATTTCGTGCTTTACCCACAACTTGTAATACTTTAACACAAGAGAATTAAGTATATTCAATTCAACTACCTCTTCCTTAGACCAATTGACAACATGAAGTGGTTTATCTTTGTATTTTTCATAGGCATGTTGTTGTAGAAGATCTTCCTCATCATCCACTTGATCTAGAACATTGGATATCTTATACAATCTGATCCATCTCAAAGAAAACCTGGAAGATTTCATCCTGATCACCTCAAAATCATCTCTACAGTTAGCCCAATAATCTTCTATGTGAATCTTTTGCATGTACTCTCTATTTGCTAACTTTTTAGAAATTCCATTAGGATCAAAGTTATTTCTATTTGTATGTGAATATAAATGGAATTCACTACAACAAATCCCTATGATTTGCTTCAATTTTTTCTCCATTTTCTCACTTCCACCCAATGCTTTAATGTATTTTTTGCCAATTTTTTGAAAATGTCAGTGCTATTTATTTGCACTGATGAGGACTAGTCAGCACTAATTTAGGCACTAATTTATGCCGGAATTATCAACACCTTTCGCACCAATATTGGCTTTGAGTGTGTTGCCACTATTAGCACCACCTTTGGCTCCTATTTTAGCTTTGAGTTTAGCGCCACTTTTATCTCCTGACTTTAGCTTCGATTTTAGCTTCAGGTTTAGTGGCAGTTTAGACACCCCTATGTTGAAGAGAATTATTTATATGTGTCATCAACGATGTAAGACAAAGAAATGTCAACAAGATACGAGCATATTGAGGAGAGAATCACTTACATCACATTGACAAGGTATATCTACAAGTGCTCAATGAAACACATCTCTTGGATGTAACGAAGTAATGTTGATGAGACATTGAGATATTGGTAAGACAAATAAGATTGTCTCATTGACACTCTTCAAGTAATGATCAAAAGCATACACTACTAAACTACCGGGAGGGTGAGAAACATATGTAGTAGAGTGGTATACACTGCAACCCCATAGCAAGAAGCCTTGAGCAAGGCAGTAGTGCAGTAAGTAGCTACAAAGAAGGGAAAAACACAACCATACCATAGCAATAATCACGAGTCTCCCCGACATGACAGAGTTACACTGATATATAAAGAAATACCACCGAAGGAAAATATCGATGAGATAGTGGCATATTAGCAAGAGATATTAACTTGTCTCATCAACACTGACAACCAACATCATAGGAACACAAGATCTTATGTCAATGAGACATTGAGATATCATTAAGACAAATAAGATTGTCTCATCGAAACTCTTCGGGTAATGATCAAAAGCATACACTGCTATACCACTAGGAAGGTGAGTAACATATGTGGTAGAGTGGTATACACCGCAACTATGTAGTAAGAAGCCTTGAGTAAGGTGGTAGTGTGGTAAACAACAGAAGAGGAGGGAAAAGCACCGCCATACCATAGAGGGTATAATAAGAGACGGCGGTAGTATGGTAATTATGGTAGAAAATCACATTAGTCACAATACATTTAAATAAACCATTTAAGGAATCAAGAATATAGCCCACCAAAATACTCTAAAACTCTAATAAACATACTCTATTTTTTTTGTCAAAATCTTATTTTCAAGCATAGCCCGCCAAAATGGAATTTTCATTTTAATAAATATACAATAAAAAATTCGTTGAAACCTTATTTTTAGGCATAGCCCACCAAAATGGAGAAGTGTTTCAGTAAATAATGAAAGGGAATGGTAAGGAGATGTGTGTGATAGGAGGCATAGGGTTCATTTATGTTGATATTCTAGCTCTGATCAACAAGGATTACAATGTTTGCGCTACTGTTTGTAATCCAGGTATTTAATTGACATATGTTTGCATAATCTCAAATTCCTTCAGATGCTTTTGAAGTATCAATGTATCCTATATAGGGTTTAGAATGACTTCTTTTAATTTTAAAAAATAAATCAGATGCTTTTGAAGTATTGATGTGTCCTATATAGGGTTTCGAATAATTTATTTTTATTTTAAAAAATAAAGAAATGATGTATTTTCCTATGATTAGATAATGTGGAGATCTAAATCTTCCCTAGCACACTGTCCTCTTTCACACTATGTTCATTACTCCAGCTACTAGGGTCTTGCATTTGACATCTTTAATATCTTCATGATAGTGGCTTTTAAATAGATCTCAATCTTTGCTTTGACCTTTATCATGGTAACCCTTGAGTTACATAATCCACCTTCAATCTCTTCTAAGAACGTTTTCTTAAGCTAGACTGCATAGTATGCATATAAAGCAATTATTTCATACCCTCCATTGTTCCAAACCACCACTCACTACCTTGCTTAAAATGTTGCCTCCATAAGCACAATAGAATATTTTAAAATCATGGTTGCCAGTGATTGACCATTAAGGTCACTACTTTCATCAAGATACAATGAGATTTTTGTCTTCAAACTTAGGCATTATGCAGGATAACATTGTGAATTTTTTGTTGTGTACAATTTTATTTTCTTGCACATCTACTACTTTGCTAACTGCCTTTAAGACTGGATATTGCACCATTAGCTGCAATCTAAAAAAACTCACTCACTGTCACTTGAAGATTCCTTTCATGAGAATCCTTGTATAAAATCAAACTATGCCCTATAAATTGCCTACTTACTTACTAATATAGGGGACTCATTGTTTCATGGTATTTTGAGTTTTATTTAGAAGGGGTTAATATGTGGCATTTTTATGTGAAGAAAGAATAGATTGTGATGCAATGTTCGAGTATGGATGGTTTGGGAAAAAGTGGATTTCTATCAATTTTATAGCCAAGTTGGATTGTACCTTGAGCCGGTGTGAAAGACTTCTGGGTGTTTTCGCTCTGAAGCAGAACTTGTGTGTAGGAATTTACAAATATCTGATAAAGGAAGCTCCTACATTCTAAAGATAAAATCATAAATCTACTTATCTAGTTTCTTATCCAACCTTACATCTTTAATATTCGATAGAGAAATTTTGTACATTCTAAAGATAAAATCTTAAATTTTATTGGACCAATTTGAGATCCAATTTCAGGTCATGAAGCTCTGATAGAGAAAGCTCTTACATTCTAAAGATAAAATCATAAATATGTTCGGTCCAATTTGAGGTCCAATTGTAAGGATTTGTCTTTTTAATTATACTTTCTGAAATTTGTCTTGATACAAATTGTTAATTTAGAATTATGGCATTTCTTCTCTCTTGATGTTTTCAACCCTCATTTTAGGGAAGAGCTTCGAAGATGGTTCCTTCAGATGGAGACTACACTTTTCTGCTATAGGTTCCATCTAGAAACACCAGAAGCTCAGGTACTGTTATACTCAGGTACAATAGATTTTGAGGTTACCTTGTTCTCCTTGATACAAAATTTTGTCCTTCAATCCCTATTAAGCAACATTCACTATTATGGACTTCATCATTGTACCTTTCTGTTGATATGTTTTTTATGCACTTCTCAACACAAGCAATACATAGGTGCATCATCTCTCTTGAAATACAATCTTCCACAATCAAATTACAGAACACTATCCCAAGGTCTCTAAATCAGGTCTTGATAGTGCTTGCAATATCTCAATTATTTCATGTGATTTGTTGGAATCACAAGGAAAACTTATAGATGAGTTACAAAGTGTGGGAAGTTGGGTCTGAAAATGGAGTTCTTAAGATGGGAGAGTTGTTGTGTGTTTGCTACAGGTTCAAACAATAGTCTAGAACTCCATTTCAACATCAAATTTAGTTTTATAATGTGCAATGAACCTTTCCTAAGAATACTTATTAAGAAAAAAGAAAAAAGGGCAGGGAAGAGAGGAAGTTACTAGACTTGCAACTATGAATGAACAGTGATCATGGAGGATGCTACAGAAGACAAACTCCCTAAACTGGTTTTTTCTTGGCCAAGAGGAACCTACAGTTACACAAAACTAGTGCAATCTTCTAAGGACTCCAGATTTTCAGATTACACACACACATCATGCACATGTAATCGAACTAAGTTGCAAAAATAGAGTAAAGAATCCCAGACTAGTTTTACAAAGATTCATCATCAACAAGCCACAAAGAGCATGAGCTGGAAATTCATCAAATATTATAACAGCAAACACCATCACCAATTCCCTTCAAGAAACTAACAACTAAACTAATAGGGAAGTACAACCATGCACACATAATGACAAAACTCAAAAGGAAACACCCATAAATCATGCAATGTTGCTTTCTGTTGCTATAGAATGCCTTTACACTGACTCTCCAACCATTTACAAATGAGGGGGAGACCCCTATTTATAGTTTTCCAAAGCCCGAATGAATAGCTAGGATTGAATTACATTTTGTGGCCTAGATTTATTTATATTAGGGCTTCACCTACCCCACAATATTCAACAATTTAAAATACATATTTTGTCTTTTCCCTATTTTGTCTTTTAGTGCCTAAGTTCTGTAGCAGTTTGTCTTCTAGTTTATTTCCCTTTTACTATAGCTAAAACTTCTTGAAGGTTTCCCTTTGCTTGATGGACTTGCAACATTCTTCATTAGATCAAACGGGCTAGTCGATGACTAACATCAATGGATTGGTTGCCCCCAATTCGGGCTGACTACCTCTTAAAGATCACCATCATCTGGTGAAAAGTAGGATAGCTCCCTTATGCATCTTCAAGGCCATCCCCCTCGCATGTTTCCATTGACTTCCTTGGCATAGGACTTCTTTTGATGCTAGCTCTATTGATGGGTGCTACGAAGAGAGGTGGATATAAAATAAATGGTGATAGGAGCTATGTGCTTTTCCTTGTTTAGTTTTCTCAATGGGTCTCTATGATGGACCCGCAATAGGATTCTTGAAACCTACATACATGAAGTGCCGTAAGTGCCTTCATACATAAATCAAGAAAAATATTAGTCAAATCCTACAAACTCCTTGTTAGATCCATTCATGCATCATGAAAAGATCATAATATTCATATTTGGAGCTCATTTGGACCATAAACATTAATGCATGCTCCAAGGTGTGGGTACTACGGGGAAGAAAGATGATGAACGATGAATGATAGGTGATGGTGGATGTTAGAGGGAAGGAAGATGGAATATGGGAGGAAAAATAGTCACGGAGGGATGGCGACCCAAAAAGGAAGTTCTAGATGGCCATAGAGGGGCTGGGTTTTGGGAATCGGAACAATGGGGGTGGATGGAAGGAAAAATGACAAAGGAGGGATGGAGTTCCAAAAATGGCCATGGAGGGGTGGAGTTCTAGAAATGGCCATGGAGGGGCCGGGTTCCAGGAGCTAGAACACCAGGGGCTGACAGAAGGCCAAACGACAAAGGAGGGATGGAGTTTCAGAAACAACCACATAGGGGTGGAGTTCCATAAATGGCCATGGAGGGGCCGGGTTCCGGGAGCTAGATTGCTAGGGGTGGATGGAATGAAAAATGGCAAAGGAGGGATGGAGTTCTAGAAATGGCCACAGAGGGGTGGAGTTCTTGAAATGACCATGGAGGGGTCGGGTTCCAAGAGCCAGAACATCGGGTGAGGATGAAAGGAAAAATAGAAAAGGAAGGATGGAGATCTAGAAACAACCACGAAGAGGTGGAGTTTCGGAAATGGCCACAAAGGGGCCAGGTTCAGGGAGCCAGAATGCTAGGGGTGGATGAAAGTAAAAATGACAAAGGAGGGACGAAGTTCTAGAAATAGCCACAAAGGGGGTGAGTTCTAGAAATGGCCATGGAGGGGTTGGGTTTCGGGAGCCAAAACACTAGGGGCGGATGGAATGAAAAATGGAAAAGGAGGGATGGAGTTCTGAAAATGGCCATGGAGGGGTGGACTTCCGGAAAGGGTCACGGAGGGGCCAGGTTCTAAGAACTAGAATGTTGGGGGCAAACGAAAGGAAAAATGGCAAAGGAGGGATGGAGTTCCAAACATATCCACGGAGGGGTGGAGTTCCAGAAATGGCCATGGAGGGGCCGGGTTCCAAGAGCCAAAATATCAGGGGCAGACGAAAGGAAAAATGACAAAAGAGGGACATAGTTTTAGAAATGGCCACGAAGGGGTGGAGTTCGAGAATGAAAATTCTACAATTTCCTGAAACTCAACGAAACCTTGGCAGTTCACTTAGGCACCACAAAAACATCCCAAATCCATGGGAAACTTGTCCCTAAAGTCAAAAACGAAGGAAAAAGTTAGTCGAGCAAGTAGGGATGAGGCCTAAAGGATGTCGGGGAAATGGGCGAAGGGAAGTCTATAGAGGCACTTCCACAAAAGCAAAAGACTTAGTGAAACTCAGGCAGGTCAATTTGGTCAAGGGAATTTGATCGTTTGATGACACATGACCAATTTAGGCTCCAAGAAAGGGGGCACACAAAATGAGATAGGAGAAAAGCAACCCATCTGGAGCGAAAAGAAGGGGTCCTTGCCCATGATGGGGTGTGTGTGCAAAACATGGACAATAAATGGCAACTCGGTAGGGAAATTCTCTAGAGCATTTGATGACAAACTGGAATCACCAACCCAAAATCTTTGGTTCTGATCCTCATGCTAGGGAAAACAAGCCAGATGCTCAGCCAAAGGATCAAAACAACTAGTTAATCCAACCTTTAGTATGCTGAAAATCCAAGTGTGTGCAATTGCATTAATTCCCATCCTTCAGTTGCTACAAGAACCTAGGCTCCATCAAGCTAATATATGTAGTTTATTCTAACTCCAAAATCATCTGAGACATTGCATCGCTATGAGTCAGACATCCATAGCCCCGATGAGGTTGTCACTGTGATTCTCCCAAAAATTGCTCTACTGCCAGTCGGGCATCCATAGCCCTAGTAGAGTTGCTCGGATAGCCCTGAAAGGTTGAATTTCTTTTCTTTTGATTTTCAATATTTTTCTTTCTTTCTTTTGTTTCTTTTTGTTTGATTTTCAATTTTCAATTCTTTTTATTTCAACCCACATGCATTGAAACTTGTGCTCAGGGCTGAGAATCACAATGGCTTTGAAGTAGAATTTTAGATCTTTTACTTAACTAGACTTCACAAAGGACCTACAATGACCTCTAGATTCTTAAAATATGTGAGAGATATAAGATTCTAGAATACATCAGAATCACACCAACCAATGACTAATCCTCCTTCAATCAAACACCAAGATCACTTGACACTAATAGAAGATCCTCACCATCCACTCTGAAAACTTGATAATAGTTTGACGAAGAAATACATAGAACAAACCTAGGCAATAAGAATGATTGTTGTGTGCACAAATGTGCCCAGCTAAAAGCAAAGGGACCTCGAACAAAGCAGTAGTAAAGCAGAAACAAATGGAAGCAAAGTGAACAAGAAGCAAACACCTAAACTAACCAAAGTAGGACAAAGAATAAAAACAAACAAACTACTCTAAAGCAAGCAACCCACAACAAACCAACTAACCTGAGGAAAGTAGGAAATTAGAGTATTTACAAGAAACCTACACTACTAAAAAGTGATCTATGTACAAAGAGATATTTACAAAGCATTATGTTCAGGAAAGGAAAACTGACATCAATGCTCATTGGATTTCACAATGCATGCACAAGAAAATGGGTGATCATTATCATTCTTTACCATGCAAATTTATCTTTATATTTTGAAAAAATAAATTCAACATTGCAACACTCGAGTTCAGTCACCTAGTCAGGGAAAATCAATTATTGAGGAGGCTCACTAAACCCATGGTTAATCCATAAACACATTTGTCTCCCCTCATTCCCATAATAAAAATGATAAATGAAGGTATGAAGATCAATAGGAGAAAGGAAGGATAGAACTTGGGTGTCGTCACATGGATGTGGCATCATTTGACAATCGAGAGTGAGCACTGCATCGTCAATCATTGCATCAGTAGCTTCAGAGGGTGACATATGATTGTGCAACATTTTAGGCATCAAGCCTACATAAGGTAGGGAGAATAGGGAAAGAAACACTTCTTCCATGCCTTGCATGGGATCGACAATCCCTATCAGCCATTCTTTGAGAAGATAGACTTCATCTCATTGATCTTTTGCAAACCTAGTTTCCACTTGATTGCTTCCATCATAAGGAAGCACACTGTCCCACTTCCTTTCCCAAGTGTTGTCCTTATTTATGTGGTGTTCAATATCATGGGACAATGACATGCATTAATCTATCCTATTGTAGCCATCTGAATATGAAGGAGGATCAACAATGATCATGGTGGAAGGACTCCAAGCTGCATCTTGTAGTCGACTAGGTGCTTCATCTTCATTGGCATCTATCTTAGCACCCCTTCCTTTGTCTTCTTCTCTTTGCTGTTCATGCATCTCATCATGACATTCACTCATTTCCCCTTGTTCACTATCGCTATAGATGGAGAAGGATCCCCTCTCCCAATCTGAAAACTCTAGTGCATCACCATTCAGAGGCTCAAGGAGTATTTCTTCATCACTACCATCTTCTAGGATGTGCTCTTCCTTGGCATGAACATACCTCCATAGTAAAACTCCCAATGGAAAGAAGTCATCATTTGATGGCACCTCATCCAGGGGACCAAAATACACTATGTGATTTTCCTCCAAAGACTCACCATGAAGCTTATTGTCTATGATGCACAAATGCTCTTCAAGAGGAATAAATTCTTCATAACTGGTGGACAAAATTCCTATTTGATCTACTTCATTGCTCATAAGCTCGAGACTATATTGTTGTCCTTCTTCTATTGTTGTCCCAACATCCTCTTGATGACTGCCTTCAACTGAGTCATTACTTGGTTCAAACTCTTGGTCCTCACATTCTGTCCTTGAAGCAACTACAAGAAGTGGTGTGCTCGGCTGCCTCACTTGTTCTTTGACTTGCTTGATGGCTTCTTGGCACTATCCACATGTGAACTCCGAGTGTGATGAATCATGAAGTCTACACCAATTCGGAATTAGAAGCACTCCAAATCCACTTGGTATTTTAGCTCAGACCAATCCTTTACCAACCTAGAGACAAGTTGGTCATATCTATCCATGATTGAGTCCTCATCATCATTTGGGAAGGAAGGTGAATAGTAGACAGCCGCAGTGAGTGGTTTCTCCCACTCCTCCAAATCTGCATTTTTAGATCCTTGATTGTTGTCATTTATGAAGGAGAGATCTTTTAATCTAATCTCGCTTATTTCTTCATCATCATTCTCTGCTATCCAAAGGCTATCGACCTTTTCCTCTTTCTGATTCTTAGCATCTGCGTTAGCTATCTTAGCATATGTTGTTGCAAACTTTGTTGATTCATCATCAACTATCAATAACGTATCTTCTAGATTGGAGGCCTACCTTTTGTTGATGGAGAAAGGGCCTTCTAACCTCTTTCTGACTGAACTTTCATCAAATCTTGTTCCTTTCCTACAAAAATCAGCTCCTTCCTTTTCATTTCAGCTTCAATGTTTGTTGTCCCTGCACTAGTTTGTGTCAGATTTCTTGGTTCATCTTTACTTTTCCATCCTCCAAATGTTGACAACTCTCCTACCTCATGGGATGAATCGAATTCATTGAGATTTGGCTGCCCTAACTTGTTCAAATTTCCTTTGACTTGGGTGATGATTTTTGCAAATGACGGACAAGTAAATTTTGAATGTGGTGCATTGTGAAATCTGCATAACCTTGTTATTAGTACTTCCTTCAATCTTGGTCCATATTTTCTGCCCAAACATTCTTGGATCAGGTCTTCAAATTCCTTGGTTTCCATGGTTGTCAACTCCTCCTCCAGGTCTGCAAGGGCTAAAGGCTAATAGATTTCCCAAAAGGGAATTTCTCCCTACAAGACTCTTTCAACTCTATCCAACAATGTTAGACACACCAATTCCTTGTGTTTGTGAGTGCAATGAATCCTACACTTGTTCGTTGATGTGAATTGTTGCAACGGTTTCCTCACTCTTCTATTTAAATCTTCATGTAGTTGAGTGATGTCAATTTATACATGCTGCTCAATTTCAACTCAGCTTCTTTTGCCTTCAAAATTTTCTGATTTTATGTTTCAGCATTAAAAGAGATCTCTTTATCTTAAATTTCTTCTATGAAAGTGCTCTTTTCAACTTGGAGCAACTTTCAGCTTTGTAGCCTTAACATGTCATGCCCTCCTTCTAGTGCAAGTTTTGTTGATGTGTTTTTTATGCACTTACCAGCACAGGTAATGCATATGTGTGTCACCTCTCTTGAAAGAAAATCTTCCACAATTAGATTGCATAACACTATCCCAAGGTCTCTAATGTCAGGTCTTGATAGTGCTTGGAATATCTCAATTGTTTCATGTGATTTTTTCGAATCACAAGGTGGACTTATGGATGAGTTACAAAGTGTGGGAAGTTGGGTCTACAAGTGGAGTTCTTAAGATGGGAGAGTTGATGTGCATTTTCTATAGGTTCAAAAAACAATCTAGAACTCTATTTTAACATCATTTTAGCTTTATAACATGCAATGAACATTTCCTAAGGTTACTTATTAAAAAAAAAAAAAAGGACAAGGAAGAGAGAAAGTTCCTAGACCTGCAACTATGAATGAACAGTGATCATGGAGGTTGCTACAGTAGACAAAGTCCCTAAACTGGATTTTGCTTGGCCAAGAGGAACCTATAGACACACAAAACTAGTGCAATCTTCTAAGGCTGCAGATTTTCAGATTACACACACACATCATGCACATGCAATCGAACTAAGTTTTAGAAATAGAGTAAATAAGCTCATACTCACTTTACAAAGTGATTCATCATCAACAAACCACAAAAAGAATGAGCTGGAAATTCATCAAATACTGTAACATAAAACACCATCACCACTTCCCTTCAAGAAAATAACAACTAAACTAATAGGGAAGTAGAGCCATGCATACATAATGAGCAAACTAAAAAGGAAAAACCCATAAATCATGCAATGTTGCTTTCTATTGCTATAGAATTCCTTTACACCAACTCTCCAGCCATTTACAAATGAAGGGAGACCCCTATTTATAGTTTTCCAAAGCCTGAATGAATGGCTAGGATTGAATTACATTGTGTGGCCCATATTTGTTTACATTAGGGCTTCACCTACCCCACAATATTCAACAATTTAAAATAAATTTTTTGTCTTTTCCCTATTTTGTCTTTTAGTGCCCAGGTGTTGTAGCAGTTTGTCTTCTAGCTGATTTCCCTTTTACTATAGATGAAATTGCTTGAAGGTGTCCCTTTGCTTGATGGACTTGCAACATTCTTCATTGGATCAAACAAGCCCATCGACGATTGGCACCAATGGATTGGTTGCCCCCAATTCGGGCAAGCAACCCCTTAAAGATCACCATCATCTAGTGAAAAGTTGGACAACTCCCTTATGCATCTTCAAGGCCATTCCCTTTGCATGTTTTTATTGAATTCCTTGGCACAAGCCTTCTTTTGATGCTAGTTCTGTTGATGGGTGCTACAAAGAGAGGTGGATATAAAATGAATGGTGATAGGAACTATGTGTTTTTCCTTATTCAGATTTCTCAATGCGTATCCATGATAGACCCATGATAGGCTTCTTGAAACCTACATAAATGAAGTGCCATAAGTGCCTTCATACATAAATCAAGGAAAATTTTATTCAAATCTTGTAAACTCCTCATTAGATCCATTCATGCATCATCAAAAGATAATAATATTCATATTTGGAGCTCATTTGGACCATAAACATTAATGTGTGCTCCAAGGTGTGGGCGCCACAGGGCAGAAAGATGATGAACGATGGGTGACAGGTGATGGCAGATGACAGAGGAAAGGAAGATGGTGAATGGGAGGTAAAACAACCATGGAGGGATGGCGACCTGGAAGGAAAGTTTCAAATGACAATGGAGGGGTTGGGTTCTAGGAGCCAGAACATCAGGGACGGATGGAAGGAAAAATGACAAAGGAGGGAAGGAGTTCTAGAAATGGCCATTGAGGGGTTGGGTTTTGGGAGTGAGATTTTTAGGAGAAGACTAAAGGCAAAATGACAAAGAAGGGATGGAGTTCTGGAAACAACCACAAAGGGGTGGAGTTCCGAAAATGGCCATGGAGGGGTTGGGTTTTGGGAGCTAGAACACTAAGGGTGGACAAAAGGAAAAATGGCAAAGGAGGGATGGAGTTTTGGAAATAGCCATAGAGGGGTGGAGTTTCAGAAACGGCCATGGAGGGGCCAAGTCTGGGAGCTAGAATGTTGTGGGTCGACGGAAGGAAAAATGGAAAAGGAGGGACGGAGTTCCAGAAACAGCCACAGAGGGGTGGAGGTCCAGAAATGGCCATAGAGGGGTCGGGTTCTAGGAGTCAGAATTCCGGGGGCAGATGGAAGGAAAAATGACAAAGGAGGGATGGAGTTCCAAAAATGGCCACAAAGGGGTGGAGTTTCGAAATGGCCTCGGAGGGGTCGGGTTCAGGGAGCCGGAACACTAGGGGTGGACGAAAGGAAAAATGAAAAAGGATGGATGGAGTTGCAAAAATGTCCATGGAGGGGCGAAGTTTTGAAAACAGCCATGGAGGGGTGGAGTTCCAAAAATGGCCATGAAGGGGTCGGGTTTCAGGAGCCAGAACACCGAGGGTAGATGGAAGGCAAAATGGAAAAGGAGGGATGAAGTTTCAAAAATCGCCATGGAGGGGTGGAGTTTCGGAAACAACCATGGAGTGGCTAGGTTTTTGGGAGCCAGAATGTTGGGGGCAGATGAAAGGAAAAATGGAAAAGGAGGGACAAAGTTCTAGAAATGGCCACAGAGGGGTGGAGTTCCGGAATGAAAATTTTGCAACTTCCTGAAACTTAACGAAACCTTTCCAATTCACTTAGGCACCAAAAAAACATCCCAAATTCATGGTAAACTTGTCCCGAAAGTCAAAAATGAAGGAAAAAGTGAGTCGAGCGAGCAGGAATGAGGCCTGGAGAACGCCAAGCCAACGAGCAAAGGGAAGCCCATAGGGGAACTTCCATAAAAGAAAAAGACTTAGCAAAACTCAAGTAGGTGAATTTGGTCAAGGGAATTTGATTGTTTCATGACACATGACCAATTTAGGCTCCTATAAAGGGGCACACAAAATGAGATGGGAGGCAAGCAGCCCATCTGGAGTGAAAAGAGGGGGTCTCTGCCCACAGTGGGCTGTGTGTGCAAAACATACACAAAAAATGGTGACTCGCTAGGGAAATGCTCTAGAGCATTTGATGACAAACTAGAATCATGGACCCAAAATCTCTGGTTTTGATCCTCACACTAGGGAAAACAAGCCAGATGCTCAACCAAAGGATCAAAACCACTAGTTAATCCAACCTTCGGTATGCTGAAAATCCAAGTGTGTGTAGTTGTGTTTATTCCCATCCTTTAGTTGCTGCATCAAGTTAAGATACATAGTTTATTCTAACTCCAAAAGCATTTGGGACATTTCCTCACTACCAGTCAGGCATCCATAGCCCTGATGAGGTTTTCATTGTGATTCTCCTGAACATTGATCTACTATCGGTCGGGGTGTCCATAGCCCTGATAGAGTTGCTCGGATAGCCCTAAAAGGTTGAATTTATTTTCTTTTGATTTTCAATATTTTTCTTTCTTTCTTTTGTTTCTTTTCTTTTGATTTTCACATTTCAATTCTTTTTATTTCAACCCACAAGCATTGAAGCTCGCACTCAGGGCTGAGAATTATAGTGGCGTTGAAGTAGAATTTTATATTTTTCACTTAACTAGACTTCACAAAGGACCTACAACGAACTCCAAATTCTTAAAATATGTAAGAGATATAAGATTCCAGAATACATCAGAATAAGACCAACCAACAACTTATGCTCCTTCAATCAAACTCCTAGAT
Source organism: Sequoiadendron giganteum (assembly GCA_007115665.2). NCBI lineage: Eukaryota > Viridiplantae > Streptophyta > Pinopsida > Cupressales > Cupressaceae > Sequoiadendron > Sequoiadendron giganteum. The sequence goes on from CM021101.1 coordinate 305,251,300, forward strand.
CACTTGACACTAATAGAATATCCTCACCATCCACTTTGAAAACTTGATTAGATTTTGATGAAGAAATAAAAATGTACCTTACTCTTCATTTGAAAATCACAAATCTCTACCTGATTGAGCTATTAACTTTTATGTCTTCACGAACATATGTTGATACAAAATGAATGGAAGAAGCATCCAAGTAATCCTAATTTTTTCTGCCAACAATTCATAGCAAAGATTGAACAATTTAAGGATATTGTAATAGGTAATTTGGATAGACACAAATAATATTACTAAAGCATTTCAAAGTTTAGGTCATAAAAATCATCCCTTTTTAAACATGGATTGTGTTGTAGCCAAAATTCCATCCTAATTATTTTTGCATACTTCCATTTTCACTCATCTCTTACATCCACCATATGCATAGATTTCTTGTCATTATAACTTAAATTTAATAAAATCCCTCATGTGAGCTTCCAAATAAAACCCTTGATCATAGCATCAAAGTGTATTCCTCCTTTAGAATACTCCTATGATTGCTCATAGCATATCGCCAAGACAACACCATGTCGATGAGTTTCCCTCCAAAGTATTCCTGACATTAACACAAAGCACAGATCAAAAATGTAGATGAGACAAGCCTATGTTGAAGAGACTTATTTATATGTCTCATAGACGATGTAAAATAGTGAAATCTCAATAAGATACAGTCATATCAAGGAGAGAATCACTTATGTCACATCGACAAGGTATATCTACAAGTGCTCGATGAAGCACAACTCTTAGATATAATGAATTAATTTTCAATGAGATAGTGGCATAATGACAAGAGACATTAACTTGTCTCATCGACACCAACAACCAACATTAGAGGAACATAAGATCTAATGTCGAAGAGACATTGAGATATTGGTAAGACAAATAAGATTGTCTCATCAACACTCTTCAAGTAATGATCAAAATCATACACCGCTATATCACCGGGAAGGTGAGAAACATATGTGGTAGACCAGTATACAACACAACCCCATAGAAACAAGCCTTGAGCAAGGTGGTAGTGCGATAAACATCAGAAAGGAAGGGAAAAACACCACCATATCGACATATTGAAGAAACAATGAACATTTTAACTAAAATTATTTTTTGACAGTTATGAAATGATGATTAGTCCAAATGATGTGACTAATGAAAATATTGATGAGTCTACCGCTATTAATGAATAACTTGATCATAAAGGTGGTGTGATGAAGTGTCCTGAAATTTCATAAATATGACCTCAAAGAAGTTGAAATCACTGTGAATTTTAATTGACAGATTTGGAGAAACAACTTGGATGGTGGTAGGTAGCTAGAAATTTGCAAAATTTATCAAAGTAAGTTGTCTAGATTCAACTCAAAGTATTTTCTCAATAACTAGATGAAAGCATTGCATGAGTAGGGTTAAGATGGAAAAAACCCTGGGCACACAAAAAGGAAAAGACATAAAGCTAAAGCTAGGCAATTGAATCAAGACTTAATCGATCTGTGTCTTGGGTCTAGGCCAAAATCAAGAATAATAACACAACTTAACCCATCGTGTGTTACATTAGAGGATAAAAAGAAAAATCTAGGAGATGTATAGATTCCATGTAGGGGTTAAGACCTCTTTATTTATCATTATAGGAAGAAATTCTGGCATAGCCCAGTGTCAAACCCATGGAATTTGAATTTAGGTAAACTTGTAGTACCCAAAGTCTTTGTGAATGTAGAGTTAATAAAGGTGTTGGAAAATAATTACAATCTAGAGATGAGAGAAATTCATTTGCTTGATGGGTCACAGTTCATGGTCATAAAGCTAGATTATATTTCCATGAATTTTTAGCTAGACACTTCCTTGAATTACTTTTAAGAATCAAAGACTTGTTGGAGGAATACCTCACCATGGACACAAGTTACAAGACATGGAAATTGCCTCTACATAAGGTTAAAGGTGTGGGTAACCAAACTATGAGGTTCTCTAGTGAAGATAAGCCCCCATTCTTTGTGGCTTTGTTTGAAGAATAATTTCAATACACTTATTACTTAGTTGGTCAAGTACTAGGAATTGATGTTCCTGAGACCATGACAATTGCTCCCATGGTTTTAGCCATAGACATCCAGAGCCATAATGCCCGACCCTATGATTATGCAGAGTATTTATTAGAGTCCATCAATAATTCCCTCAAGATCATCAAGAATGATAGTGAAGCCATTAATTTCGAGCACTACTCTCTTTTCATGCACATGATATTAAACAAAGGGCGGGCTATGGGGATATGGGGTGAGAAATTAAGAATAACAGACTTATATAATGATGTAAATTCAAGGCCTATACAAATGTGGACATCTGTGTGGGACAACGGGTGTGGGAGGTCCCACTACCTATATTTTGAGGAATATTTTGTGAAAACACTATACAAGATGCTAGGCCACAAATGTGACTACAACCTCTCCCTAGAGATATTAAGATTTCTCCGACCAAAAGATATGAAGCAAGGATAAATCATAATTGGGGGACTGGTACATGTTTGGGGATTGTACTATTATCATAATTTATGGATTTGAAGTTGCATCTTATTTGCTACCTAAGACTATGCCAGACAAAGTTGTTTATTTAGAGATCATAAGGAAATTCTCATTTTTAGCTTTCATGAATTTAAAGAGGTATGGGAGGTAGACTTTCATGCCTTCCACTTTATGCTTTGGTGATTTTAGTATTATCTTTGATTCAGGCTATGACCTGGTTAGTGGTAAATTGGATTATTATGGCTTGTCGGTTGGCAACAAAAGGGAAAAGTTTGATATTGAACACTTCATTTGTGATGCCAATATTTTTTAGAAATCAAAAGGGTATGAGCATAGTTTCCTTTTAGAAGATGTCATTAGAAATTGTGAAGAAAAACAAAACATGATGAGAATGAATTTCTACAGTAGGGTTATGATGGTTGAGGCTTGGAAGGTGTGTAATACCCCTCCATTTTGCTTCTCATTCGATTTTCTTTATGCTATGTTTGGTTGTAGATTACTTTGATACTGGATACATCTTGTTATGCTACTTTGATCGCTACTATTGAATGAAAACTATTATTGTGTGATGTGTTGATTTGATTATTGTTTCACATGCATTATGGATTAGTGATGTTGTAAAGTTAACATGAGATGTTATTATGAGATTATTGAATTATGATGGAAGTGTCAGTTTCGATGAGTGTATTGGTGAAGAGGATGGGTTCGCATCACTTGCTTGCGAGCGCCCTACGAATCCGTAATTCCTTCTTCACGGTGTGTATTATATGTTGGATATATTGTATGATGTTGTTTACCTGGTTTCAGGATTGCAGGTACATGACATCGACTCCACCTAGTTTCACAGGTTTGAGCGTGTCGATCCAACAGTTAAGTTGAACGGGAGATAGTAGCTAGGTAACATGTGTCAAGTTTACGCCCTAGCCTTAGTGTGTCATTAGTTGTGTGTGTCGAGTCATTGTCTGTCTTGCTTTAATGTTATTTAATGCTGAAGGATTATTGATTTGGAAATAGATATTTAGAATAATTGCATTTAAATCATGTTGATGGTTATTTAATTTAAATAATGTAATGTGGATAAAAGTTATATGTAAATTAATTAATTATATTTAATTTATTTAATTAATTAAATTTAATCCAAGGGGGTTGAATTTAGTTATTAAATAATTTAATTAATTAATTAAACGTGATGCAAGAGAATGAAAGGAAATAAAAGAATTAAAATTAATTTTGGGATTTAATTTCAACTTGTGGGAATTAAATTAGAAATTGTAATTAAATGTTTATTTGGGAAATTAGTTGCAACTTTGGAAATATATTTATTATTGAAATTGCATTGAAAGTGGGTTTTCGAAAATTGAAATTGAAATTAATATCTAATTTGCATGTAATGTGAATTAGGGTTGTATTAGGTATTTTTGATTTATAAGGAATGCATGTTTTAATTTTAAGGAAAAAGTTTTTAGAAAAATTCATTTTCATAGCAGAGAAGAAATTTTGGAAAAATTTGCAAAGAAGGGTTTGAAGAAAGTTTGATTGTAGAATTGATTGGAGGAAAGATTGTTTGCATTGGTTGGGTTTTGGATTGGATTCATGGGAGGATTGAAGAAAATTCAGGAAATCTTTGGACGAGGCTTGCATCAGAAATTAATCTTTTCCTGTAGCTTCTTGAACCAGGTTTTCCTCTTTGTGTTTTATTGTTCTTTGTTATTTTTAAAATAGTAGTGATTAAAGATTTGTTTGTTAAATCTGTTTTAGGAAATAAATTTGTTATTAGAAGAAAAGAATCAAATAAATTTGCAGCTTTTGTTTTTCTGAAAGTTCTTGATTGAAAATTGTGGGAACCTCAGTTGAATTTAATTTGTTTGAGGAAATCGATTATTTTGTTTTTGGATTCAAACATAGAGATTGAGCAATGCATTTAGAATGTTTTTAGAAAATGAAACCCTCTATAGAAAATCAAATTTATTTTAAAAAACCTATGTAGAAATTAGGTGGAGAAACCTTGGGGATCTTGAAACTTTTGTTTTAATATAAATCCATTTTGGTTTAATTGTTCTTTTCTTGTTTAATAATTCAAGAAAATGGATTAAAAGAATTAGATTTAAACCTCTATGAAATTTGGGTTTTTTTTGGAAAATTTTTACAATTTCACCTGTAGGTGAGTTTTTCACAATTTTTTCTCTAATTTGTTTATTGGATTAAATCCATTTGTTTTTGTATATACAATTTCAATTTTAATAAAATTTTGATTTAAAATTCTTTGTCGTCGTCCGTACGACAAATGAAACTTCTGAATAACGTAAAAGCTTTCATTTTATTTAGCCTTGGTTCACTGTTTTTAGCGAACCCCTGTCACTGTTTTAAGCGAATTTAATTCACTGGTTGTATTCGTATGGGGTTGGGTGTTGGGGAGGATCTACCTCCCCACAGCCACGCCCATATGGGAGCGATTGTGTGGAGGGAGACCCCCTCCACATCCCCTCATAGCCACCGCCCTTTGCATTTGGGGAGAGGGTCGACGGGATTTATTCCGCCACCCCTCCTCCACAAATGCATTGGGGTTTCCTTATGTTTTAACCTATATGCGGATTCTGAGGGTAGCTGCGGATTTCGATGGTAGCCTGCGTTTTGAGGGCATTTAGAGTGTATTTAGATTTATTTGAATATTCTGATTTTAATTACTTTTGTTATGTTTACATTATCATTTATATGAATAAATCATGTAAGGTATATATCAGTTATGTATTTATATTGTATGCATAAATACAGACTAATTATATGTATATATATATACATTCTAGAGGGAATTAACATAATTATATTGTATTGAGTTTTTCAATTTGAATATTTTGTTGAATAATGGAAGATATATGTAAAGTATATATATATACAAAGAATGAATATATTTATTTATTATTATAGATTCCGCCTATATATATAATAGGGAGCATTGTTATATATTAAGTGAAAATTTAATATTGTATTTTTAGTTCAATTTAATGCATGCAATTTAGTATTTAATGGATATTTTAAAAGAATGGACTTGCATGCATGGATGAATGAAATAGATAAATTTAAATGAATTGTTGAAATTAAATAAGTCAGTTGTGTATCTGAAAGAAATATTTTCTTGGAACTGATTAGTAAGCATAATTCAGATTGATAGAGAAAAAGGTATTTTAAATAAATTGAATAGATTATGTGAGCTAGTTGGAAAATGGAAGAAATCCAGTTAGTAGAGAACTTATGTTGGTTGTAAAAGTAACCTTTGAATTTGATTTAAATTGTTTAAATTAGTATTCCTTATATTTGTAGATTAAAGGCACTTATTTAATTATTTTAATTATTTTAAAAGGGCAAAAAGTTTTATATTATTGTGCATGGAGATTTTAAAGCTAAGGGTTGAGTGCATGATCAAAATGATAAGGGAAATGATATTTTAACTATGTTAAGAAAAAGGATATTTAAATATATATTGAAGAATTGTAGAAATATTTATATTTGAATGTTTGTTTAATTAATGAGATTTAATTGGAAACAATATGAATGCATGGTTAAATAGCTAAGCCAAAATATATTTTTATACACTAAGATGTTGATGTTTTTAAATAGAGAATTGAAAAGATATAGATTTTGGATAGAATTGAATATAGTAATGACAATAGTTTATGTTGTATTAGAAGTAAATCTAGGAAATGAATATATTGGAAAGGGCAAATATTTGTTATGTTTTGTTTATTTTCCATAGAGTAATTTAATCGTTGTGATTGGAATATTAAAGAATATATATAATTAAATTTATTAATATATATATTTGGTGTCTATATAATATGGAGCATATATATATATTAAGTGTAAATTCACTATCGTATTTATTTTAATAAGATGCATGCAATATATTATTGTATAGAGATTTAAAATGGATTGACTAGTGTATATGGGTAAATGGATAGAGAAACGATATTTTATTATATTAAAGAGATCACATGTTCTAAATAGGAAATTGAATGAAATGTAAGATTTGGTTAGGAAATGGAAAGAGTTTACTTGCATGGATTTGTGTTGATTTAAAAGTAAATTAAGAAGATGTTTTATTGATGAGGCAATCAATTATTTTATTTTATTAATTTTTCTTTAGATTAATTGAATAATTGTGATGAAATATGAAAGAGATATGGATTTAGTATATCCAAAAATAGTAACTTCCTCATGATTATCTTAAATGATTTAATTCTCTGTATTCAGTAAAGGGAAGTAAGTTTAATTGTTTTAGATTTCCAATACTGAAAGAGGAAATAGGGGTTATGATTATTTCAGATGATCTAGTTATCATGTATTTGACTTTGTTAATGTTACCTATTGAGTGAGTATGGATTTAGGAAATCCAAATATTAGATTTGATTTATGACTTGAATGCCCTTGTTGCTATGTCATCAAGTTGCTTTGTGGGTTTTGGGATTTAGTGTTAGTCCTAAATAATAAGTCTTCCAGAAGAACTTAGAGGATAAGGGTTGTTGAATCTTTATACCATCCAGTTGTTTTCCCTTGGGTAGTGCATGGCATCTTTTCAATTTTACCCGGTTTCCATGAACGGGGATGTTTTGTACCTCCTATGAAAGGAGTGGACTATGTGTTTGTTGCCTCCAAAATGTTTGTAGTGAGTTCTATCATTTGTTCCTCATTGTGTTGGAGTGGATTATGATGCCTTATTTGTATGCACTTGTATTTTCCTTGGTGAATTATTTGGGTGTGTGTTGTCGAATAGAAGAGTGGCTTTTGTTAGGGGCCGGAGCCCAAAGAGGTAAATCGGGTAACCTTCAGAAGTGAGTTAATCAAGTGATAATTAAATTAATGTACTTATATGATTAGGATGCATTCACATTAATCAAGATAATAAATCCTCACTCATAGACACAAGGGCTCGTTTAGACTTGGGATGAGTGAGAAGGCCTGGAATGGCATAGTCATTTATCTTGTTAGTACGAGAGGTATTTGATGCCGCATGAGCGAGTATGAGTGCCGAGATTCGGTTGAGACCACCAGGATTATTGGAGCCTATGAAGGATGCCCAGAGGAGATCTCATGACTACTATGTGATGACACTCTATCTAGGACAACTGTTGTTAATTGTTTTATGTGTATGGTTCTGTGAACATACTTGATTATTATTATGTCTGGAAGCAATGTGACCTATGTCAGTGATGTTTGAGTTGTACTTGATTTGTACTTGATTTGTACTTTTTTTGTACTTGAGTTGAATTGGATTTGTACTTATTTATGGCATTTATTTGGTTATGTCATTTTGAGTCAGTATGAGTTTGCCTTTGGTTAGAGGTAGTAGATTCTTTGTCCATGTTACTTTGTTACTATATCCTAGCATGGGGGGTGGGCCTTCGGGTACCACTTGGTTGGGTGGAACATGCACCAAAACCATTGGGTCCCCATTGATCTTCAATACTTGGTGACAAGACATCCAGATGGACGACTCAAGTTCTTGTGTTATTATTGTTCTGTAATACTTCAATTTGTATAAGTTATTTGTCCCTCTTATGTTTATGAGGTGAAATTCTATAATTGTAACCTTATGTACTATTGCCTCATTTTGGAAATGAGTGGTGTAACTTTTGGATTAAGTTAATGATTATGAGATTGTATCTTGGTTGATTACCTTATTATGTTATGTGGTATTCTTATGATGTATGATGTTTATTTCATTAAGTTTATAATGCTATGGTTATATGTAATATTTATGTGTGGGTTTAAGTAATCCTAACCTTGTAGCCCTAGAGGTTGTTGTTAATTAGTAAGTGAATGTGTATGTTAAATGCACTTTATAAAAAAAATTGGTTCGCTTAAGACGTTAATTGCAACTTCCTTTAAGGTTACTTGGCAGGGCATTACAAGGTGAGTAATACCCAGGCTACATAGGGGCTTTCCCTAAGGTACAGGATCCCACAAAAAGAATTGAACAGTTAATCCTCCATGAAGAAGAACTGATAAGAGATGTGCCACTTATGGAATTTGAAAGAGGAAGGGGAATTAGTCCTAGGAGGCAAGTATAAAAAGTCACACCACTGGATCACTTATCACCTCAGCTTACTCCTAAAGTGAGATTTTCAGTTGGTTCTCCATCCATGAAAGAAGATAACACTAAGGAAGAAGAAGTCTCACATTTTAATGCTCTTGTTATACCCCAATATGAGATGCCATTGGAAATAAGTGTGATCACCTTTGAATCCTTTGATGAGCTATCAAATGATGTGAAGCATTGTGCAAGTCAGGAATTTTTTGCAGATGATACTTTTGTGCAGACCCCTAAATTTAATTCCTTTATATATGAGTATAAAGGAAGAATAATTAGAGAAAGGTTAAAGGAAATTGACCTCGAGAAAGAGGCTTATGCCTTGAAAGAGTTGCAAGATGAAGTTGATAGGGAAATTAGAAACATGACTATTGAGAGAGGAAGAGAATTATTGTAAGAAGCTAGAGTTATGCTCCTTCCCGGGTGGGATATTATTTCAGCAATTTTTTTTGACAACTTTTTGAAGAGAAAGAATAAAACTTTGCAAATAACGGATGAAGCAAGTGATAGGATCTATACAGGGTGAAGGTACAATCCTGATAATACCACTTTACAAATTTGGGCTCTTTACCCCCTAGGCATGAAGCCTTCTCTCATTGACCATGATCATATTTTTGGACATATCCCGGTGCAAAGAGTAGAGGAGACAGATCCCTTAGAGACTACTAACTTGAATGTAAATGTAGCCAAATTCACCAAAGCCTAGATCCAGAAGCTAGTAAGAGATAACCAATGGTTGATAAAGGAAAATGACAAGTTGAAATAAGAATTAACCAACTACAAAGATAGGTTGTCTACTTCTCTAAGGATTTAATCTCCTTTAATTGAACATGAAAGAAAAGTGTTAGAGACCATGTCTAAGACTACTCAATGGAAGCATAAATTTGAAAAGGCTCAAAAGGAACAAGAAGAACTAAAAAGAAAATTGAAGGCTACTACTTTTGAAGTAGCATTAGGGATAATTTGTATGAAATCCAAATATATGTGCCAACATGAAGATGGTGTCTGGTGTGCTCAAAGTGGAACATACAAGGCCCTCGTAGAGCATGGAATACTTCTTGATAAGATAAAGGAAATGGAATCCCATATCAAGGAAAAAGAAGGAGATAATAATGCTTTGCTCCTAGAATGTTAGAGCCTCATGAATACACATGAAAACTTCTAGAATATCTTGACACAAGAATTGAGTGACTTCAACTAGCCACTATGTATGGCCATGCCAGATTTCTTTGAAGAAATAGTTTTGAAGGATCAAGAAACTTGGAAAAATGAGATATCAAAATATTTTCCAGTCATCCTTGATGACATAAATGATGAGGATGAGGTACTCAAGAAAACACATATGAATATTGGGAGAATTGTTGGATTGGAGAATGTAATGATAAACACTCTACATAATGCAAACACTTATGCCCAGGAGAAATACATTGATCACATGTCAAAGGTTAAATTGTTCCTTGCATGAGTTGTATGAGGAGGTAGTCAGAGTTTGGTTGTGTGGATGCATTAACATGGTACTTGATCCTTGAATAGATCTTAGGTGGTCATGGGTGCTTGTTTATGATTAACAGACTGTGGTACATCCAACAATAAAATCTTTTTAAGTTTCTATGTTATGTTAATTATGCTTTAGTTAAGAAACGATATAAATTTTGTGAATAGACCTAAAGCTTGTCGTACAAATAGGGAAACCAAGGTCTGATTTTGATCATCATATCATCATCATTTCAATCTATTAGAATATATAATAGACTATCTCATCCACTTATTCATATAAAAAGAACTCATGTTATGTATGTTTATATTTTGAGCAATATAATGGAGTAGATACATTGTAACTCTTAATCCATTTTTAGTGTTCAATTGTTGTGTCAATTTTCAAGCTTATTTATTGCTTTGTTGTCTCCAAAGTGGTCTTTTCAAGTTGTTTAAATCTGCAAGATTTGTTAGGGCATATTTGTTATTACTGTGTAAATGCTTTGATTGGTTTATGGTTAGGTGTGAATTAAAGTTATTTCAAATAATTTACTTTAATTGGTTTGTATTAAGGATTAAAGACCTCTTAGAGATTGGCACCCTCTTATGGTCTAAAAACCTATGTTTTTGAGACCCAACAAATTGCAAATAAATCTAAAAATTTAGAAGTCTATGAAATAGTGTATATATTCTATGAAATAATGTATATATTCTTGTACTTGTAAATATTATTGTACTTGTATATTCTATGAAACACTACTTATTTTCTATGAAACAGTGTATATATTCTTGTACTTGTAAATATTTTTTTACTATTATGTCTATTAAAGAAAACAGAGTTTGAATAAAAAATGATTCACCCTTTTTTGTAAGTGAGTATGTAAATTATTGTTTAAGAAAAAATCTTACAGTGTTTACATTTTTTAGTTTAGTAGTTTCAAATCTTCATTTTCTATGTATATAAAATTGTATGTGCTCTTTATCTCTAATGACATAAAACAGTAATGTCGTCAGAATCAAGGTTTTCAATTTCATCACCATCATTGTCCACACTTTTCATATCCTGTTCACTTTTAAGTACAATCATCAAAATTTTATTATTATTTTTTGTCCCAGTTAATCTTGATTCCTTTCAGCACAACACAGTAGGTTGCATGTTAAATTTCAAACATATTCTTTGCAATTTTTTGTATATATTATTTTCTCAATGCATCATTATGTAACAATAATTTCACTTCTGGGTATACAATAAAAAAAATGAAATCACATGTTTTCTTTGTTAAGGTAAATGTATGGTGAATACCCTATGTCTTTCAGATAAGTGTGCAAATAAGACATAACTAATTGAATATGATTTTCTACTATACAATTTTTTTTTTATGTGCTTTTACTTTTTGCATGTGGACTACCCTTAGAAAGAGACTACTTATATTTTCTTAAATGAAGCCGTTACATTTCCTATCTACCAAAGGAATTTACTACTTGACAATAGGTTCGTGAACTTCATACAAATTAATATTGGTGTAAAAGTCCATCCCCGCAAATTTTGTTTGGTCTAGAATTATGGAAAATAAAAAAGCTTGCTAGGAGAATAAAACAGGGTTTCAATTATCCAAGTACAACATAATATTACTGAAGCATTTCAAATTTTAGGCCATAAGAATCATTCTTTTTTAAACATGGATTGCAAACAATTCTGAAAATTTAGAATTCTTGGTCATTAACATTATTGTCTGCTACAATATCATCTAGTGTATCATTGTCAATGTTCATATGTCCTTTCAAGTATTTAATATTATCATCATCCTCATCTTGATCTGCATCATCTTCATCATCCTTGAAATTTGACTGTAGATCATCTATATTGTTACCAGATGTATTTGGATCATCATTTTCTATACCATCCATATTGTTGTCTTCTTGTGCCTGAACATAACCATCTTCAACATCATCATGGATGTCAATTTCTTCAATGTTCTCTAGTCCCTCTCTCATATTGTTGGCCATCATTTTTTTTCTCAGTATCCACTAATGCATCATCAAATACATGCCTTAATCTTGGATCATAATGTATAACAAATATCCATTTCGGGTCCAAAATATCTTCATAGAAAAATACCTACACATGAACGATATACATATATTAGACGTATGTTATAACAATTTTATTGATTAATAAACACATGTATATATTCACAATAAGCTATGAATTAAAATATTAATGATCACTATCACTTGTTGTTTGAGTTAAAGAAATACCTACTCACAATGAATTGGTAGAACATAAGGCTCCTTATCTTCTAGTAGGAATGATGAGGAATCTATAGAAAACAATCCACTATGGATATCATGTCTTCATGTCCTCTCAAATGCTTCATACCATATAGACTTAAAAATACAACATTTAAAAGAGTGGTAATCCAACTCAATAATTTCTTGTATTTTCCCAACATATTGTATATTCCCTTCAATTATATTCTTATCTTTTGAGATTGATCGACTGGATTGATCAAAGTCAACCATGATGCCACAATCGAAGGATCATCTCTTTATGTCTACACTTTCTACATGATAATTTCAACCATATGCCCACATTGATGGATATTTCCTTGCCTGTAAGAGACCATTTATTTTAGTGAAAACACATATAATGACAAATATTAAAATAGTTACTACTGTCAAAATTGTAAGGAAACAACATTCTGTAAAATTCTAACTATACCTTTCTTTCACATCCTCTAGACATGTTGATTTCATCTTTTGTTATGTTTGAACTTGTACCTGCATCTTCTATTTGATTTTGAATTTGTTTAGTAACCCATTCTAGTGTGCAATCTTTGCCCCATTCCCAAGTAGATGAGTGAGAAGTGGAGTATTCCTTGGGTTCGATCTCTTAAACTGTTTCCTTGCTTCTAAAACTTCTTCTCTCTTTTTATCATACAAATCAATCCATTTGTTCATAAAGTGCATGTGGTACATAATGAACTTGTCAAGTATAGAAATTTTGTATACACCTATTACATGTCAACATGTTTAGTTCAAGCTCCAAATATCATTTTGTTAATTTGACAAATAAATTACAGAGTAAATTAATGATTGCAAGAAAAATAACGACACTGATCATGAATTTACTTAATAATTTCTATTTCAACACCATTAGACTGTGGTTTTTCTCCATCAATAATATATGATGCTTGTTCTTTATCCCAGACACGTGGGCTATATTCAAAATCCTTACCAAGGAATTCACACAGGAAGAAAAATGCTTCATTGAATACATGCACTTTAGCCATGCAACCCTTTGGATGTACCTTTTATTAGACATATATTTTAAGAGTTTTCATATACCTCTCAAAGAAAAACATCCACGTCATTGATACGAGACCCGCCAATTCAATTTCATCGACTACGTGTATAAGTAAATGGACTTGTAGGGAGCTCCTTCTCAAATACACAAACAATTTCTACAATTTCCTTCTTCCACTTTGGCACTTCAAATTAATGGATCTCATTGGAGGTCACCCACCTAATATAAGAATAGTAAATTAGTATGAACCTTTAGTCATAAATTAAAATGCAATATAATATCTCTAGGTATCTCACACATGAACATTTCATATAACCACATACCTTGTGAATGCTAACAATCAACTTATGGCATTCCTTAAATCAACTGTAAGATAGGAATCCCCCCTAATTGCCAATGGCATGATATTCTATCAAACACATTTATGAAAAGTTCATTAGTAATCTTCTCACACAAAAAAATATCAAAATAAATTTAGTGCTTAATCAATGTTACCAGTAAATGTTAAATGTTGATATATAATACCTTCATAAAATTATGAAAATCATGTGTTTTAAATCCTATGATATTTCCATCAACTATAAAAGCTTTAGCCAATAATGACCCATAGCCAGTAGGTGTCCTTATTGAATGGATGAAATTTTTTAGTTGGTCTACCTCTTTTTTTTTTCAAAATCCATGGAACTTCTGCACATGTTTCATTTTCCCTATCTGGCCACAAATGTTTTCTATCAAATTCAGTATGTGAAAGAGAAATATCTCTCCTCGAAGACAAGGTGTCCTTCTCTTTGCCTGATATATGTCAAAATGTAGAATCTAGGACATTTTTGAATATGTGCATGGGATCTAATAGGTGAGATATTAGTAGATCCTTCCAGTAAGGGAGCCCATAAAATATGGATTTCATTTTCATTCCTTCTGGCATATTAACTACAACTTGTTTTGGTTCTTCAATTGAATCACCCTGATCAAAAAAATCCTCCCAATCTTTCAATTCAGCATCTTCATACTTCTTAATCCAATAATCTAGACCCATAATCATGGGAGGGCCTCTATTTTAAACTTTTCCATCAAATTGATTCTTCAGGCGATTTCTAAACCTATGATCTAGTGGTAGAAAAACCCTGTTGTTTATGTAAATAAAGTTATGTAGATCTTTAGAATACCGCCCTTGAAATTGTTCTGCACATTTTGGACATGCAAATATCCCATTTGTTTGAAGCCCTACAATTCAATAAGTAATGTTAATAACATCAAAAAAAATAGTATAAAACTAAGTATGAAAGTTGGGATGAAAATAAATTATGAGTGTAAATACATAAATATTTTATCTTACCAGAACAAACACCAAGTCCTGGGAAATCATGAATAGTCTAACATAGAATACCATACAACATGAAGGACCTATTTTATGGAGGACCTGATATGTCATACATTCTTATGCCTTTCCATAGTAGTTACATCTCATCAATAAAAGGCGTAAGATAAACATCCATGTTTTTAACTTGATGTTTTCTTGGAACAATGAGAGTTAGCATAAGGTGCTCCTTTCTAAAACTCATCCATGGGGGAATATTGTATACTATCAATCCGACTGGCCAAACACTATAATTTGAGCTTAGGAAAGAGAATGGGCACATTCCATCAATTGCAAGACCAAACCTGATACTATGGGGTTCATCTTTGAATTTTCTTGGCCATTTTTCCTCTATGTGTTTCATTGCTTTGGAGTTGATTGGAATTCACATGAATCCATATTTACCCCTTTTCTTTTCATGCTAGTCCATCAATTGTGCTAGTTAATTACAACGAACATTTGTTGAAGTCTAGGTATAATTGGCATGTGACGTAAAACCTTCTTTGGAACTATAGGACCTTGTACATTTGTATGATATCTCTTCTCTTTGCATACAAGGCATTCTACCTTGTTTTGATATTCATCTCTATATAAAATTCAATTATTTTTACATGAATGAATTTGCTTATATTCAATTCCCAACTCAACCAACAACAAATGTGCCTCTCTGCAAGTTGATGGCAACGCATTCTCTTCAGGGAATATTTTAGTTTTTAGTGCCCTGTAAGATTTCTAGAGATTAAATCAATTGAATGTTTGACTTATGATGAACATGTTTGATATGTCAATCTATACTAGGATTGTCTATAAACAATATATGGTTTTAAAATCCCCCTAAAGAAATATAAATCAAGTTGATGAATGTTTACGAATTATGTACATCAATTGACAATGCAAAGTAAGAAATAAATTTCAACTCACTTTAGTAGGGTAGTGAATCCTTTGTCTGACCAACCAAATAGTGACTTGATTTCTACTAATATTAATGTGCATGCCAGTTTTGAGGTTCTACTTGCACCCAATTTGAACACAGGGGTCTTTGTTGCTTGCTTGATGGAGTCTTTGATGTTGTTATCATCAAAATTATGCTGGTGGTAATTACCCCTGCTATCATTGTTACTGTCAACCATATCATCATTATTGTCATCATTGTTTCCATCCCCAAAGAAACCTATAAGAATTTCATTCAATCCTTCTTCATGCACTACATTTTCACTATCATCATCATCATCATTAACGCTAGGTGGCATGTCATCAGTGTATGCGACTCTCATCAGCTCTTTGAATTTATCAAGTGGTAGTGTTCTCTTCTCGCCCTAATGTGGTTTAAAAGATGGTTTGGATCATCTCATCCAAATCTTAATAACCCAGTTCGATCTTGGGTATTAGCATGTGTTTCATCAAAATCTTCTATCTATCAATAGACACAAGCATTATTTAATGTTTGGCAATAATTGGATAGATCATAAATGTATCAATCTCAAATAAATATAATCAAATATGGCTTAAAAAATAAAATTGTATGAACATATATACATCAATTGAATAATGGAACATTATTTTATAGACTACCTTTTTTATACAGTAATTTAAATAAAACATAATTTTGACAACATAGTTTATAAAACATCATTCCACACTCATTTATTATTCTTTGGTTTTAATCGATTGTATGAGGCATACTACTGACTGGAAGCTCATCATAAATTTAATGCATTTGTACAATTGCTCATTTGAATTGTTTATTTCCTTGACATACAAAACATCCACAAACAAAAAATTTCTCAAAGTATTCATCCCATGTACTTTAGTCCCGACCTACCTCTTCTTCAGTGAAATCATTTGTTTTGTCTGCAGTATCCATTTCCATATCCTCTTCCACCCACTGTCATCTATGTGATTTAACAATTTTAGGTCCATGTCCATCTACATATCTTCTTCTTTTGCTAGTTGAACTCTTAGGCTCTGCATCATCTCTAATCTCCATCTAAAATAATCAACAACATGCATTAATTTATTTCAAGATTGGATAATACATTATAAATTTAAATAATACTATGAAAAAAGATGGGCGTATCACAACATTCCATCAGATCATTTTTTCCTAAGTTAAGTCAAAATTTGAGTACCTGATGTTCTGCTTCATCTGTTGTGTCCTCATTTGATATGACACGATTTATTTCCATGGCCTCGTCTTGCCCCTATAATACACAACATAGTAAATAATGTTTAGTACACCAATTATATCATGTCAATGAGTATGCTATCCAACACAAAACCTCACTTT
Source organism: Sequoiadendron giganteum (assembly GCA_007115665.2). Lineage (NCBI taxonomy): Eukaryota > Viridiplantae > Streptophyta > Pinopsida > Cupressales > Cupressaceae > Sequoiadendron > Sequoiadendron giganteum. Next base: position 305,268,337 of record CM021101.1, read on the forward strand.
AGTCATATATTTGACATATTGATATCTCCTCTATGTTGTAGCATTTGTGAATTCCTAAACACCTTCCTCCTTTGGTTGAGGTTGCTTTCTCTTCTTACCTCTATTGTATCTGTAGATTATGTTGTCTCATATATTTCCACCCACTTTCCTCTCAGCGATTTAGTATTTCTACGTCATACACATCCTCTCTCCATGGCCTCCTCTATGAATAAAAATTTTGCCACAAAATATTTCGCCGCACTACCACCGAGAAGGAAGAAGCAACTTGTTGGACCGCAGTAAAAACCATTCTACTACACCAAGTTGATGAAGGAGTTATAGGAAAGCGGTGGTCACCACACTACCACATGCCTTTTGGTATGATACTTGCAGGAGTCACCACAACACTGCCAAGAATAGAAGGAAGACTCATGTGCCACCATAGAAGATTTCACTGCACTACCACCGAGAAGGATGAAGCACCTTGTGGGACAATGGTAAAAATCACTCTACCGCACTGAGCTAATGAAGGAGCCATGGGACAATGGTGGTCACAAGAACAAGGCAGGAGTTGGAATTATTTCCAACACTCTAGATCTTGTGATATAGAACAATGAAAATAGTCACTCTACAACAATGATAGGTGCTCAATTAGGCACACTTGGCACTACCTTAGGCACCTCAAATAGATTACAGTAACGGCCAAAATTCAACGCTAAAGTTGGCGTTAACTAACGCCAACTAGAGCACCGACAGTTGAATCAAAATCAAAAATTTAAAAATCTCCTGTGTGAAGGAAGAAATCAGATGACAAAAAAGGAAAAATGTTGCACAAAGGAAGAGAGCAGGGCACTACCAACAACTGATGAGAAATTAGATTTACTTTGTGACACCATAGGTAAAGTTACAAAAAAAATTTCTTAGTTTAATTCATGATTGTTTACTACTCTTTGTTTTGCATTTGAATTTGTGATTGTTTACTTGTTTGTGGCCTAATCTATCTAAGCAGCCTCTAAATTGTCCCATCATTATAAATTGTAAGACCTTTGAGAAACCAACACAAAATTCAACCCTGCCCATTTGAGATTTGGCTCAAAATATTATAGCACAAAGTCGGGATTCCTCTGCATTCTTTCCCTAACTTGGGTATCAAGGAAATAGTGAACTTCTTGGAAAATTAGGGAATTGGGTTGGTCACTTTTGAGCAACTGCTGAAAATAAAAGAAAAGACCACTTGGTTTTGCCCAGTCGCGCCATAGTCACCAATGCCATGAAAAATTCATGCAAGATTGCATTATGAAAGAGTTTTCATGATAAGGTTATCAACACTAAGCAAACCCAACAAACATATTTTCCCTAGATTATCAACACTAAGCAAACCCAACGAACATATCTTCCTAGAAAAAATAAATTTCATACCACAAAACTAGACGAAAACTTTCATACCTGACAGTGTGTACTTCATTTGTCAAGCAATAGAAGGAAGTGAGCATTGTCAGTAGACTCTGGCCAAAATGAGGTAATTCATTGTCACTTTATAGATTTTTAAATGTTTCCATTGTTTCTTTCCATTGTTTCTTTGAATTTTACTTTTTACTTTTTACTTTTTAAATTTAAAAGAAGAAATATAATTTAAATATATATATATATAGGGACATGAGATTGAAAAAGATAAAGAGAAATTGGCTTTCATATTGGGGGTAGAGGTAGTGAACAAATTGGTTAATGTGGATTGGACAACGCTTGCCAGATACATAGAAAAACAATCTAGTAATGCCCCTCAAACATTGCAAACAAATCAATTGTGTGAAAGGGAATCAATTGATTCCCCAACCAATCCTAGATCAAGAAAAAGATCCAGGAGGAAATCAATGATAGTAAACTCTAAGAATGTGGAATAGGGAAGAGAGACTTCCAATGTCCCAGCCACTCCCAGGACACAGACTTCTTCCACCATGCCATGTTATCAATCTTGCATTGGTAGCTACAATACGAAGATAGAATACGAGATGGTTTTAGGAGAAGTCTGAATGATGGATGTTGGGAAAACATTTGTGAATAGGTTTAAGGAATCATGCCTTCAACAGTTCAAAGACCATCTGCATTTTCCATTCTCACATATACCCATGCAACTGAAAAAAAAAGTTATCCATGACATGGAAACTAAATTTGGCATAGGTTGGTTTGTAAAGAAGATAAAGCTACAAATGTCTCAAAACTGCAAGAGATTTCAGTGCAACCAAATAAAGAAGATAAAAAAAATCACTCTTGAGCTAAGGCAGAAAAGAAGGCCAATTGATGTAAGTGTGAAAGTATGGAAAGAGCTTGTAAAATCATATGAGAATTCCAATGCATAGAGGAAGTATGATGAGGAGAGTATGCAGGTATTTGAATTTTCTCATAAGATTATATCAAATTTATTAAACGATATTTAAATTGAATTAGTATATGTTTCAGGACAACGCCTCCAAGGCTAGGCTTGAGAAACTTCATGTCACACATTGCAGTGGCCAAAAAGGTTTACAGGCCTTGATCTGTACATTTGTAAGTATATTTAATATGTTAAAATTTAAATGATATATATTTTTTATTTCCTTGGAAAAAGTAAATGATTGCATATTAATTAGTTTAACTAGTCTGTGTGCCATGTTTTGACAGGAGGAGAAATATTGCCACCATCCAAAGAAATTTGAAAAGAATATGCTACAAAACAAAAAGTGGAATGATTTTGTAATCTGGATGAAGAATGAGGTATCAATAGTTGAGTTTCAATAACTTAGTTGGATATTGTTGTGTTAATATTTCAATTTGCATCTCTTGTGTTGAGTTGTTTATTGATGCGTAGGATGAGTAAATAGAGCTCAAATATTATGATTACAAGATGACCATTTATGTGCATGAATAAATAGTAGAAGGATGTAGATGAACTCAATTCACCTGAATTTATGCCTTTTGGTAGGCATTCCTCTTGAATCTCTAATATCAGGTGCCCAAGACTTCCCTATAGCTTTTACCTTTCATTGTCGCCTTTCCTGATATTCATTGTCAGAATTCATCCCATATTTTACCTTCCTCCTCTTTAGAATATTCTTTTTCTTCTTTGTCCTCTAACTCCACAAGATATTCATCTTTTGAACCTTCCTCATCTGATTATGATTCCTCTTCTACATTAGAGGGTTTGTATCCTTGATCCAACTCTTCTGAATTATCAAAATCAGAATCACTAGCTTCCATATTCAAAAATTCCCAACCACCATCTTCAATAAATTTATCTTGATCATCAATAATAGTCTTCAAAATTGGCCACCAGTTAAAGTTCATGATGCTTTCATAGTACTTTATATCCATGGAGTTCAGCCATTCCTTGATGCCATCAAGCGAATATTGAGGAATGGCATACATGCAGAGTACATCTCGCTTGAAGTCTTTGAAAACAATAGCCATATCCAATTCCTTTTTCCCAAGTCCTACTCTCTCAAGGTTAATAATTCTTAATCTCACTAATAGTGATTACGAAGAAAGGTAATTCCACAAACTCCACCAAATAGTTTACCATAGGAACAATAAAATAGAGGCTTTGAAATGAATTCCATGAAAACCAAGCTCTCTAAATAGTATATCAAACTCTATTTCAAAATATTTTAGATGAGGCTACTCCCATAGCTCTCTTGCTCACTTGAAAAATCCTTGAAACTCTGACTTCTTTACATTCAAAAGATAATCGGAATGTCCTCAACACCCAATAGAGCTATCCAAAAAAGCTAACTAAAAACACAAATGTGCTCCCACACATAATGGACTAATGGTCGGTTGTCATAGAAGTCAAACTACTGAAGTAACAACATTGATAGAGTTAACATATATGCATCACTTTCATAAAGAGCTGAAATACATAACAAATTTTAATTAATACAATGAATTTTGAGATGTGTTGAAATAATTAAAAAAAACATGTTTTGGGGAAAATATCAGCAGTGTGGGGGAAGAAAGCATTAACCCTAATAAAATAATTTTTTGTTGTTCTTGATACACCATCTATAAGTTTTCTTTGGATGACAGTACTGAATTTATATATGGTGTACCCCTTAAATGTCCTACATGTTACAAATATGGAATAACAATGCACAACTTTGTATTGAGTCCAAATACCAAGGCATTCTGAATAAGGGTAGCCAAACTTGATAAGGATGTAGTGACTATTACATGTATTGACAATCCTAAATAGTCATGTAAAGACAACTCCCTATTAAAACCATAATCAATCAAATTATACATAGTAAAATCTAAGTTTGAAAGCTTGCATTTCAGTCCATGCATCTAAGTCCTTGTTGAAGATTGAGGGTGTCAACAGAAAATCTAGAATAAATCTCCTTAAACAATAGCTAGTTTTAGAGTGTAGTATTTCAAAATTCAAATCCACTTCTCAGCTAAGGAAAGGAGGTGGAATTGTCAGGTGCTACCTCAAACATAGAAGGCCATAGAAAACATTGAAATAGAACATCCAATATGTGAGACGACATAGCTATAGGCCATAAATAATCAAAATTATTGCAATGCACATATGCTTGTGATACAAACAAAAGGTTCTTACACATTGGCTGAATATATCCTCATCAAAATGACCAGAAAAAGAATTCAAATTTGTAAGTAAACTCTGACAGTCAAGAAAAACAATCATAAAAATTGGAAGTAAAATTTGGCAGACATGTAGGTGAACTTAATTCAGCTGACTTTGTGCCTCTTGGAAAACATCAAGATCTCCCCTCCGAATGTTTGGACCACATCCATTACCTACACATAAAAATGGACATCCTTGGTCTTCTTGGTTCCCATGCCATGATATAGTTATGTAAATGAAAATGAAGCAAAGTAGTCATCTCCTTCTCCTCTGGCTAGAAGAATGCATGCTTAATGTTTTGATACATGATATCAACTCTCTCTTCTACTCTCATGGTTGAATACAAAAATCCATTATGGTGGGACTCTAGAGTTCTAGTCATCTTTCATCCTCTTCCACCAAATGTTGGCCTGATCCACACATCTACCAACCTAATTGGCTTTGTTTTTGAAATTTGAAGTTTCTCCCAAGTCACTAGTGTAGCTCTTTCTACCTTTTTAGACTCTTTCATTGCTATAGATCATCTTTGGGATTTAATCATTTGTACCACATGGTTTATGTGCTTTGAATCCTTGCATCAAAAGGAAATTTCCTTAACATAAATACTCCTAGGGAATTTCAGTGTTGCCATTGTGTTTGGCATTAAAGTTGGTACTTGCAACATTGAAAATTATCCTTATATAAGAATTACCTCCATCTTGTTGGCTTGTAACACTCTTGATGGTGGCTACATGAAATTTGATTATGATTCCTTTTCTACATCAGAGGGTTCATACTTCATATCCTTGATCTGACTCTTCTAAATTATCAAAATCATAATCACAAGCTTCCATATTCAAAAATTCCCAACCACCATCTTCAATAACTTTATCTGGATTATCAGTAATACTCTTCAAAATTGGCTGCCAGTTCAAGTTCATTCTACTTTCATAATACTTTATATCCATGGAGTTTAGCCATTCCTTAATGCCATCAAGTGAGGAATGGTGTCAATGCAAAGTACATCCTGTGTGAAATCTTTGAAAATAATAGCCATTATATCAAATGCCTTGCCCAAGTCCTACTCTCTCAAGGTTAACAATCTCAATCTCACTAATAGTGATTACTAAGAAAGGTAATTCCACCAACTCTACCAAATAATTTACTATAGGAACAATAAAAGCATAGACTTTGAAAGGAACTCCATGAAAACCAAGCTCTCTAAATGGTCTATGAAACTCTAGTTCAAAATATTTTTCATGAGGCTGCTCCCATAGCTCTCTTACTCGCTTGAAAAATTCTTGAAACTCTGTATTGATTTTATTTTTCCTATCCCTCTCTTTCTGTTCTTCCTCAATTTCATCAAGATCATACATTGACCTTCTTTCCCCTCCTAAATTTTGGACCACATCCATTACCTCCACATAAAATTGGAAATTCTTGGTCTTCTTGGTTCCCGCGCCATGATATGGTTATGCAAATCAAGATGAAGCAAATTAATCATCTCCTTCTCCACTGGCTGGAAGAATTCATGCTTAATTTTTTGATAAATGATATCAGCTCTCTCTTCTGCTCTGATGATTGAATACTGAAATCCATTATGGTGGGCCTCCAGAATTCCAGTCATCTTTCTTCCTCTTCCACCAAATGATGGCCTGATCCACAAGTCTGCTAGCCTAATTGGCTTTATTTTTGAAAGTTGAAGTTTCTCCTGACTCACTAGTATTAGCTATAAATTTTTTTGAAATTTTATTATGGTATGTGCACTTTGATATGATGTAATATGATTATGGTTTCATCTCATATATTTTAATATTAGATATATAATAGAAAAATAAATTATTGCGTGAAATAAATAATAACTTTTCATTTTAAATGTTTTTTTTTGCAGAACACGAGTCTTCCAAAGATCAAGATGATCCTCAACTTGATATAGATCCACAAAATATTGGTTCTGCCAGTACATATCACATGGCAAAGGATGATGATGATACAGATATGGAAGACTCGAAGGCCGATGACAATGATGATGACAACGACGATGATGGTGATGACGACGATGATGACGACGATGACAACGACGACGACGATGATGATGATGATGATGATGATGATGGTGATGATGATGATGAGACAATTAGTGATAGTAACTAGTGACATTCATGATTATATAGACTACATCATGGATCATTGCTGATATATTGTTATGATGACTCTTTTCATGGTTACTATCATATGTATCATTTTCATGACCTACAGTACTATATTGTTGAGTTGTATCATATTGAGATGTATCATTTTCACTATATTATTTGGACATGTATCATCTTGACTTGTAACAATTTGAGTTACATAATTTATCAATTTTATTTATATCATTTCACTATATCATTTGGAAATGTATCATCTTGACTTGTAACAATTTGAGTTACATAATTTATCAATTTTATTTATATCATTTGTACATGTATCATTTTCACTTATGTTGACTATTGGACATGTATCATCTTGAATTGTAATAGTTTGAGTTACATAATTTATCAATTTTATTTATATCATTTGTACATGTATCATTTTCACTTATGTTGACTGTTGGACATGTATCATTTTGACATGCTTTTGATGTACTGGCATATTTTACTTTCACTTGTTTTAGTTATTTATGATGATGATCTTATCAATATTGACTTGTCAATTTATATATATTAAAAGAGGTCGATGATTTTTTAGATGGATATTTATTAAGTATGATGATTTTAATTTACTGCTCAAGATGGATGTCAAATTCAATTAAATTATAGATATTTGACTCACTTGTTTTAATTATAGATGATGATCAACTTACAATAATTATATTGTTATTTAATCATATGAGTTAAATAATTAAATTACTTACTCTATAATCATATGATTTATTTAAGAGGCATGATAGATTCAACTAATTAAATTAAAATAAAAAATATTAAATTAATAAATGGAAGCAAATCTGGAAGAAAACCTGGAAGCAAAATTACAAGCAAACTTGGAAGCACAACTGGAAGAAAAATTGGAAGAAAACTTGGAAGAAAAATTGGAAGCAAAACTGGAAGCAAAACAAGAAGCAAAACTAGAAGCAAAGCTAGAAGCAAAATTGGAAGCAAAACCAGAAGAAAAACTAGAAGCAAAACTGGAAGCAAAACTAGAAGGAAAATTGGAAGGAAAACCAGAAGCAAAACTAGAAGAAAAACCAAAAGCAAAAATGGAAGCAAATCCGGAAGCAACCTTTGAAGAAAAACCTGAAGCAAAATCAGAAGGAAAATCGAAAGCAAATTTGGAAGCAAACCTAGAATAAAACTTGGAAGCAAACTTGGAAGCAAAATCAGAAGCAAAACTAGAAGAAAAACAAAATAAAAATTGGGAGTAGACATGGAATAAAAACTGGAAGCCAAATTGGGTGCCTATTTCGATGCAATTTCTGACGTTGCTTCCTAGCGCTATTTTAGGCGCTAACAGAGGCACTGTGATTTTTTGGTGCTAAAGTTGGTTCTTAATCTGGTGTTAAATCTGGTGGCAATGTTGATGCAAAAATCAGCTCGGAACTTACCATGCCTATTTGCATCGGGTTGAGAACCAGCCAAATTGTTCAATTCTTGAACTCAAATACACTAAAATCTGGCGCAAAATTCAGCACTAATTTCCTGTTGTGTTGTTGTGATTGCACCATCTCCTTCTTAGAATAATAGGCACTTTAAATGGAAGGGAAAGCTTCTATGACTCCAATTCTTAGAGGAAATTCAGCTCCAAGTCTTTTCTTATGCATATCCTTATCAAAAGCCACCAACTGCCTAGTCAATTCTAGCAAAATGAGTTTATTTGTTGGATACCTTTGCAACCTCATAGGAACTTCTAGTGATCCTTGCACTCTAATATAAGAGAACCTTGGGAACAAAATAAACCATTGACCATATTTCCTTATCAATTCCATGGCCTCTATTGAGATTTTGACATGTAGTGCATCCTATAACACTATTATGATATACATGAAAAAGGCATCATTTACCCTCCTATAATTGGAAGTATTAAGTTGGATTTGAGGGTAAACATCACATATCCTATCCTTTCCAATGAATCCCATGAAATTCAAACCTTTTTAATTATTATTCCTAGCCAACAAGTATACAAGGTAGGAGGATATGGTTAACTTCTTTGTATTTTGCGCATTCATCAATTGCATGTCTATGTTGTCACTCAAGATTACTCGCCCATTGATAATGGATAATTTTCACAATTTGTGAGACAGTATAAAATATCCAATTCTTGACTATGAAAGCCTCCTCCAATCCTATTATCTTTCCCAAGTGGGAAATCATATCATTGTACTCTAAATTGAAATCACTCATGTGAAAGTGCTTGGGTAACTTTGAGTAGTGTGATTTTAGCTTAGCAATCCAATTACTATTCATTGTGGCCAAAGCCTTATTAGGATCCTTTGCATAAAATCTCTCTTCTTCCTTTATGTTAATCTTTACCAACTTGTGATGTGATCCTATGTTGAAGGTCTCTAAAATATATTTTTCAATCAAATTGACCATAATCCTCCCTTGAGGACCAACAATCACTCTCTTATTTGAATCATAGTGCTTAGCACACTCCTATACTAACTCTGGATATTGTAGTGTGGGTGGAAGTCCTACAGCCTGAGCGAGTCCTATATGGGTGATGATCTCAACAAGATTTGGAGGCTCATCCACAAACATCCTTTGTTTAAAATCATCATAATTTGCATGTCCCATATTGGTATCACTTATCTTGCTCCATGTTGAAATATATTAGATTCACACTAGACACCCTTGAAATCATACTTCATCCTTTTAGCTCTACTTTGAGGATCCTTTCAGCTAGGTTCAAATGTCTTTTCCTTATATCCCCTCCCTTGACTAGACTAAACCTACATCTATTAGAAAGAAACAATAATTACCATGATATTAAGCATAATCAAGCATTGAATCCAAACATATAACCATGAGAGTCTATAAAAATTACACAATTAACCTCAAACTACCATGGAAACCTTAAAAATCCCATCACAAAGCCTTCAAATAACACATCAAACAATTTCAAGATTTTCATACCTTCGGGGATTTTGGTCATAGATGAAATTCGAGGAGTCTGCCCCTAGGTGGATTCTCCAAGAGTCTGTGAGCTCGAGGAATCTAGAAAATACCATATTCTCCAAAGGGATCAATTCAATTTGAATTCAAGCTATCATTCCCTTCCTAACATCATGCAACCACTTCCTATTCAAATAATGAGATCAAATTCACACATTCATTCATACCTCACAAGACTTTAGGATCTTCATGCTTCGACGGATTCAAAGAATCCATGAGCAAGTAGATTTTCCAAAAGAAATGACACTTGGAGAATATGTGACATGATATATTTTCCAAGGAACAAGACCCAACCATAATCTAACTCATGATATCTCATTAATTCCATGAAACCATTCCTAGGTTAGCTTTGAAGTCACATTCATACATTAATTCAACCTTAGCACAATCTCAGGAGTTTGGGAGTTTGACGAATTTGAAGAATCCGTCAGTGTACAGATTTCCCAAAAAGATTGAACTTCAAAGAATTTGTGTGTAGGTGAATTTCCCAAAATTCTTAGCTTATCCTTGTTTCTTCAATTCAAGTTTTGACTCACATTTCTCTATTAAATGCGTGACTTGGATTCATTCTAAACTAGAATTCAAACATAAGTTTTATAATATAGAATGAATTCAACTTCAAACCCATCACAAAGCATTTACCTCATTATTAAATCTTCTAAAACTAGAATTAGGGGGAAAAGAAAAAAAACTAGGGTTTTCAAATCCCCTATCCACATTGAATCAATTCCAAACTAAGCACAATCATATTCAAAAACTTTAGATTCAAACCCTAGTTTCCATTAAACCATGTATGCCCTAACTAACAATAAAAAAGAACTCTAACAGAAACCCTCATGATGGAGATGATGCCCTAACTCATGTAAATTTAAATAAGCAATTAGATATCAAAAAGGGCTTCTAGAACAACCTCAAATAATAAATTATTCTTCATTAAAATCCTAGCAAATCAGGTGCAACCAAGAAATGAATGCAAATAATGCTCACCTAAAATTGACCCATGATTAAGAAATAAAGAATGAATGTATCATCAAATCCCTAAAGCAATCAAAAAAACAAGCTAAAATCACGAGGGATTTAAAATACTTTACCTTTCAAATGGAGTGTTCAAGACTAGTGATTTGAGTGCTCTTGAAAGTTGAGTTGATGAACGACGAAAAAACCTCAATGTTGCCATAAATCACCAACACCAAATGCTAAGGGAGGAAAAGAGTTCTTCAAATTCCACAAATGAATAATTAAAATATAATACCAAAGCTTTCAATCACCTTCCAAAAGAGAATTGAATGCACCATAAAGTGGTTACTGATTAGCCATTAATGTAGTGATGTGATCCCTCAAATTTCAAAAATGTGACCAAGAAGCAAATTTAGGGAATCCAGTAGGGGCTAGATTCATTACCAGGACATACCTTTGGTGAATCCACAATGGGGAAAATTCCACATAGAAGCAAATTCCATGAAGTAAACACTCTCATGCATTTTGAGAGCTAAACAATTTAATGAAATCTTCACGACTCAAATTTAACTCCTCAAAATGAAGGGTAACCAACTCGTCGATCACACACTAGGGTTTAATCATAAAACTTGAATCATGATCTACAATCTAAATCAAATAAAAAACCATAAATGCAACTAGCCAACATGATCTAGGGTTCACCTATAAACACATTATCACCTTCAAATCCTCAAGATCATGAGAAAATTAATCATTTTATTCCAAATATACCCTAGTTTATAGTATTCATAATCAAAATGTACCTTTTAAAAGATCGAAATTCCAAAGCCCTAGCTTCTCAAAAAAAATTCCCTAGTTTACCAACTTTGAATACAAAATAATCAACAAATAAAATAAATTCAAAGCTAGAATTGACGATGGAATGATAATAATCTACCAAAGCTAAACCATTATGAAATAAAATGCTGATAAAACAAGCTCAAAGTGAAAATTTTGAAATCAAATGAAAAAGGAAATGCAAGTTGTGACCTCAAACCTATTGGACTCAAGGGAACACTGAGAGGTGGGGGTCAATCAATGTTCAAAAAATATTCTTTTATTACTTTGAAACTTAAAGCATTCTATCATTACATAAAATAAAGATAAAATAATTCAAAGGAAACATTCATAACACCATTACACTAAGATTTTTGCATGGAAACCCTGTTAGGGGAAAAACCATAGTGGAGGTTAATCCATAATTTGAGTACTCAAATAAAGTTTTACAAAAGGGAATGCACTTACATTTAGGCACACTACCTAGAGCTCACTACTCAAAGGGAAGGCTAACTGCCTTACAAAATTTTAGATTAAAACCATCTGAAGGATGAACTGAGATAATAGCATCTATTCATGCCAATTTAAAACTCTGATGAAGCTCATAGATTTGATTCTGGATCTACTTTCTGACTCAACACTTCACTCTGCTCTACTCCGCTCTGCTCTTTTTTATTATTCGCATCACTTATAGAAAAATTCAAACTATTACTCTTCTATATTTGCATTTTCTATCTTCAAATACTTCTCCACATATTACACACACTCAAATGATAGAACCAATCTCATATTTATATCCACTATCAGGGATTTGAACATTCTTATGTTGACTTCATAAAACATTTAGTTCTTCTCAAATGTCAGCTAGATCCACCCCTAAATATTTATGCGCATCCTCCAAAGTTGGTTAAGACAAAGATAGGACCTAAAAAACACAATAGAGAATAAAAAACATTTAATTAATTGTTCCTTATACATCCACAATTACTATTTTCAATGGGTCGGCCTTCAAACACAGATAGTCAACAAATTTGTGCACTGGATCTCCTACATCATGTACCAGTGAATGCACATCAGCATATCTCATGAATAAGCATAAAAAAACATCAATAAACCTTCCTCAGAGATCCACAACCCAAAATAATAGTCTGATGGAGTATTCAGATCAACTTTCATGCCTATAATCGATCCTATTCTTTACCCTGTTCTACTGGTGTAAACCAAAATTGTATAGTAGATCAGATGCCTAACTTAGGTTTCCAAGGTTTCCATGGATTCCATGGTTGCCATGAATGGAAACACTTACAATCCATATGCCAAAAATCTCCCCTTTTGGCATTGATGGCAACACTTAGTGAAAAATGACTAAGTGTCATAATCATTATAGGTATGATGCCAAGGTTTGCAACACTTTCTCCCCTAAGATTTATAACGAATTTTTCATTGAATTCTCTTTGACTTTGACATCAATGACAAAGCATAGAAACCATATGCCAAAAAAACAAAACATTTTTTCAAAAGTTTTTAAAGTTTCAGAATATATATGCCAACAATTCTCCCCCTTAGACCAAAACTTCAAAAATTTGAAAACAATTGGCTGCTACTTTAGAAAATTATCTTATGATTTTTCTTCATTTCCAGAAGGAATTTCTTCCAAGCATCTATTGATATCCCAATGATAATGATCAAACTATTATTCTTGGATGTTTTGTTGACAATTCTAGTTAAAGATTCTGAAATTGTAATTGCTTCTTCCAGTTTCTCATTGTTCCTTAATATCTCTACCATCTACTCCATTTTGAATTTGGTTTAATCCTTCACCTTCCAAAAGGTGTCAAAAAGTGTGTTCTTGGTAAGTTGAATTTTGGTGTGTTCAGACTGTAACTCCCAAAAATGTTTTTTGATGGTGCCAGCCTGATCTTGCAACATGTCAAAACTTTTCCCAATGCCATTCAATTCTGTTTAAATCTATTCAAATTTCTCTTTGTAATTACTGACTGCATGGTTCCAACAGATGTCATAGCTATAGATTTTGTTAGCTTAATTTATGCACTACCTCAACTCGTTCATTTTCTTCTTTAGTTTGGTAAGTGATATTCTGAACTGCTCCTTCAAATGAGAAATGACCTCACCTTCTTCTTTGTCTTTATCTCTAGAGTTCATTGATTTTTTACTGCATTCAATCATCTCCTTTGGTAGAATGTTCTGCAAAATTTCCAATTTGATCTTGCAATGGTCAACATGAGCATTTAATACACTCAGGATCATGTCTTGATCATATGATGGTCTAACAGACCATAACTTAGCAATCTTCTGCATTCTACCTTCTTCTTGAATAAGTTGTTGTAGCCTTTCTTTTGATAGATCATCTTCTTCCTCATTGGATTTTTCTGGTTTTGATTCATTTTTCTTGGTTTCTTCATCAAAATATTTGTCTGGAATATCCACAATCTCCTGTTCTTTACCTTTTCCCTCAATTTTGGGAAGTTTGTATTCTAGAGGGCTGTATTCAACAACTTTTTTTTTCTCTTTTCTGCCTTTTATCCAAGCCACCGAAAGAGGAAACAACTTTAGTTGTTCTTATCAGAAGGGAAATACTGGCTGAACCACAATTTCCAAGCACATTCTTAAGGAAATTTTTAAATTCTAGATCACAATCAGCCAAGCTCCTAAAATATGGGTATATTTGACTACAAACCGATTCATTTGTCTTCCACACCACATTGTTGATCTTTGGAAAACAATTCAAGAAATACATTACTAAGAATATGATCAAAGTACTAAACCTGAAAGGGTAGCCTATTTCTTTTATCGGCTGCACATTCTCCATTAGCTAATTCTTTATCAACCCACAAAGGTCAAAGTCTTGACCTTCAATTATCATCTTGTGAGAAATGTAGACTGCACCAGCCGAGGTCGCTCCTTCTCAGTTTCTAAAAATAATTTGTATGAGATTTCATGCGCAATGTATTTTGTAATATGATTCTTGATTGTCACAATAATCAGTGTCCTCTGATCTTCGATTATTCTGGTTAGGGTTTCAACTTCCTTGTTCTGGATGAATTTCTTCCTTGGTATATCTTTGAATTTGCATAATCCAGTCAAACTCTCAATTAAATCCTTTGAAACGATGTGGGGTTTGTCCAAAGTTAAAATATCATCATGTAATCTACTCAAGATGAATTTGAAAAATTTTCCATCCTCAAAGTACGAAAACTCGTTCCAGATATCCAAATTTCCATGTTTGGCTTCACTCAATTGCTTCAATTCATTGGGTAATAGAAAATTCCTCATACACCTAATTTTTCCACTACTGTATTCATCCAAAGTGATTGTCCTCTAGATTTTCTCCATTTTCCTTTCACACTTAGGTTTAACAATCGCACACCAGATTATATGAGATTTCTAAAAAACAATTGAAATGCCTGATAGATTTTGAGTCTTGATGGTGAACCAACTTCTCTGCTTTGAAATTCTTCTATCGAGTGCTCTCCTTCTTTTCTTCTTCGATGCAAAGTGATAAATGAAAATTTCCACTTGAATTTTATAGTTCACACATGTGCAATAAATGCATTTTCCGTAAGTTCTTTGGGTGCTCTATTTTCTCAGATAGTGAGAGAAAAATTCTCTTGCGGATCTATGAATTTTCTGAAATTTCTTGTGAAGGTTCTCCAAAACCTCTGCACATCATAAATACACCTTTTTGACTATTCTTTGTGTTCTAGTGCCATCCATAGATAGGGGAGGAAATATTTTCCTGAAAAACTCCCCTAGGCTAGTGGCCTAAAATCAATTACCGGAAGAATTACTAGAAGTAGGTTCCAGTGTATAACCATTTCCAGTATCAGAATCGTTCTTCCTTACCCATGTCTTCTTCATCTCATCTTGTATCTCATCTTTAGTCACTTTTCCTTTTCTTTTATCATTTCCTTGTATATTTCTACCTCCATATACCGGACCTATTCTATCCATAGTTTTTTTTTTGCAAAAATTTGCAGTGTGACCATATCTATTGTAGTTGTAACACAAAGTATTTCCTTGTCTAAACAAATCATTCCATCAATTTCCTCTTTATATTCATTGATTACCAATATTCCCAAGTCTTCCACATGTGTAATATTCAACATTATTTGACACATTTTTGCACTCAATTGATTTATGACCAAATTTTTTGCATTTGAAACATTGACCAAAAAATGACGAATCTCTTGATTTCATATAACTTCTACACTAAGTAGCCATGTGGCCAAATTTATTGCAAGAAAAATGGTATCCATTAAATTTTTGAGCATTAGGTTGTCTTACTAGATACCTTCCAACTTTGTTCATCAGGTTTCCTTGTCTAAAATTCTTCTATCCAGGTCTGGAACTTTCTCCTTTCTCATATCCAACACCTCTCTTATCATTTCCACTCTTTTGTCCTTAAGTCAGCTCATCAAGCTTCACTGAACTGATTTTAAAATTTTCTTTGTATTCATTTGCAGCAGTAAGTTCATTTATTTGGATAACAATCTACTTACCAATTTCTTCTTCATTGTTTCCAGATTTTTGTAGTTCTCTTTCCATCTAAATGAATTCTTCAATTATTATTTTGTGTTCATCAGATTTCTCCTTTAAGGACTGTGCTAGATTCTCTTCATTCTTTTTCCTTTCTTCAATATCTTTAGTCAGCTTCATCACCATAGATTCCATCTCATGCTTTAGAGTAGCATTTTTTCTAGCAATATTTTCACATTCTTCAATTATTTCCTTCAAGGTTTGATTCAGGTGAGCATCATCCATATTTCCACTCTCTTGTTGTTGTATCTAGTCACAAAGATCCTTCCTTTTTTCCCTATATTTAATAATTTGATCCTTCAATGACCAAATCAATTTCTTAGCATCCCTAATATTTTCTTTCAATTCCTGTACTTCTTCTTTAGACTGATCAAGGTCATCAAGTGCCACCAAAATCTGTTGTTGAAGACTACTAGATTCCATTAAATTCCAAGATCCACCTAAAGCTACTAAATTTCTTCTAAGGAACCAGATGCTCTGATACAAATTGTTGGACTCAAGGGAACACTAAGAGGGGGGGGTGAATCAATGTTCAAAAAATTTTAACTTTTATTACTCTGAAACTTAAACCATTATGTCATTACATAAAACAAAGTTGAAAGAATTCAAAGGAAAAATTCATAACATTGCACAAATATTTTTGCATGGAAACCCTATTAGGGGAAAAAATACGGTGGAGGTTAATCCATAATTTGAGTACTCAAATAAAATTTTACAAAAGGGAATGCACTTGCATTTAGACACACTTCCTAGAGCTCACTGTTCAAAGGGAAGGCTCACTACCTTACAAAATTATAGATTAAAACCATTTGAAGGATGAACTAGGATAATAGCATCTATTCATGCCAAGTTACAATTTTGGTGAAGCTCATAGATTTGATTTTGGATCTGCGTTTTGACTCTGCACTTTGCTCTTTTATGTTCTTTGAATCACTTTTAGAAAAATTCACACTATTACTCTACTATATTCACATTTTCTATCTTCACATACTTCTCCACATATGACACACACTCAAATTATAGAACTGATCTCATATTTATATCCACTATTAGGGATTTGAACATTCTTATGTCAGCTTCATAAAACATTTAGTTCTTCTCAAATGTCAGCCAGATCCACCCCTAGATCTTTATGTGTATCCTCCAAAGTCAGTTAAGAAAAAGAGAGGACCTAAACAAAACATAATAGAGAATGAAATAATTTAATTAATTATTCCGTATACATTTGTGATTACTATTTTCAATGGGTCGGTCTTCAAGCATAAATAGTCAATAAATTAGTGCAACAGATCTCCTAGATCGTGTACCAATGAATGTGCATCAGCATATCTCATGAATAAGAATCACCAAACATCAATAAACCTTCCTTAGAGATCCACAACCCAAAATAATAGTCCGGTGGAGTATTTAGATCAACTTTTGTGCTTATAACTGGATGTCCTATTCTTTACCCTATTTTTGTAGTGTAAACCAAAACTGTATAGTACATCGGATGCCTGACTTAGGTTGCCAAGGTTTCCATCAATGAAAAAAATTACAAGCCATATGCCAACAAAACCCGCACCACCAAACCACCAATAAGCTATAAAAACTTCACATTGCAATACATTATGGAGTTTTCAATAGGTTTGAAACCCTACTTTTCAACTAGGGAGATTGATAATGGTCATACAAACACACACCTAGAACCCTATTTGATCAACTATGAAATTCCTAAATCCACACCTTTGAAATGCTAAAATACTCAAATGTTCTCTAACAATGCAATCCCCAAAATTAATAATGAATAGGAAGTCAAAAGGCATATAAATCACACCACAAATTTTCATTAATGACAAGGTACTTCACCTATAGAAACACATAAATGCATTGAAAATATGTCTACTAGGGTTCATAAAAATGATCCAGTCATAGATTTAGGGAATCTAGTGAGCCAAGGACTTAGCAAAGGATGAAGTCCAGGGGAATCCATCTAGGGACAAATTTAGTTAACAATGAAGAATTCATGGAATCCAACAAATCAAGGATTTAGTGAATGCTTAGACTCTCGGGCTATCTATGTAAGAATGAATTTAGCAAACCATTGGACCCTCAAGGAATCCTGCACCAGGCGGATTTTTCAAAACTCTCCCAAACTTGTTCAATCTGATGCCAAAGTAAAATTTGCATGAAACCAATTATTCAAATTATCAATCAAGATTAAAATGTTGCAAAACAAAACACCTAAAGTGCAAAATTGATCATCAAAAGTCCAAAAGGTGAAGCAACTAAAAATTTCAAGGAACCTATCCCTTACGGGGAAAAGGTGAAACCTAAAGCAAAAGTGAGAAAGAAAAAATAGGAAAGAGGTTCCCCACGTTTGGTGGGGTGTGTATGCAAAAATTTCACAACTTAAGGGAATACTTGAAGGTGTTTGAAGATAGTCATTAATGGAATATTGGACAAAAGCTTGTAGACCTTAGTTAAAGGTAGTTAAATTACAAGAGGAAAGATAGTCCATAAGGATTCAAGAGGGTAGTCCTTAGGTCCATAAGCATTCATTTTAGTTCTCTTTTCATTGTTATGCTTGTGCAGAGTGGTGTGACATGTAAAGATAAATTTATTTCCTAAATCACCAAAACAATGCAAATATTAGTGGTTGTATAATTATTACCACTCTTCAAATTCAAGAGGTATCATTTTTTATAATTTAGAGGCAAGACATACAATGCTTATATTAGAACTGGAATCCAAGGATATTCAAGTTCAAAGGCATGCCAGTGGTTGTTGGTAACTTCAAAGATGATGTTGCTCTATGATATTCAAGTCCAAAGGCATTTTTTCAAGGTTGATGTACATTCAAATGTGATATCAAGTGTCCTTAGGACCCTATATGTTATGATTTTGTATCCATTCACACTGAATAAATTTGAGCTACATTCCACCAACTCGATCCCTTAAGAGTCCAAAGTGAAAAATGGCTACAATATTTGATGAGCTATAACTTAAAAAATTTGATGCTTATAAACTCTTATTCTGAGGCCATGTGATCATATTGGGCCCCTCTATAATAACCTCTCTCACTTTTTTGCTATCTCAGAGGCATTTCCCCATGGTGACAACTTTTCAGTTGAGGAAAAAGTTGTCAAATGCAAGAAATGTAAAGTTGTAAAGTGGTGCAGATTTTGTTCTACAAATCATACGACCAAATGAACTATTCCAAAACATCTACATGCATAAATTTATGATACATATGTGTTGTTTGGTGTTTCTGCACATCGACAACTTAGACAGAATAAAATTTATCCTATCTCTCTTGAAAGGTTGGTCTCTATGAACAAAGAGATAACCCCAAGGTCTCATGGGTGTCAGATCATAACTATGCAGTAGAACAAACTCAGTGATAAAATTTGAGAATGCTAGTAATCACAAGGGGTCTTATGTACAAATGTTGGAAGCTCTAAACTAATCAGATTTTAAGATATGGTGGTGCTCAAATTTCTAGTTCTAACCATTTAATAAAGAAACAACAAAAGATGAGGGTTTCAGAAGTCCTAATGTTTACACTACTTCTAAGATTAACCATGAAAATGATGAAATATATGGAATGGACCAATCCCTTAAAATAATTTATGTTCGACTCAGGCTATACCTACAATCTTCTAAGGTGTTAAAGATTTGCAGGTTGTAGGCATTCATCCAATGAGACAGAATGAATATCTACAACTGAACTAGGCACATGAATATGAGGTACAAGTTGACCTTGCACAACATTCCCACAATCAAGAAGTTTCCCAAAGTATGAACTAGGGATTGCTACAACACTCTAGGAAATAAATCAAAAACATTACTAATTAAACCTAAGATACATGCAAACATTTCCAAGCGATTTTAAAGATAGACCAAGAATCATGCAAGAATATTCAATGCAAAGAAGGTACCAATCATAGCACAATGTCTCCACTTTGTATGAAATCACCACATTTGCAACAATTCCAGTCTGTTACAACACTTGCTTGAAATGTAAAAACTAACTTCTAATCTTCTAACATGCTACTCTACTGCTAAATCTACTGCTTACAAGTTTTCTGGCTTAGTCAGCTAATTTGAACTAAACCTAGCTTATTCCAACCTTTAAAAATGAGGTAGAGTGCCATACTTATAGAAAAATAGGCCCGCACGAAATAGAGCTAAGGGTACAAGGAAACTCAACCACCAATCAAATCAACCCCGATAGCTAGCAATAACTCGTCATCAGGAATTGAATGTAGCAAGGATCCCAATCAGATTGATCTGGGATTGCACGAGGTCAGGGAACAGATCCTCGAGCCACACCCACCAAAATACTTCACCTACGTGAACAACCATGCACACGAAAACACTAGTAGGAACACAAGCCATCGATCCACCTCGAGCTGGGAAAATGAATGGCTTAGATCAAACAACACAAGGTTGAGACCCTTTAGATCATGTCTTCCAACCATTAATGGCCACCAACGAAATTGGCCTTGCATGCAAGAGTGGGTTTGATGATAGAAGCCACAAAATGTACTTGACTACACCCACAAATCACACCAAATCTTCAAAGTTCATCTAGCAACCCCAACTCGATCCAACCTATGTCCAAATGGGCCACCATTAACACCCAATACATCATCAAAATCCAAGCAGATCCAAAAGAGTTCCTTAGGCAAGAAAATCAAGTATAAACCCAGGCAGAGGCAGAACCAAAGATAGGCGGAGGCGGAACCACGAGAAGAATAGGAACAAAGACACAAGATGGGCAGAGGCGGAGGTGGAAACAAGATAGGAAAGGAAGGGAAGTAGGTGAGAATGAAATCAAAACCAACCCCAACAGAGGCAGAGGTGGAACAGGGACCAAAATGGGAACCAATGGAAGATAGGTGGAAGCAAAAACAAAACCAACCTCGACGGAGGTAGAGGTGGAAACAAAACCAACCCTAACAGAGGCGAAGGTGGAACGGTAATGGGAAAGGAACCATGAAATTTTCTAGAGTTCAAAGCCATGTTCGATCCCGGTCTCAGCTCTGAAAAAATGACAAAAGGGCAAGTCGAGGAAAACCCAAGGGTGGAAAACCAATCCAAAGGCCGAAGACAAACAAGGCAACTGAAAAAACAAGAACGTGAGAGGTAGAGTCAGAACGGGAATGAAAACAAAACCATGAACTTCATGAAAGTTCAAAGTTCAGATCCATCCTAGTCCCTCCTCTGGTAGAATGAATGGGGGAAGCAAAGCAAATAAAAGACTAAGGGAGGAAAACCAACCCTTCAGATGAAAACGAACAAAATGAAGAAGGAAGTGAGTGAGAAGTAGATCCAGAACGGGAATGGGAACAACTGCTGAGAACTTAGCCAAAGTTCAAAGTTAAGTCCCATCCCGATTCCACCTTAGATAAAACAAAAGAAACAAGGAAAAACAAGGAAAACCTAAGGGGGAAAACCAACCCTTACGACCCAAACAAAAACACCAAGGGGAAAAATAGAAGGAAAAAGAAGACCACCCCACTGAGGACATCAGCAAGACTCCAAAAAAACCAAGAACTCAACACAAAGGCACTCACAACCAAGGTAAGAACCAAAGACAAAAACCCCAAGATTTTCAAAGGTAAGCACAAAAGAGGGGGCAAGCCATAGAAATGGTCCAAAAAGGGTAGGCCAAGAGAGGGTCCCAACTATCAGTGGGGCGTGTTTGCAAAACTACACAAAAAATGGCAACTCCGTTGGGGAAATGCTCTAAAGCATTTTGATGACAACTAGCATCAAGAACTTAGAATCTCTAGTTTCAATCCAAGCATCAGGTTACAAATAGACAAGGTTTTAGAAATCACTAATAAGCCAACCTTTCCTGTATAGGGGTCAAAGTGTGTGCATATGCATTCATTCCCTTTCCTAAGTTGCAGCAAGGACCAAATTCAGTCTGATAGGGCTACCTAAGGATTCTAACTCCAAAAGCAACCTAGATAGAGCCTCACTACTAGTCAGGCGTCCATAGCCCCGATGATGTTATCACTATGACCCTCCCTACCATAGCTCTACTGCTAGCTAGACATCCATAGCCATGGAAAAGATACTAGGATACCCTTGAAAACGTGAATATTTTTTTTCTTTTGATTCTCTTTTGAGATTTTCTTATAAAGCTTTACTTTCACCTTGTAGCAATGAAGCCCACACTCAAGGATGAGAACCACAGTGACACTGGAGTAGAATTTAAGATTTTTCACCCAGTCAGACCTCCTAAAGACCATATGCAACCTCAGAATTCTTAAGATTTGTGTGAAGATATAAGAGCCAAATATATTCTAGAATTTCATTTAGTCAAGTGACACTAACTCCTAGCCCATGCAACATCAAATGAAGGAAATCCACCAATTTGAGTGACTCTGAAAAGATGATAAGAGTTTGTAAAAGAAATCCTAGAGCAACCCTGAATAAACAACCAGTTGTATAGATGCAACAAGCCCAAAGGAAAGTAGGACAACCCTAAAAATGTAGAGCAGCAGGGAAAACCAACCCAAGCAGACCAAAGTGAACCAAAACTAAAGCAACACACAAATAGAGTAAAAACCAAAATAAACCCAAACCAAAAGCAACAAGCCAAAATAGCAGAAAGGAAAACTAATATACTTATGTACAAGGACAGAGCTGAGAACAACTCAAGACTGAAAATAATGCTTCAAATACTACCCATTGACAGGTAGTGGGATATCTCCTCTAGTGAGGGTTTTCAAATGGAAGGCCTTATCTCCTAGGATCTTTGTAATTTGATAAGGGTCGAGCCAAATTTTGTCAAATTTTCCATGCTCCCCCTTTTTATCATGGGCTTTAACCCAGTAGAGAACCAAGTCAAAGATTCTAAAGGATTTCTCCTTGGCTCTCCTATCAAACCATCTTTTCACTATACCCTAATGTTTGGCAAAGTTTTCTAGGGCTTCATCTCTTCTCTCTTCAAGGTGCAACAATTCAGTTAAGCAGGCTTCATGCTTATCCTCTCCATCATAATATTCATTGATGAATTATAGGGTAGGGATCTATAGCTAGATGAGAAAGACAGGTTTCAGGCCATACACTAAGTGATAAGGAGAGGTTCCTAAGGATGTTTTTTGTCTAGTGCGGTTTTCCCAAAGAGAAAATTTGAGCTAGGTATGACAATCGTTGGGATTCTTTTCTAATAGTTTCTAAATGACTGTCAACAATTTTTCATTGGAAGACTCAGCCAAACCATTCCCTTGTGGGTTTTAATTGGATGGAAAATTTATGGCAATTCCATGGTCATAAGCCTAGTTAGAAAACTTTAAAGATGCAAATGCATATCTATTATCACAAACTATAACCAATGGACAACCAAAGTGATTAATAACACCTAATTCCATGAAATTGATTACCACTTCAGAAGTGCATTATTTGCAAGGAAGATCTTCAGTCCACCTAGTAAAATAATCATTTATGGTAAGAATATACCTATGGCCTATGAATGAAGATGGGTTGATTGGACCAATGAATTCCATTCCCCATTGTGCAAATGGTTTTACCTCTATGACAGTTCGAAGTGGAAGAGATGCATACCTCTAGTTTGACACACATGGGAAGTTCTCACATGGTGATAAGTGTCCTTGAAAAAGGTATTCCAATAATAGCTTACCCTTAGAATCTGATTTGTAGTGGAAGGTGTTGAACCACGGCCTATGCCATATTTATCATGAAATTCAATCATCACTCTCCCTGCCTCTTCCTTCCCTAGGCATCTCAGGTAGACACCTTCATGATTTCTCTTGTATAGGACAACTCCCTTCATCATAAAACTTCCACTCTTCAAAGGTAGAGCTCTCCTTTGTACTGAATTAAGGTGTTTGGGAAATTGTTGATTCAAAAGATAGTAGATAATGTCATCATACTAGTCCCCTAGAGAAACATCCTCAAGATTATAATGTTGGGCTACAAGGTAAGGACCCATTTATGCCATCATCTTGGTCAGTCTCTAACCTCATACCAACTTCATGGGTTGAATTCCAATATCATATTATTGTAACATAGTCACCCACTTGGCTCTGCATTCACCCAACTCATTTTGCATCAACAACAGCTTGACTGCAGGGTTAGGGACTATAGCAAAGACCTTGTTTCTCAGTATATAGTGCCTAAACTTCTTCACAGTTCGGATCAAGGCATAAGCCTATTTTTCAAAATTAGGATACCTCAGTTCAACATCTTTCAGAGGTGCACTCATGAATGCTATGGGATGTTCATTTCCTTCATCAGACTTTTGTGTCAACAAGCCCGCACAGGAGTGATCAAAAGCAAATGAATATATTTATAATGGAATAGCATAATCAGGACTTACCAAAATAGGGGCCTCAAAAAAATCTCTCTTCATTTATGCAAATGCTTCCTTAGCCTTTGTATTCCATTCAACCTTTGATTCTTGCTTCAACATGGCATTCAATTTCTTGATTATTTATGCAAATCTAGTGATAAATTTTCTAACAAAGTTAATCTTGCCAAAGAATGACTTCATTTCTTTCTTGCTTGCAGGGGGTTGAATTTTCAGTATTTCTTCCACTCGTTCAGGATAAATGGAAATACCTTGTTCTGAAATAACATTTCCTAACAACTTTCCTTCAGTGACTCCAAATATGCACTTCTTTGGATTAAGTGAAATACCAAATTCCTTGCACTTCTGGAATACTTTACATAAATCTACAACATGATCACTTCTCTTCTTGGAAAAGATTATCAAATCATCCATGTAGATGATATGCACTTTCCAACGATGTCCTTAAAGGCAATATCCATATCCCTTTGGAATGTAGCTTGAACATTGATTAATCCAAAGGGCATTCTCTAGTAAGCAAAGGTTCCCCATTTTGTAGTGAAGGTATTTTTGTGCCTATCCTCATATTGAAACATGACCTAATTGTATCCAGAGTACCCATCCAAAAAGGACATCATCTGAGATCCATTGACAACCTGAAGCACCTCATCCAGTGAAGGGACTAGATAATTATCCTTTTATGATGCTTTGTTCAAGTTCCTGAAATCAACACACAGTCTGATTTCTCCATTTTTCTTCCTAAGCGGGACAAATTTTCCAACCCATGTTGAATGTCTTACTGGGAATATGATTTGTGCTAAGAGTAGCTTCTACACTTCCTTCTAAATAATGGGCTCTAACAAAGCATTGATTGGTATTTTTATTTGCCTGAATGGCTTGACATTTGGCTTGAGGGGGATAGTATGTGTGATGATCAAAGTGCCATATGTCCTCAAGTCATCATAACTCTAGGCTATCACATCATAATATGGGTGCAAGGCATCAATAATTCCTTTCCTCTCCTCTAGAGTGCACACCTTACCAATAAAGACATTCTTGACATCACTTTGGGTCCCCATGTTATATGTTTCACACTGATAGTTGAGGGACTCCCTTTTCATTTTTTGCTCTTGATCCCTTATCCTATCCAGATCAAAGATCCTTTCCAATTGCACCACGCCTCTTGGGATGGTATTAGTCTTCAGATTGAGGACTCCTTCTAGGTCAATTTCAGCCTCTTAAGGCTCAACCTCATCAATTACTTGGGAATCAAACACATCACAGCTAGTGATAAAATCAAGAATATGCTTATCATCTTCAAATACCTGAAAATTGGTGACATTGTCAGGAACTGAGGGCACTGAAACAAGTTCCATAGTGAACTTCTTTAAGCCTAAAAGTGATAAGGGCTGCAATGTACTTGTTGCTTGTACCAAAGAATTAATAGTCTGATTCTTTCTTTGAGGTATCAGTTGAATGTCGAAGGCATCAAATCCTTCAATAAGATCCCAAATTATGTGTCTATAATTGGCCATCCTTCTATCATGACATGAGTATTGGTCCCTCACTTTCCTGACCACTAGCTCAGAATCTCGAAAAACTTGCAAAATTTTAACTTTATTTCTCAATTCCATTAATAGCCCATGAACTAGAGATTCATACTCAACCACATTTTTAGTGCACTAGAATTGGAATCTATGAGCAGCAAGGTAGGTTTTACCTTTAGGAATGATTAGCTTAAGCCCTGCTCTAGCACCTTGCTTGGATTTGGATCCATAAAACCTTAATGTCCAACAGTCATTAGGTCTTTCTTTTCTTGAGATACCTTTGTCCTTACTGTCACCTGGAGGCTCTTTAGGAGGTTTTGGATCCTTCCCCTTTTGAATTTTTTGAATTCTTCATATGTTTGATTCAATAGTTGGGGTTGTGTTAATGTGCCCTTGTATCTGTTCTATTGCAGCTTGACACAAGTAACATTCCAATTTAGAATGAGGAGCATCATGAACTTGACACCAATTAGGGAGAAGCAATTCTTCAAAGTTCATATTTTTACCCCGCTGTATCTGATCTTCTACACATTTCTGGATAAACTTCTAAAAGTTATCCAAAAAACTGAGTTGTCTATCTGCCTGATCATCAAGTTCTTCCGTTCTTTCAAATTTCACTAAGGAGCTATTGGCTTTTGATGTGGGTTCACCAGAAGAGCTTTGCAACATCAAGATTTATTCTATGTACAAAGCAGGAGAGGTTAGAACATAGTTCCCCATACTGACCTCTGATACCAGTATATCTCATTTGAAGTATTTTGATACTCAGTAATGACATACTTCATTCTAGGTTCTCTCTCAATTCTGATCTGATTTGGAACTCCTTTCCAGGGTAGCCACATGTGGGAATGATTGGTGAATGTGCATCCATTTAGTGCCTTGGTGAAATCTCTACCCAAGATCAGACCATAAGTGTCAGGAATGTTAGCTACCTAAATATTAAGTACTTGTTGCACTCTAGGATCTGAGGAAAATTGAATGGCAATCATGTTTAGTTCTCCTACTATATGCCCCTATGTTTTGTCTAATTGGGTGACTTTCTTTTGAGAGGATGCAGGGGTAATACCAAGAGCCCTACAAATAGAAAATGGCATAACATTTGTGGATGCCCCTAAATCTAGCAGGAAATTGTGAATTTTTTTACCAAATATACTAATGGAGATTAGAAAAGGAGGGGTTTCCATTTTGCCTTGGAATAAACTCAACTGTGAGTCAGCTTGTGCAACTTGACTCTTATCTTTTTCTTTACCACTATCCCTAGGTTGTGATGGACTAGGACCTTTGGGTGTTTGTGAACTAGGAGGCCTTGAAATTTCCTCATTGGTAGCTATTCCTTGTGTTGCTATACTTGAATTTAAGGACCCAAGGACTACATTTCTAATTTTAGGAACTCTTAATAGCCTAAAAGTGGATAGACTCACCTTTACTTTTATGAGTTCCTCAGTGACATATTCTCCTAGCTATTCCAAATTCATGTCAATGTGGAGCTCCTTAGAATGACCAGTCTTCTTATCCTTTGTTGCATCAACATTGCTTCCTTTGGAAACATCTGGTTGTCCTTCTTTTGTGAGGTATTGTATTGGCACTTGAGGGTAGGATGGATTGTTGTTGGCATGTTGATCTGGTGGAGTGGTAAAATTGTGTGGAGGGGCAGATGTAGTAAATGGTCCTCCAACTTGTGGATTCCTGTGGGGCTTGCTCCTCAGATCATACTTTCTTGCAGGTTGCTGAAACATCTACACTTCTTCAACATTAGCCTCTCCCTCATCCAATGGGCCATTTTCATTCTCATTTTCTTCATCAAATAGTTGAGAGATTTCATCTTCATTCAGCACTTGTTCAGCCTCCCCATTTTGGCTACTTGATTCCTCTTCTGGTTCATTCTCCTCATCTCTCGGTAAAGGAGCATGATTCAACACTAAAATTGGGGAGTCATATGGATTTGAGGGCACCAAACCTTGGCCAGTGGAGTTGTTTCCAACTTCATATTGAAAAATGGAAGCAACAGTTTGAAATTTTGGGCAGTCAAGCTCAGAGTGTTGACTTTTCTTAGGAAGCCTACACCATCTAGACAAAAGTGGCTTATGCTAAGTACACACCACCTGGAGGTTTCTCGGGATTGGAAGGTTGATCTAGTGGAGTGGGGACTCCTCCATTATTTGGCCCAGTGTTCCACGACCTATTCTACCTAGGTGGTTGTCTTCTTTCAAATCCTTGTCCACCTTGTTGATTTCTATCAAAGTTATGACTAGAACCTTGTCCTCTTTCAAAGTTCTGATTTATATCATAGTGTTTCCCTCTATTATAACTTGATTGCATGCTCTTCTGATTAGCTTGGAGTTGATTGTTTTGGTTCCTCAAGTAGGTTACCTCCATGTTCATCTTCTTCACTTGCTCAGTTAGCTTATCTAACCTTTCCTTATCAAGATTGTTGTAAGGGACTATATTCACAATGTTTGGGGAGTATCCTAACACTCCTCCAGAACTAGTAGACTGATTCAAAAAATTTGAGTTCTGCAAATATGTACAGAAACTAGCTTGTGGCTATGAATGGAGGGGATGGTTAGCATTTTGCTGGGGATAACTTGGCATTGGTGGGAATTGGTTTACTAGATGAACCAGGTGAGGGAGCAAAGGAAACTATGGAATAGGACTCATGATAGGTGTGTGATTGGTCAGAGCTTGGTTGAGATATTGCACTTAGCTTGGGTGAGTAGTTGGTCCTAGAGACGATAAAGGTCTTGACAAGTGTTGTCTCAGGTCTGTACTGAACTTGAAAGCCTTCGCATATGCAGTGAGTAAGGTAGTCGAGGGATTGGTTCTCCACTTAAGGAAGGTGGAGGTAAGGCTGTCAAGGGCTTTCAGGTAGACCTCTAGGGAAGTGTCCTCATTTCCATCATAAGGTTCTTGAAGTCTAGTGCATGCTCAGTGGAACCTATTGTTGAATGATCCTATAGGCTCATTAACCTCTCTTTTTACCCCAATAAACTACATATACAGCTTATTAGCACTAATGGAAATCTTAAATTTTAGTAGGAATACAGCCTCAAGTTCAGCCTAGTTAGAGATGGATGCAGCAGGTAAATGGTTATACCAATAAAAGGCCTCTTCTCCTAGAGAATAAGGGAAAATTCTGCATGCAACATCCTCATGATTAATCCCTCTATCTCTCAGACAAGTCTAAAATATCCCAATGTGCTCTTCTACTACCCTATTTGGGCTATTCATGTGAAACTTAAAGAAAAAATGCTCAAGGTTCTTGGGCATAACATTGTAGTTGTTGAATGTCAAAGGTGATGGGTTATTCACTAGGAAAGCCATTGGTGGAGGTGGTAATGGTCGATGGATGATTGGTTGGGGTTGTGGAATGGAACTAGTCTTAAAATTGGAGGAAGATGAAGTGCATGGAGTTTGGGATGGTGGAAATGATGGATTAGATGATAGTTCCTCCCTTCTTCTGGTCCTTCTTGAACTGGTTGGAGGTGGAAATTCTTGAAACTCTTCTTCTTCTCCTGATATAGATCTAGTTCTCCTTCTGAGCCTTTCAAGAGAAATGGTGTTTAGAAAATGCTCCAGCTTGCTTGTTCAATTCCCTCCCTCTAGTACCAATCCTATTGTTTGGTGTTTCTACACATCAACAACTCAAATAGAATGAAATTTATCCTATCTCTCTTGAAAGGTTGGTCTCTATGAACAAATAGATAACCCCAAGGTCTCACAAGTGTTAGATCATGACTATGCAGTAGAACAAACTCAATGATAAAATGTGAGAATGATGGTAATCACAAGGGGTCTTACATACAAATGTTGGAAGCTCTAAACTCATCAAATTTTAAGAAATGGTGATGCTCAAATTTCTACTTCTAACCATTTAATAAAGAAACAAAAAAAGATGAGGGTTTCAGAAGTTCTAATGTTAACACTAATTGTAAGATTAACCATGCAAATGATGAAATATTTGGAATGGACGAATCCCTTAAACTAATTTTTGTTCGACTCGAGCTATACCTGCAATCTTCTAAGGTGTTAAATTTTTAGGCTGTAAGAATTCATCCAATGAGACTGAATGAATATCTATAGCTGAAATAAGCACATGAATATGAGGTATAGGTTGAACTTGCACAAAATTCCCACAATCAAGAAGCTTCCCAAAGTATGAAATAGGGATTGCTACAACACTCCAAGCATTAAATCAAAAACATTACTAATTAAACCTAAGTTACATCCAAATATTTCCAAGTGATTTTAAAGATAGACCAAGAAACATGAAATATTATTCAATGCAAATAAGGCACCGACAATAGCACAATGTCTGCACTTTGTATTAAATCATCACATTTGCAATGATTCCAGTCTATTACAACACTTGCTTGAAATGTCAAAACTAACTTCTAATATTCTAACATGCTACTCTATTGGTAAATCTACTACTTACAAGTCTTCTGGCTTAGTTAGCTAATCTAAACCAAACCTACCTTATTCCAACCTTTACAAATGAGGCAGAATGCCATACTTATAGAAAAATAGGCCCGCGTGAAACAAAGCTAGGGTTATAAGGAAACTCGGCCACCAATCAAATCAACCCTGACAGCTAGCAATAACCCACCATCAAGCATTGAATGCAACAAGGACCCCCATCAGATTGATCTAGAATTGTACGAGGTCAAGGAATAGATCCTTGAGCCACACCCACCAAAATACTTTACCTGCATGAACAACCATGCATGTGAAAACACTAGCAGGAACACGAGCCACCGATCAAACTCGAGCTAGGCAAATGAATGGCTCAAATCGAACAACACCAAGTTGAGCCCCTTTATATCACGTCTACTAGCCATTAATGGCCACCAACCAAATCGACCTTGTGTGCGAGAGTGGGTTTTGTGATAGTAGCCACAAAGTGTACTTGGCTGCACCCGCAAATCACGCGAAATATTCAATGTACATCCAACAACCCCAGCTTGATCCAACCTACATCCAAACAGGCCACCATTAACACCCAATCCATCATCAAAATCCAAGTAGATCCAAAAGAGTTCCCAAGGCAAGAAAATAAAGCATAAACCCAGGCAGAGGTGGAACCAAAGATAGGTGGAGGTGGAACCATGAGCAAAAAACGAACATAGACACAAGATGGATGGAGGTGGAGGCAGAAACGGGATGAGAAAGGAAGGGAAGCAGGCAAGAACAAAACCAAAACCAACCCCGGTAGAGGTGGAAATAGAACGAGGACCAAAATGAGAACCAAAGGAGGATAGGCAGAAGCATAAACAAAACCAACCCCGACAGAGGCGGAGGTGAAAACAAAGCCAACCCCGGTAGAGGCAAAGGCGGAAATAAAACCAACCCCTACGGAGGTGAAGGTGGAATAGGAATGGGAAAGGAACCGTGAACTTTTCCAAAGTTCAGATCCAGGTTCTATCTTGGTCCCGGATTTGAAAAAATAATAAAACGGAAAGTTGACGAAAACCCAAGGGCAAAAAACCAACTTGAAGGCCGAAGACAAACAAGGCAATGGAAAAAACAAGAACGTGGGAGGTGAAGCTGGAATGGGAATGGAAACCAAACTGTGAACTTCATGAAAGTTCAAAGTTCAGATCCATCCTAGTCCCGCCTCTGGTAGAATGAAGGGGGGAAGTGAAGCAAAGAAAAGAATAAGGGAGGAAAACCAACCCTTAGGATGAAAACAAACAAAATGATAAAGGAATCGAGCGAGAATCAGAGCCCAAATGGGAACAGGAATAGAATCGAGAACTTAGCCATAGTTCAAAGTTAAGTCCCATCCCGGTCCTACCTCCGGCTAAACAAAAGAAACAAGGAAAAATAGGGAAAACCTAAGGGGGAAAACCAACCCTTAGGACCCAAACAAAAACACCAAGGTGAAAATAGAAGTAAATAGAAGACCACCCCATAGAGGACATCCACAAGACTCCAAAACCACAAGGAACTCAACAGAAAGGCACTCACAACCAAGGTAAGCACCAAAGACCAAAACCCCAAGATTTTCAAAGGTAAGCACAAAAGAGGGGGCGAGCCACAGAAACGGGCCAAAAAGGGCAGGCCAAGAGAGGGTCCCAACTATCAGTGGGGTGTGTGTGCAAAACTGCACAATAGTATGGTCCTCTTTTTTACCCAAACATGTTGAATCACTCTGAGCTATGTTCAACAAACTCAATCCCTTAAGAGTCCAAAGTGAAAAATGATTGCAATATTTGACATGCTATTACTCAAAAAACATGACACTTAAAAAATTTCCACTTGAGGCTATGGAATCATGTTGGGCCCCTCTACAATAACCTCTCTCATTTTTTTCTATCTTAGAGGAATTTTCTTGTGGTGATGACTTTTTAGTTGAGGATTTTTTTTTCAAATGCAAGCAGTTTAAAGTTGCAAAGTGGTGCAACTTTCATTCTACAAATCATACAACCAAAAATACTATTCTGACACATCCATATGGGTAATTTTATGCTATTCATGGTCTGCTTTCACACCCAAACACATCACATCACTCCAAGCTACATTCAATCGACTTAATCCCTTAAGAGTCCAAAGTGCAAAATGGTTGCAATCTTTGATAGGCTATTACTCAAAAACCATGATGCTTACAAACACTTCATCTATGGCCATCAGATTACATTGGACCCCTCTACAATAATTTATGACATGGCAGTACAATGATGACATGGCAGTACAATGATGATGTCAGCATGCTAACATGGTAGGTATAGGTGGCATGGCAATGATGTGGACCAATGAAGGACTGACATGTGGCATCAACTGGAATTCACTTGGACCAATGATGGTTTGACACATGTACTTACGTGGGCTAATTAAAATATGCCACATGGCCCAATGGCTAGGTGCCACATGGTAGTCTATTGGTCACAAATTTTTGGATGTTGGTTTAAAATTTGTTTGGGGGAATCCAACCCCCACCCTCACATCTCTAAAATATCCTCCACACCATTAGACCACACATGGTTTTCGGTATATAAAATTTGTGCATTTTATTTATAGAAGATAGAATCCTATTTAGACCCCAACCTCACATCTCTGAAATCTCCTCCACACCATTAGTCCATCCATTGTTTTTAGAATATAAAGGGTGTGGGTTTTATTTATAAAAGATTGAATCCTATTTGGAGGGAGCAGTGGTTTGAACCATCAACCCCCCTCTCCCAATGGACACTGCCTACCAATGTGTTATGCATGTGCTTTGAGTATAATGCAGAGCTAGTTTTATTTTAAATAGAAACAAAAGACCCCCAATATAAAATTAATCCAAAATAACCATTGTGCCATGAAGGTGATAACAATAATATGACATGTAAAAATCATTTTGTTATGTTTTTTTACCTGAAAATGGCATATGTAATGTATTTAATAGGGAATTAATATGGCTCAATGAATAGAATCCATATTTCAAATATTATGAATTCAAATTAGGAGATATGGGAATATGGGGAAATATTATTGTTATCCCCTAAAAGAAATTTTAAATTATATTTAAACAGGGGGTTTTGGCTTGTGGGGATATGGGAGATAGGTGAAACTTGATAATTAAATTATTCCAACTCTATAAATTTAGCTAGGAGAGGCTATAAGCCAAGTTATTTGGTACTTGGAGGGGGATTTTCTAAATTTTATTAATGATCGAGGAGACTTTGTGGAGATTTGTAACAGATTGAAGTGCCTTGTAAATAGCTTTTTGAGCATAATCAAGGATCTATCATTCCTTTGGAGAGGGACCCAAAGACGTAGACATTTGGTGAACTCTATTATCAATTTGTGTCTTTGTCTTCTCTTCTACATTTTCATATTCATATTGCTTTATTCATTTTAGTGTCTCTTTTAAAAGCATATAAAATTAAGTTAAAGACATTAAATTTTGTTTACATAAATTAACATTCACTAAGAAATCAAGTTTGTATTAGAAATTTTCTTTACTAGTGATTGCATAAGTGGATGTTAATGCAATCTAGGAGCCGGTGAGGTGAAGGCATGCTTGTAGAGGTTAATCCCAAGATTGGTAAATGAAGAACTTTTCCACCACCAAAGATGGAAGAGATAGAAGTTGGAAAATGTTTTGAGCTCGATAAGAAAAAATTTCAACAAGCATTTCTCAACATGAAGGCTATAGTGGAAGAGCACTATCAAGAAAAGTAAGAACGGAAGAAGTGTGAAAAAGAAGGATTGTTAAAGTGAGAAAAGCGTGAGGACGATAAAGATTAAAAGGACAAAGGGAAAAGAGAAGAAGGCGATGATGAGCCTCCAAAAAATCCTTCATCTCCATCTTCTCCATCTTCTCCTTCTAATTCTACTTATTCTGCTAATCCTTTTAAAAGTGCACATAAGCCTGTAATCAAATTGGATGTAAAATTTTAACTACCTAAATATTGTGGAGAGTTAAATGTTGAGAAATTAGATGATTAGGTTCAACAAGTAGAAGTATATTGTAGGATTCAAGGTCTCTTATATGATTCTTCTAAAATCCAATTAGGTACTCTTCAGTTGGGAGGAGCCGCTCTCACTTGGTGGGAGAGTAAAACTCAAGAGAAAATTGCTTGACATGGTAGTGTCAATTTAACTTGGATGGAGTTTAAATTTACTCTTAAAAAATAGTTTTATCCCTTAGGCCATATGCAATAGTTAACTATGAATTGGAAAAATTTTAGGCAGGGTAAAGGTCAATCTGTCCAAGACTATACTCATGATTTTAGGAAGTTGGCTATTGCACTTAATGTCACATTATACATTTTTGTGCAATTTTTGCACACATGCCCTACCAGAGGTGGGGACCCTCTTTTTATTTTGCATCTCTACACCTTGATTTTGTCAATTTTAGTTTTTCTCTTCTTGGGAGGTTATTTTGGGATTAATTCAAGACTTGGTTTGACGAAGGCAATATTCTAAGGCTCTAGGGGCTCTTCACTTGTCTTGAAAATTGGAAATGGGGATTTTGAAGTGAATTTTCAATGTTATGTGTAAATATTTTTGCACCAATGGATAGAGGACAAAAAATTAGGCCAAGTTGCTTTTTGAACTTTTCAAAAATTCCTTCTAGAAAAAAAGTTATGAGGTTTAGGGGATTTTGACCTTGGTTGGAATTTCAAGATTTTCCTCCCTGAGCGGAAATCCCTGAAAATGCCTTCAAGCCCTCAAAATCTCGAAATTTCCTTTTTTGGAAAATTCCTTCAAGCCCTCAAAATCCTGAGATTTTCCAAAAATGGATTTTTTTTAAAATGGAAATTTTTTCCGAAATGCAATTTTTAAAACAAAATAAAAAAATTCTGAAAATGGATAGTTTCCATTAGAAAATGTAAGGTTTTTTTTAAAGGGCCAAAATTTGATATTTGTTTTTCACGATTAAGTAAATAAAAAAAGGGGGACTTGCATATGGATTTGTGCCAAGAGGGAAAATCTACAAAATTTCAACTCAAATATTAAAGTGGGGCCTGCATAAGAATCTGTGCCACTAGCTGTATACCGATTGGAGAGGTGCATTTAACAAGGAAAGACATGTGAAGCTATATTTATTCTCCAATGAATATTTTCTCAAAATTAATGTCATTGGGCCATAATGCAACTGAATGCAATTGATTGGATGATGATGTACCATGAGCTCCCAAATTAAATATAATAGTTGGATGCTTCTAGAAGTGTAATTTATGCCATTGGATGAATTAAATCTTGGCCATTGATTCAAAATGTAATTTTCTATAAAAGACCAATGCCTTCTCATTTGTAAAGAGTTAGAATAGGTTAGAAGAGCTAATTAGAAGTTGTAGAAGGCTAGAATTGGCAAGTAGATTTCAAAAATTAGCTGTAGGAGAGGAGAGAGACCGAAAATTGTTATGTAATGCTAGAGAAGTAATGCAACTGAGTTGTTGATTTAGAAAATTGTGTATTTAACTTTGACAGTTTATGGTTTCTTATTCTCAATTCTAAGTGTTAGATGTTAGATGCTAGTTTTTTAGTTTTTTCATGTCAATGGTGAAATTTTAATGATGTTGCTCAATCTCCAGTCCATACTTTTAGCAATTTTCTGATTGTAAGTTGTTGTGTAAAGTTAGTTTGGGCCTTATTTTGTGTTAAGTTCAACTATCGATACTTGTTTACATTGAGCCATTTATTGAGTATGTGGATGAATGTTCATAGTCTGAAAATCTTTAGTTTCCTTAGAAGATTGCACCATTTCTAAAGAGTTGTGGGCTTGTCCTTGATCAAGCAAAGATTGGTTTTATTGGGGATCTATCCACTTGCAATACTTATCATTGTTGTGATTGATCTTAGGTGTTAGCATTAGGATCTCTCTGAAACCCTTATCTCTTTTGCTATTTATTTTGAATCTGGACTAGTTTTAGGATTAAAAGCATCACCATATTGCTGCATTTGATGAAAGTACACTTCCAACATTTTTCCGTTTGTAAGGTCCCCTTGTGATTACCAAAATTTCACATTTTAGCATTGAGTTGTTTTATTGCATTGTCAAGACATGACATTAGAGACCTTGGGGTTATCTCTTCAGGCTTGCTAATAGAGATTTACCTTTCAAGAGAGATAGGATATCATATTCCGTCTGAGTTGTTGTTGTGCAGAAAACACCATCAACAATACACCTAGGAAATATTGCTCAAGTATATAGGTGTTCTTCACTCTTACTTAATGCATACCATTTTGGTTTTAAATCCTAATAATCTAGATGAAGTATGCATACAAGCCACACATTTGGAGTCAAGAGGTAAGATTAGTTTCAATAAAAATTCTATCAAGAAGTTGTTTAAGCCTAAAGGTAAAAGCAAGGGAAAGGGGGAAAAACATAGCTACCATCAAGAAAGAGGGTGATAAGACCATATTCTCCCATTTCAAGGAGGGGCATGATTATTCAAAGTGTTGAAATCTACATCCAGAACTAGGTCGAAGAAGTATGGAGGAAACGAAGGGAAATAAAAGATTGTTGTTGTTGTACAATAAGACCTTGGATCTGACTCTAGGGATGAGACAAATATTGTTGTTGCCATGATCCAAGATAAATGAAAAATTATCTCTTTATACTAATACATTTTTTTCAAATGCAAGTGCAAGTGCAAGTGCAAGTAAATAATCTTCTCCACCTAAAGTTGATAAGCGTTGAAATGAGTTATTTCATATTCAGGTTTTAACAAAGCATACTAAGATTGATACTTTGTTTTATATGGGATCCCAAGTGAATTTAATATCTAAAGAAGTTTTTAAGAAACTTAACTTGGCTAGAATACCTCATCTGAAGCCGTACCCACTTGGATGGGTTTGCAATGATGCACGATTATAGGTAACAAAGCAATGTATGTTAAGATTTGTTATCACTATAAACTTTATAGATGAGGTAGAAGTTGATGTGGTTCCTTTAGATATTTGTGTCCTTGTGCTAGGGAGTCCCTATCTTTATTACCATAAGGAAATATTTTATAGGGGAGAAAAAAACTATCATTTTTTTATGGATGGTAAATAATTCATTATACAAGAACATAACATTAAGACTAATCTAACATTAATGAATACTAAACAAATGAAGAGGTTATTCAATGCTAGTAAGAAATTTGTATTGATGATTGTAAAAGACAAGGATGATGATAAATATGAGGCATTCAAAGGGTGTGATCCAAAGCACAAAGTTGAATTAGTCAAAGTAGTTTCCATCTATGATGACTTATTTTAGGATCCCAGTGGATTTCCACCAAAGAGAGAGATACAACATGAAATCCAGTTACAACAGGATGTTCCTCTTACAAACATTGACATGTATCATTTATCAGTTATGCAGAATGAGGAAATCAAGAAGCAGGTTCAAGAGTTGGTTGAGAAAGGATTTATTCATCCAAGTACCTATTCTTGTGATTCTCCAATTGTGATGGTACTAAAGAAGGGAAGGTCATGGAGAATGTGCATCTACTACAAATCCCTGAACACGATAGCAATAAAGAACATATATCCTCTTCCTTGAATAGATGATTTACTTGATCAGTTGAAACATGTTGCTTATTTTACTAAGTTGGACTTGCGTAGTGGATATCACCAAATAAGAATTACAGATAATGATATATGGAAAACTATATTTAAGAAAAAACAAGGACTATATGAGTGGTTAGTCATGCCCTTTGTGCTTTCTAATACACTAGGTACCCTTATGAGATTCATGAATGATGTCTTCCATCCATTCATAGATGATTTTTTCATATTTAATTTAGATGATATACTTGTATTTAGTCAAACTTGGGAAGAGCATGTAGAACATGTGAAAAAAGTAATGGATGTATTGAGAAAAGAAAAAATTTATGTAAAGATGTCAAAATGTGAATTTTCAAAGAAATCACTAGTGTAATTAGGCTATATTGTAGGAGGAGGTCACTTGAAATTGGATCCTATAAAATTTGTATTCATTGTAAACTACCTAAAGTCAATTACAATTATAGAAGTTAGAAGTTTTCTAGGTGTAGTATAGTACTAGAGAAATTTCATAGCTAACTTCTCCTACATAGAACCTCCATTGCATGCACTCACAAGTGTGAAGAAGTCTTTCTAATGGGGAGGTCTATAGAAAAAGGCCTTTGATAATTTAAAGGAAAAGCTAAGAAGTGCAACAGTTCTACCTCTACTAGATCTACAACAATTGTTTGAAATTGAGATAGATGCTAGTGGATTTGTCATGGGAGTAGTACACATGCAAGGAGGAAAACCTATTTTCTTTCATTCATAAACTTTAATAATTGTGGTAAGTAACTATCCCACATATGATAAAGAACTATATGCATTAGTTCAAAGTGTAAAGAAGTGGAAACATTATCTAATGATTAAGGAAACGATAATACACATAGATCATAAACCACTTCAATATTTGCACTCACAATATAAATTGCAACAAAGTGGGAACTTTAGCTAGATGGGTTTTCTACAGTAGTTTCATTTGGTTATAAAATATAAGAAAGTAGTTTAGAACAAAGTAGCACATATGTTTTCTAGGCCTCCTATAACAAATGCTACAATTATTCTTCAAAGTAGTTCAATGGCACATGAAAGTTATCAGGAACAATATTGTAAAGGAAAATACTTTAAGGATATATATGCAACATTAATTCAAGGAAAACATGTAGAAGAGATATACTAATATGTGCAAGAAAAATACCTATATCATTTGGGAAAGTTGTGTATTCCACAAGATGAATGAGAATAGGTAGTTAGAGAAGCACATACATCATTGATTGTTCAACATTTTTGGGTAAGCAAAAAAGTTTCACAATTGTAGAAATATTGATATTGGCCTCATATGCAAGAAATTGTATCCAAGTACATTACAAGATGTGTAATGTTTGCAACAAACAAGCCTAGCAATAGGAAATTAGGGTTGTACACACATCTTCCTATATCATCCCGTCCATCAAAAAGTGTTTCAATGGAATTTTCTAGAGGACTACCCATGTATAGGAAGGGACATGACTATTTGTTTGTGGTAGTGGATAGGTTCAATAAAATATGCATTATAATACCTTGTAAAAAATAAGTCGCAACTGGACTAACAACACACTTGTACTTCCAGTTTGTATGCGTAAATTTTGAGCTTCCTACTTCTATTATATCAGATTGAGATTCTAGATTCTTGGGGGAATTTTGGTTAGCATTGTGGGAACTCATGGAAACTAGACTGAAGAAGAGTACAACTTTCCATCCACATGTTGGTTATTTTTTTAGAACCAAAATTATTCTCACCACAAACCTATGAACTTTCCAAGGATAATTATAAGTAAGGGAAAGGATTGGCCAACACATAAGTAAAGGGTTTTGGTTCCTTACTTCTTTACTTTAGGCTCTGTGAAACCTAGGAGGGTGATCCTAAAGAAATATGTTTATAGATACCGGTGTGGATCAAGTATCAAAACACAAAGAAAATAAATGATTATCCATAAATGTTTAAAAGCACCATACCCTAAAACTTTGGAAAACTTCCACAGTAATGATTAGCTTAAACAAGAGAAGATATGATCCTTTTAACATTCATACACACCTAGTAAAGCAATATGAGAGTAATTTAATTTTATTGTGTGATCATTAGTCAAGTCAGTTACCAAACTGGAGCATGAATACTCAACCAGACCAATGCCATATTCTAGGAAAAAGAGTCAAACCATAAGCCTATATGATTAGATAACAATTTTGTATCTTAGAAAAAATACCCACAACCTTAGAAATACTGCCTTACAATATTCCAACCAATTATATCTGTAATTAACTTCTTACTAGCATCCTTATACAAATATTATATCAAACCCACTATTAAATTGAAGAATTTACATACATTCTTTGAATGAATAAGAAATAATGAAACAACACATCTATTGGAAATAAATAGAAATAAATAAGATAACCATCCATTGATTATCGTATTTGTAGCTTGTATAATTTGACAATAGGAGAGAAAATTTACATAATTTTGTATTACTTTGTTGTCTATATTGCTTATCAAAAACATATATATCAACTAACTTCTTTCTAGAACATATCACTGTAGGACTTAGTATCCATTTTCCTTATATCCATTTCCTTTGAAAATAAGTACCTATTGACCTCCCGAATTCTCAGCCTCTTGACCCCTTCTTTTTATCCAGCCTTAGAATCCATTTTATAAGACAAGGGAGCAACAAGCACATGGCTGGATTACATTTTACATTTCATTTCAAAATGAATTTCAATAGAAAATAAGATAATATTCCCCAATTGATTTGGGAACCATCATTCTAATTCAAACAAAATAGAGTTCAAGAAATTTTTAATCAGAGCCATCCTGATAGTAATCAAAATTTTCATCATGGCAGCACCAAAACATGTAAATCAATATTACCCCGAAAATCATCATCATCAACACAAAAATCCTAAAAGATAGGAAACCCACTTCAAAACACACCAACCCAAGAAAGAAAATAACACATAAGACCAAAAATCTGAGCACCTAGCAAGGAAATTAATAGCATGTTACTTTGCTTTGTCACTTGGTGAATAGGTGTGCCCACTCGGTGTCCTTATCTTCAAAGGAGTAGCCATCATCACCTCATCCTCAAAATCAACCCAATCCTTCATGGCCATAAGATATTGACAATAGCCAGAATTAGTCTCATTCCCATTGCAAAAATAATTATCAGAAACCTCAATGGGAGAATGATGATGTCCCATATAAGCATGATGATACTT
The DNA here is from genome assembly GCA_007115665.2 of Sequoiadendron giganteum. Taxonomy (NCBI): domain Eukaryota; kingdom Viridiplantae; phylum Streptophyta; class Pinopsida; order Cupressales; family Cupressaceae; genus Sequoiadendron; species Sequoiadendron giganteum. The sequence goes on from CM021101.1 coordinate 305,309,467, forward strand.
ATTCTTTTTAGCAGATTCTCTTTCTGGCCTCTCAACCTTCTTATCTTTTCCTTTGGCCATTTCCTCTGAGATAGTTCAGCTTCTAATGTGGTAGGAACACTTAAGAACATCTCATGTTGAATCTTTGGTAGCTCTTGTCTTCTTCATTGGTGTTGTTGGTACCTCTTGTCCACCCTCTTCACCCTAAGGAGGAGAATCCCAAAATTCAAGAGGATTGAGCCTCTTGGAATAGTGGACCAGGCTAACACTCACACTTTTCTTTACCATTTTCCACTCTGCTACTAAAATTTCTCACAACAATATTACCAACCTACTCAAAATCACTTCCTCACTGAGACCTCATATTTTTTCACAATTGGATAGTGAAAAAATCAAGTAAGTGAACCTCATTAAATGGAGCAACTGGTGTGCATCTGCATTAATTTTCTAGCAGAGCTTGTGTGAGAGAATTACTAATCAATTAACCTGGTTTTAAATCTCAATCATTGATCATAACTTTGAAGCAAATCAACAGTTAAAAACTCATGATTATTAATGATGAGAAAATTAAATGCATGCATTTTATACTTGTCCCAAATCAAGAAACTTGAGTGAGATGAGTAATTCCTTAACTTGCATGTCAATCATACGTTTAATTTCTCAACCAGACATGTCATGTCACATTTACCCACTTGCCCATAGAAAATAACTTACTTATAATTCATCATAGCAAGACAACGAGGAACGATCATGATTTATATTTAGCATATCTTCTCGTTCCCTACCTTATTTCAATTTCACCTTCCCAGTGTACCAGCCCTTGACAGATTTGATAAACATAAAATTGTTTATCAATCTCACAAGCATGCTGTAGAATTAGTTCTATCTTAGCATCATTTTTATTTTGGAACTATCTCGACTAATATCTCCAACTACATCTATCTTTATCAAGATCTTTCTAAGTTTTTTGGAGTGTTCTACATGGTACTTTCCCATGTGCCCATTAGGGAATCAAGTACATGGGAGAGGCCCTCATGAGATAGTGGGGAGTGGTCAAGATTAGACCACATCACCACCCATTAACCATCAACTTCATCCTTCACAAAACAAGCCTTCATCTTCAAAGCCCAACAGGTCCCATAAGATGATAGGTGTCACATTGCTTGCTAGCCCATGCGACTATCCCATCTTACCACTATAAAAAAATGGGAGTGTAGGGAAAAATCCTAGATGAGAACACATGTTACAATTTGCACCATTGATCAAGCCTCGAACAACACCCACTAACCTATGAAGGATTAGGTCTCACTATTAAACAGTACCACGTGGCCATCTCCCACTAGCTCGTGTCCTTAAAATAATATGAAATAAAACAAGATAGGCTCATGGGGAGTGGTACAGCTATGGACACATCTTCAATCAATCATTCATAGATCCTCTTTGAAAAGCACCAGTCATCTTCACCGAGGAGACTGGGTCCACTAATATAGAAGACACGTGGTTGAAGCCTGCCAACCCGTATGAATAAAATAAGAGAAAATAAAATAGCACGGGCATATGGGGAATGACCAGGATTGATTCCCATGATTAGATAGCCAACACAACAAAATTTAGTCATAAAAAAGGGGTCATCCCTAGGTAAACGAGATATTTACCCTCAACAATGAATGTTAAGGATATAAATCTTTTTGATTAAGCCTTCAACCATAGGGAATCAAGACCAAGAAAAACTTTAAGGTGACCGAAAACCTAATATCAGGGGCTAGTAAGAAAATGAGTATGATGGCATAAATGACAACTTAAGTGACTGAGAATGGGGGAAACAAGTTAGTTCAATTTTAAAATGACCAAGGTGTTTTTAAATATATAGGTCAACTTTGGGAAATCATAAGGATATAAAACCCTATCATAGTGATGCAAGAATGACCTAATAATAAAAAATAAGGGACCACACTAGATTTTTCAAAAAAATTAGGGTGTAACCAAGAATTTTTTGAGGGGTTCCATCAGTGGCTCCTATTGGGGACACATGCCTCCTACAGGCATGGTGAGATCCTAGAATATATGGGAAATCAGACCAAGTTCTAGGAACATTGGGTGACAGACACTTATTCAAATTTTCAAACCACATTTGATGGCCCCAGGCCACCAAATGAAAAGGAAGAATCCATGTTTTCCTCTATCAAAAACACTGTTCTCTGTTGTCTATATTAAGCCAAGTTTGAATACACTTCCATTATATATATGAAAAAAATACCACCCATGGCATGCTTAACTACATCACTATGGTTTCTAATGTCTCCATTAACTCTATTAATATCATACTGGCAATTAAACACCAACTAAAATCTATCAATATCTGGCAAGAAGATATCACACTTATCAAGTAGAGGAAACTTACAATTGGTGTGATATCCTTTATTCTCTAGATCATTCTCATACATAATCACTTTCTTGTCAAATTGGACCGAAAAGTCACCATAATTTTTTTTATTATCATTCCAACAACACAAACCAATCAAATTTTCACATGCTTCAAGGTTCTAAAAATTAGATTTACCAAAACCCACAATACATTCATCTAAATCACTTTGAATGCCATCACTTTCAAGATCTACAAGATCAGAAAAAATATTTTCATATGCATTAGTAACTTTATGTGCATCATCAGTTGATAGGAATATTTCCTTATATGTAATAGACTCACTATTATCTAGAATTTGTTCATTAGCCTTTGAACAAGTATCGTTGTCTTCCTTTACAAAAATGCTTTCCTTATTGGATGACAACATGTCCATAATCATACTATGAAGATATGGAACATCAACAAAGAACTTAATTTCACATTTACTAACACGAGATCCACCATTGTTTACACCATCAAGATGTTTATCATTTTTAACATTCTTCTTAGGTTCAAGATACTAGATACACAAGTTTTTATCTTCAAAGTGATGATCACCCATTGAACCATTATGCTCTAGTGATAACAAACCTGAGATACACTCCAAGTATTCATCATGTAGAATTTTTCCATTTACTTGTGAACAAGTAGCTTCATTATCATTTACATCATTGCATCCTTCAATTGAAGAAAACATCTCTAGCTCCTCCTCATAGGAACATTCATAACCCTCTGAATAATCAATTTCACTATCATCATGATCTTCATCACAAAGAAACTCATCACTATATAAACTATATTCATAACTCTCAGAGTGCATGTTTAAGTGCTCATCTTCAACATCTTGACCACTTACTTGTGATGAAAAATCAACAAAACTTGCAAGTGTATCTTTATCGCCATTACTGACACATAGATCTTCATATATGTTGCTTGTGGACTAATTATAATCACTATTCTCATCCATACAACCAGATGAATTTTCATTTTCTGATATACCATTTTTATTTTTATATATCATATTATTTATTTTCACAATGGGAAAACTTCTATTAATATCTTGAGGCATCATATTTTGTGCATAATGAAACTTGACTCATTCAACACTCTTTATCTAATCAAGTACCTGATCTAAACTGTGAGGTTTCAATTCTTTTGGAAATGTACTCAGTTTTGACTTAGAGATTTCAAAAAATAAATCAATGCAATTTGAATCCTCAGGTCTAAATTTTTTGGGGACCTCCAACAAGGCATCTAAAAATATTGAGAACAAATCATAGAGTGATTCATCCTTGCACCTCTTTATGTTAGACAATTCTTGAATAAAAGACATCTGATCAACTTTGATCAAATTTGATTTATGTTTAACTTGGAGTTCATTATGATCAGTGTGTTGTAATGATGGACAAATCAAAACACTAGAAGCACCATGAAAATCATTTACATTTTCTAACCCATGAATTTAATTTGTATGAGGTGTGCTAGAATAACCAACATTTGCAGCCATTTATCCTTTCATCAATGAATATTTCATATTGTTCTCAACATCCATGGAAATTTGATATGCCTGATGTAATGTTGCAAACTCTTTATCTCTTAAAAAATAACTCATTTCTTTATCAAATGCATCAAATTATACAATCAAACATACTAGATAATTTGGTCTCAATCTTTCAGGAATGTCACTTAATGTTTTTTAAAATTTGAGATTGAAGGCTAGGACCAATTCATCTTCTTCTTTCTAGATGTTAAATATTTGTCTTACTCAGTATGGATTGATTCTTTCTCCAAACTGTTTTATGAATACTATTGTGAACTCATTCCATGAAGAAATATAACATTCTAGTAAATATGATAACCAATCTCTAGAATCTCCCTTTAGAGATTGAACAAAGAACTTCATAACAACATCCTCATAACTTACCTCATAATCTCCCATCAAATCAAAAAACTATTGGAGATGTTGAGATGCTGATTCTAATTTTTCCCTTTGAACTTTGGAAAAGTTTCCCTATCTTCATTAGGAATAGGGTTTGGGAAACCCTTTATACCATTAAAATTAAATGGTCTATATCTTTCCAAAGAGAGAATTCTTTGATGACATGAAAGGGGTTGCTCATTCCTCATGTTTACATCATGCACCCCACGAGGATTTACAACTCAATGATACATTTTCTCACACCTTAAAAAATCAACTCTACAGTTGACCACTACCCTATTTCACGCTTTAATCATGAGCTTAAAATGTTACAATGCATAACTCAAATACATCTAAGATCTACTAAATGGGAATATTTCAAGCATATTCATACTTCTTTATTCTAGATATTACGAATTCCAATTAATGAAGTATGTAGAAAAATCTTCACTATTCCCATTCTTAGTGCTTTAATTCACTGAACTGGGAACATATTATTACTTTGATATCTCTAAAGAATGGTGCTCATATAGGTCCATTCTCTTTTACAAATTAAAATAGGGGGAAAATACTTGGATATATATGCAGGTATCACACTTTATCAAGTTCTTTTCCTAGAGTTGCCACCTCCTTTGTAGAGGACCAATTATTTCAAAACTATTTTTCACCAGTTGGTTGTCACTTCAAGTCCTTTCTTTAATATTTTCCACTAACTTAGAGTTCTTCGAAGTTGCTACTCACTCTTAATGAGAACTTTCAATTCAAAACTGCCTAGACTCTATCAAGGCAAGATGATCTACCACAACTACCTCTTCAAATAAGTTCACCAATAGAGTCGCCATTTTTGCTGGTTATTTTCTTACAACCAAAATTATTCTCACCACAAACCTATGAAATTGTCAAGGAAAAATATTAGTAAGGGCAAGGATTGGCCAACACATAAGTAAAGGGATTTGGGTCTTTAATTCTTCACTTTAGGCTCTGTGAAACCTAGGGGGGTGATCATAAATATATATGTTTATAGATATTGGTGTGGATCAAGTATCAAAACACAAAGCAAATAGATGATTCTCCATAAATGTTTAAAATCAACATACCTTGAAATTTTTGGAAAATTCCACAGTAATGATTAGCTTAAACAAGAGAAGATATGATCCTTTTAACATTCATACACACCCAATAAGGAAATCAAAGAGTAATTTAATTATATTGTGTGATCATCAATCAATTCGGTTACCAAAATGGAGCATGAATACTAAACCAGGCCAGTGCCATATTCTAGGAAACGAAGTCAAACCATAAGCCTATATGATTACACAACAATTTTGTATTTTAGAGAAAATACCCACAACCTTAAAAATACCACCTTACAATATTCCAACCAATTATATTTGTAATTAACTTCTTACTAGCATCCTCATACAAATATTATATCAAACCCACTGTTAAATTCAAGAATTTGCATACATTCTTTGAATGAATAAGCAAGAATGAAATAATGCATATATTAGAAATCAACAGAAATAAACAAGATAACCATTGATTATCAGATTTATAGCTTGTATAATTTGCATATAGGAGAGAAAATGTACAAATTTTTTGTATTACTTTGTTGTTTATATTGCTTATCAAAAACATATATATCAGCTGACTTCTTTCTAGAACATATTACTATAGGACTTAATATCCATTTTCCTTGTATCTATTTCCTTTGAAAATAAGTACCTATTGACCTCTCAACTTCTCAACCTCTTGACCCTCTCTTTCTATCCAGCCTTAGAATCCCTTTTATAAGACAAGGGAGCAACAAGCATTAGGCTGGATTACATTTTACATTTCATTTCAATTTCATTTTAAAATGAATTTCAACAAAAAATAAGAGAATATTCCCCAATTGATTTGGGAACCATCATTCTAATTAAAACAAAACAAAGTTCAAGAAACCGTTAATCAAATCCATCCCTCCAGTCATCAAAAGTGTCGTCATGGCAGCACCAAAACATGTAAATCCATATTACCTCGAAAAGAGTCATCATCAACATAAAAAACCTAAAAGACCAGAAACCCACTTTACAACATGCCAACCCAAGAAAGCAAATAGCACACAAGACCAAAAATCTGAGCACCTAGCAAGGAAAGTAACATGATGTTACTTTTACTTGTCACCTGGTGAATACGTGTGCCCACTCAGTGTCCTTATCTTTAGAGGATTATCCATCATCACCTCATCCTTATAATCAACCCAATCCTTCATGGCCATAAGATATTGATAATATTGAGAATCAGTCTCATTCCCACTGTCAGAAGAATTATCAGAAACCTTAATGGGAGAATGATGGTGTACCATATAAGTGTGGTGATACCTATTATTTCTGGTAGCTTCTCTTTCTGGCCTATCAACCTTCTTATCTTTTCCTTTGGCCATTTTCTCTGATATAGTTTGGACCCTAAGGTGGTAGGCACACTTAGAACACCTCGTGTTGAATATTTGGTAGGTCTTGTCTTTTTCATTGGTGTTGTTGGTACCTCTGGTCCACCCTCTTCACCATGAGGAGGAGAATCCTAAAATTCAAGAGGATTGAGCCTCTTGGAACAATGGACTAGGCTGACACTCATACTTATCTTTCCTATTTTCCACTTTTCTACTAAAATTTCTCATAACAGGATTACTAGCCTACTTAGAAATGACTAGCTCAAAATCACTTCCTCACTCAGACCTCAAATTTTTTCACAATTGGATAGTGAAAAAATTAAGTGAACCTCATTAAATAGAGCAACTAGTGTGTTTATGCATTAATTTTTCAAGAGATCTTGTGTGAGAGAATTACTAATCAATTAACTTGGTTTTAAGTCTAAACTGTTGACCATAACTTTGAACCAAATCAACAGTTAAAAAGTCCAAATTATTAATGATGAGAAAACTAAGGGCATGCATTTGATACTCATCCCAAATCAAGAAACTCGAGTGAGATGATTATTTTCTTAACTTACATGTAAATCATACATTTAATTTCTCAACCAAATATGTCAGGTCACATTTACCTGCTTTCCCATAGAAAATAACTTACTTGTAATTCATCATAGTAGAACATTGGGGAACGATCATGATTTACCTTTAGCATATCTTCCCATACCCTACCTTACATCAATTTTACCTTCCCACGTGTAGCATCCCATGATAGATTTGATGGCCATAATTTTTTTTATTAATATCACAAGCATGTTGCAGAATTAGTTCTATCTTAGCATCATTTTTATCTTGGAAATATCTTAGCTAATATCTCCAACTACATCTATCTTTATCAAGAGCTTTCTAAATTTCTTGGAGTGGTCTATGTGGTACTTGTCATGTACCCATTGGGGAATTAGGTACATGGGAGAGGCCCTCATGGGATAGCGAGGAGTGGTCAAGATTAGACCATATCATCAACCATCAATCGTCAACTTCATCCTTCACAAAATAAGCCTTCATCTTCCAATTCCAATGGGTCTCATAAGATGGTAGGTGTCACACCGCCTGCTAGCCCATGTGACTATCCCATCTTACCACTACAAACAGAAAAGAGTGTGGGGAGAAATCCCATATGAGAACACGTATTGTGAAGTACAACATTGATCAAGCCTCGAACAACACCCACTACCCTACAAAGGATCTAGTCCCACTAGCCTGTGTCCTTAAAATAATATGAAATAAAAAAAGATGGGCTTGTGGGGAGCTATACATTTATGGCCACATCTTCAATCAATTAGTCATAGATCCTCATTAAAAAGCACCAGTCATCTTCACTAAGGAGGTTGGGTCAAATAATATACTAGACATGTAGTCGAAGCCTGCCAGCTCATATGAATTAAATAAGAGAAAATAAAATAGCACGGGAAAATGAGGAATGGCCAAGATTGATTCCCATGATCAAATAGCCAACATGAGGCATTTATTTCTACACATGCAAAAACTGTTAGTCATAAAAAAGGGGTCATCCCTAGGTAAACAAGATATTTATCCTCAACAACGAAGGTTAAGGATATAAATATTTTTGATTAAGCCTTCTATCATAGGGAATCAAGACCAAGAAAAACTTTAAGGTGACTGACAACCTAATATTAAGGGCTGGTAAGACAATGAGTATGATGGCATAAATGACAACTTAAGTGACCAGGAATGGGGGAAACAAGTTAGTGCAATTTTAAAATGACCAAGGATTTTTTAAATCTATAGGCCAACTTTGGGAAATCATAAGGATATAAAACCCTATCATCGTGATGCAAGAATGACCTAATAATAAAAAAAAAGGGACCACACTAGATTTTTCACAATTTTTAGGGTGGAACCAAGAATTTTTTGAGGGGTTCCATCACTGTAGACTGATGGAAAAACAAAGGTAATGAATAGGACAATTGTGCATATTATTAGAGGTTATTGTAGTTAGCATCCTAGGTTGTGGGATGAGAGTCTACATTATGCGCATCATGCTTACAATCATGCTTCAATTATTTTCCAAGGACACTTATGGATTTTGATTTCAAGACAGAAGATGTTAAAGATGGACATCATGATGCAGACAGGGCCTTGAAGTTCATCCTAAAGATCCAAGCAGTCCATCAGGTAGTTGAAGCACAACTCGAGAAGAGTCAGGTAAATTACAAAGCCTCACATGATAAGCATTGTGTTGATCATCAATTTTAGGTAGGTGATAGGGTTTGGTTACACATTAGTAAAGAAAGAATGCAAGGCAAAGTTAAGAAGCTCAAGTCGATCAGGTATGGCCCCTTTGAGATATTAGAAAGGATCGGTACCAATGCCTTTTTCCTAGATCTACCTCCTTATATGTGCATTTAATCAATGGTTAATGTAGATAATTTGAAGCTATATGAACCTCCAATGATACTAGATGAGGAGGACAATGTTAATATTCCTTTTGTTGATGATCTATCACCTGAGTACATGAATGATTTGTAGGAATATTTCTTCCTAGACATGAATATTAGAACTTCACAAAAAGGAGTCATTGAGTACCTCAGAGTGGGATTGAAAGGGATGAATCCTAACAAAGAAAAGTGGATGAAGGTTGGAAAAGTAAGGGATTTTTACCCTCACTTATTTTTTGTGTAATCAAGCTTTTGAAGGTCTAAAAGCTCTCCAATGGGGAGGCCTGATCCAGGTGGATAATTTGACTATTCCATATGCTCCAAGAATTGGTAGCATGTTAAAAATCTCACCAATAGAAATCCAATGCAACTTGAATCATGTCAAAAGGAGTCCATATACCCAAGTTATGCTTAGTCAAAGTTCATCTGAAATAGAGATTCCTGATGAAAATTCTAGGTCCAAAAATTGATTGTCTCAAAATCAAACAAGAATGGCATCAAATCGAAGGGCTCATCGAGATGATTCTAACACTACTTGAATCACATCAATTGAGTTCTATATGTGTAAGATATTACCTATCAAATTTGTGTGGTAAAAGGGTTGACCATCCTGACATCAACATGATGGCATGGCAGTATAATGATGATGTTAGCATGGTGATATGGAAAGTGTAGGTGGTGTGGCGATGACATGGACCAATGAAGGATTGACATGTGGCATCAACTAGCATTGAATTGGACCAATGACGGGATGAAACGTGTCCTTATGTGGGCTAATTAAAACATGCCACATGGTCCAATGACTGGGTGCCACGTGGTAGCCTACTAGTCACAAATATTTGGGTGTTGGTTCAAAATTTGGTTGGGGGAATCAAACCCACAACCTCACATCTCTGAAATATCCTCCACACCATTATACCATACATGTTTTTAGAATATAAATGGTGTGGGTTTTATTTATAGAAGATCAAATACTATTTGGAGGGGGTGACATTTTGAACCACTCATCCCCCTCTCCCAACGAGCACTGCCTACCAATGCACTATGCACGTGCTTTGAGTATAATGTAGAGGTAGTTTTATTTTAAATAGAAAAAAAGACCCCCAATATAATTTTAGTCCAAAATAACCATCATGCTATGAAGGTGATAATAATAAGATGACATGTAAAAATCATTTTGTTATCTTTTTAAACCTGAAAATGGTATATATAGTGTATTTAAAAAGGACTTAATATGGCTCAATGAATAGAAGCCATATTTCTAATATTTTGAATTCAAATAAGGAGATACCAGAATATGGGAAATATTATTGTTATCCCCTAAAAAGAATTTTAAATTGTATTTAAATGGGGGTTTGGCTTGTGGGGATATGGGAGATAGGTGAAACTTGATAATGAAATTAATTTCAACTTTGTACATTTAGTTGGGAGAGGCTATAAGCCAAGTTATTTTATACTTAAAGGAGGGGTATTTTCTAAATTTCATTAATGATCAAGGAAACTTTGTGGAGATTTGTAATATATTGAAGCACCTTGTAAAAAAATTTTGGAGAATAATCAAGGATCAGTCACTCTGTTGGAGAGGGACCTGAAGACATATCCATTTGGTGAACTCCATTATCAATTTTTGTCCTCATCGTCTCTTCTACATTTTCATATTCCTATTGCTTTATTCATTTTAATTTCTCTTTTAAAAGCATTTAAAATTAAGTTAAAGACATGAAATTTCATTTACATAAATTAACATTCACTAAGCAATAGTCATAGATCCTAACAAATCACCTATAAGTAAAAAATGCATTCTTTGAACAAGCTAGGTTGGATTGAATATAGAATAAGTAATTGGTGAAAATATGGGCAAGAAGTTAGACACATGGTGGAAAAATCAAATCACTTTTCCTTGGGTAATAAATGGGATGACATATATGAGAAGAATGATTTCAATCCTACGTCTTCGTTCACTCCAAAAAAGGCTCAAATCCAAGTAAGTGAAATAACAATAATATAATTTGGTGATGAAAAAGGAGTAAAAATCAAAACCTCCAAGTCTCCAATCCAAGTAGCTAATTACATAGGTAGATTTGGTGCTAGAAAAATTCACAAACTATGCATCTTATCAACCATATATTTCATTTTAAAGTATCCTGACCCCACTCCAATGAGTATTTCAAAGAAAAGAAGAAGAAAGAATTAACTCTAGTTCTTATTGAAGAGAAATCTACAAAAATGTCCTACTGCAAATGATAAAATAACCCAATACAACTGTCAAATACATTGTAACCAACCAAGAAATAATAAAATCACCCACAACAACTAAGGGGAAAACTAATGACTCCTTTTAATCTTAGTAGGTGCCCACCACAAACTAGAGTGTATTTTAGTATACAACAAGTGGAGGTGAGGAACTATAATAGAAGAAGGAAAAAAATTGAGAGAAGTGATGATCCACCTATGAAAATGGGATATGAAGTAGAAAATGGAATAGAAAAGCATACAAGAGCCATTAGAGGTTTGTATAGAGAAGGTAAAAAAAGGTTACACTATAAATATCTATCTTCCCTCTCTTCCTAGCTTTATCCCTTTTAAATTATTCCTTGGATTCCATATTGAATTATTAGATAAGTAAATGATAAATCATTGGTGAATCATTTTGGAAATACTAAAGTTGTTTAGCATCAACTAATAAATTTTTTTAGCATAAATCAATAAATATTCAATACAACCATGAAGGATAGAAATGAACAATGCTAGGGCTAACCAATTAATAAGTATACACATGAATAAGTGAAGAAAAAGTACTCAAATACATGTAAGCCTTGAATTATACACATGAATACATAGTATACACATTAATATAAAGCATATACATGAATACAAGGTATACACATGAAACATGTAAGTCGCAAAGTATACATTAGAATACACATAAGTCACAAAGTATACACTTGAATACATGTAACTTATATCTATTGAAGTGTGGATTTATAATGAAAATATGGACACCATCGATAAAAAAAAATTATATTAACCAAATAACCATGTAGGTATACATCAATATATGTCGATATAAGTATTAAATATATACAAAATAGCCATATATGCTTACAAGAATTCCATATAGACATACAATTTCAAATATATGAAATATGAAATATGTCCAAAAATTCCACATAGATATATGACAAAGTACCATAGAATCGAAAGTCATTAACCTTCAAGACCTCAAAACAAACTCTTGCCCTTTGTTGGTTAGCCAAATGGTGATAAGTCTATCACTCATTTATTCTAAGGTCAAGGGGTGCTCCTCCTAAGGTTAATTTCCTCATCAAGCTTCAACTATTACAATAACAAGTAAAGACATTAATATATAGAAATTACATTATAAAAATGATATATTTAACAAAATAATCACTTATCGCCACTCGATGATCACTCTCCTCAAGGTAAATATTTGCATGCCCATGCGGTGGCATGCTAAAGTCCTATAGAAACCATCCAAAGAGAAATTAAAATATGAATCAATAATCATTTTATTTTTTACTAATTAACAGTACGAATGAATGTAGTTTAAAATTTAGTAATCTTCCTCATACCCCCATTAGAGGCATTGAAGATTATATAGAAAAAGAAACACCAAGCTCCATTTCCCAATGAACATGTGGAGGTTTTTTTTCTTGCAGCATATGAAAATAAAGAAACAAATTATTCAATCATGAAAACTACAATAGTGATGCATGTCATGGCTTATAATGTATGAGATAATGAAAAACAAATTGAGTACTTATTGAACTATATATTTCTTACTATCATGCTTACTATTTTCCCTAGCCATAGCTTGTTTGAAAGCACATATTTTAGGATTTTATTCATAGAAGCAAGGTGGTGAGCCATTTGATAAAATTCTTTGGTAGACACGTATGGAAAATGTGGTAGCATAAAGAAGGAAATGAGTTGTTTGAAAAAATGCCTCAAATAAAAAAACATGTCATGGCATTCCATCACCATGAGACCATATTTCTTTGAGGCATTTTTTCAAATAGTCCATTTCCTTCTCTATGGTATTATGTTGGGATGGGGTGGATGGTATAGTGTGGTCTTGGTTATGAGATGGAAGGAGATCGTAACATGAAGAGGGAGGGGTGGGGATATGAACAAGTGGAATAAGAGGTGGAAGCTTCCATGGATTGGTAATTTTAGGATGAAGATGAGGACCTTGAAAAGGATTTGGAGGGGAATTTTGGCTAAAGGCTTGGTTTCTATTCTTAAGGCCCAGTAAGTTGTTTAAGAAAATTCCTCAAAGAAATGTGGTCTCATGGTGATGGAATGACATTCCATCACCATGAGACCACATTTCTTTGAGGCATTTTTCCAAACTAGTCATTTCCTTATCTATGCTATTGCTTACTATTATGCTTTGATAGATTTTTCCAAGCATCCATAGTTTGTTGTAAAGCACCTGTTTTAGGCTTTTAGCCATAGTAGTAAGGAAGTGAATTTTTTGATAAAATGTTTTGGTAGACATGTATGGAAAATTTGGTAGCATAGAAAATATGGTGAGTTGTTTGAAAAATTTCTCAAACAAATTGGGTCTCATGGTAATGGAAATCACCATGAGACCACATTTCTTTGAGGAATTTTTTCAAAAAAATCATTGCCTTGTCTATATTATTGCTTACTATTAATCTTTCACATATTTTTTCCAAGCATCTATGGCATAGACAAGGTGGTGAAATTTTTGAAAAAATGCTTCAATAAAAAGTGGTCTCAGGGAATGCAATGAAAATAAAATGCAATTGGAAGTTGCTCCTAGTTATTACTTATGCTATGTGAATTAATTGCATCACTACTTATGTTGACTTTCTAAAAAACTATATTGCAATTGAAATTTTAATCATCTATCAACATCTAGTTATTAGTTATGCAATGTGAAGTAATGCTTGTGTTTGAAATATGTGCAATGTAATGTAATCAATGATATGCATATAAACTACACAAATATATTAAGTATAATTCATTAGTTAAACTCTTTATTCTATTACCCACGTGAAGGTTTGTACTCTACTAACATTGGGAGGTGTTCCCATGAAACCTCCAATAGTAACCTATTCCACATCCAAAATCAGATATTAGAATATCATTCATATAATAACACTATTCACATGTAATATTTATAATTGTTTAGTAGTTACATAACTCAACAGTAGATGCAATGGAGTAAAAAATAGGTGGAGGGCTGGTTTATCTAGTATCAACATTGTGGCCCTAGAATTTTATTACAATCATTAAAATAAATTAGTTAATCTTGTATTTCAAAAATGAAATTTAATAAATTCAATTCAATGAACATGCTAACATTTACCTAAGTATCAATATCGAAATCCTCATTCAAAATGTCATCTACCATCACCAACTCTATAGCTACAGATGTTGTTGCAAAGACGGTTGTCGTTACACTAAACGATCAACCTGTTAATGCCTGATACAACCGCTAGATTTATCCAAGATCCAAGATCCATAGGCGGTGGTTAAACCATTTCACAAAGTTTGAGTGTCACACTAGCCCATGCTGAGGAGACCAAGGGAAAAACCTTGCAACAATCCCCCCAGCACAAGTGAGGGGTTTGAACCTATGACCTCGGCTTTAATACCAATTGTTGAAAAGATGGTTGTCATTGCACCAAAAGATCAACCTGTTAAATTCTGATACAACTGCTAGATTTATACAAGATCAAAGATCCATAGGAGGTGGTTAAACCACATCATGAAGCTCGAGTGTTGTGTTGGCCCATGCCAAGGAGACCAAGTTCAACACCTTGCAACAAATGTATCTTGTGCACTTTCCTCTTGACTGTCTGTGGGGTAATATGTACAATACAACCCACAAACTTGACAAGAATGGGGTGGAATCCTACCCCTTGAACTCTCCCCTAGATGGTGTTGTGCTGGAGGACTAGTATGCTAGATGATACTCTGGGTCAAAGAGTTAATAGTTTTCAAAGTGTCCACCTCAACACTCTCCTTCATGATGGAAGGGCTAATGACATTCTCATAGGATGACATAGTGAGTGCTTGTCTCCCTTGCCACTAAGGATCAAGACATGCACTTGGTCTATCATGTGCTGACCCCCCACCTCTCCCCTCAAAGTCCCTCATATCAATATAGTTAGGGATTTTTTTAGGATGAACTCATAGTATAGTTTCCTCAAGAAATATTGGGGGACCTCATTATTGTTGCATGGTGGATGATCAAAAACCATCCACCACCTATGCTAAAAAAATTCCTAATCTCTTGGTGGTTGCACCAATGGATAGGAAACCTCTTGCTATTAAGGTCAAGCATTTGATTTGTGTGTGGGTTAGTAAATAGTGAGCATAAATCATATTTTGTAATTTTTTCATATTTTACTTCTTTATATGATAATTTATCTACATAAAAATTCCTACACTCTTACCTCTTATCTGCCCAACCACTTAATTTCTTGCTAATTTCATCTACATGTATTAAAATGGCTTGAAATGAATTTGCAAGTTTTCTTCTTTCCAAGGTTGAACTTACAAGATCATTCAACCTCATGATTAACTCCTCAATATTTTTTTTGTAGTTTTCTATTTCCCCCATTAAATTTTGATGAGTACCAGAAGGATGTTGAGGAATTGTCAGAGGAGTTTGTTGTTGTGGTTGATCAAGATTGTGTTCATGTGCTTTTTCATGAGGAGGAGAAGGATTTTGAGGTTAATTATCAATTCCTATAAATTAAAGAAATGAACATCAAAAACAATCTAAATTCACCTATTTAACAACAAATTCACAAAAAAAATACTTACTATTTCAACATCCCTATTGATGTGGCGGAATTCTCATGACAAAATTGCAAAGATTCAGTAAAGAAATTGCAATTTTTGATGCTTCCAAAATGCAAGCATGTAATGACAGGGTTTGTTGGTTACGAGCAAGAAAAAATGAAAGTGAAATGGAAATGAAGTGGATTTTATTTTTTGTTATAATAGGCTATAACATGCTCATGTTATAACATGAGAAAATTTTAGCCTTGGTGTGACCGAGCCTTAGAAATGATAGTGAAATGGAAATGAAATGGATTTTTTTCTTTTTAATATAATAGGCTATAACATGCTCATGTTATAACATGACCACATTTTAGCCTTGTTGTGAATGATCCTTAGGCTCGTTCACACCAAGCCATAATGTGATCACATTATAATGCGCTCACACTATGGCATTTCAAAAAAATTAAAAAAAATTGGCCACTTTTTGGCTCCCCAACATTTTGCATCCACCTAGATGCTATTGGACAAAAGTGACATTGTTGCACATTCGTAGTTGCAAAATAGACCATGCATATTAGATATTTAGGACCTTATCATTATTGCACTAGAGTGACATTTTTGAAACATTAAAAAAGCCACTATTGAAAAAAAATATACAAAAAAAAGTCTCGTGGTTGAAAGATCCTTATGCATTTTTTTCAAAAGATGACCACATTTGCAATAGAGCACTAGTTTTCTTAATTTGACTATCAATTTAGGTTTTTCAATCATATTTTCAAGAAATTTAAATTGTGGATGGAATTCTTATAGGAAATAGTACATCCTCTATATACCAAAGAGCACAAACCCCAAATTCCTGATAGACTATCTCACATCCAAGATTTGGGAATCTAGTTTCTATAGGTCATTGAATTAGACCACATTGTCTACATGCATGAGATTTAGGCACATAGAGTGATGATGAGAACACTAGTGGAGAGATGGATGTCAAAGACTTCCTCTTTCCACATACCTACAGGAGAGTGCACCATCACACTTGAGGATTTTTGGAGGATTATTTTGATTCTAATTCAGGGTGAGATGGTCACCTATGATGTTTTGAGAGGTACTTGGTCCATGTAGAGACTACTAGGAATTTGATAACTAGTTGTTGTTGACTCTCAGATGGATCTAACTCCTTTCCTTAGAGATGTAGATGAGATGGTGCTTATTCTAGTTGGATTGATTATGGGACCATTGATCCTTGATAGGAGGTATCACAAATTTCCAATAGGTAGGGGAGTGTGTATAGAGAGCATGATGGAGGAGGGTACCTGATTCACATGGGGACCTTGTGTGTTTTCACATCTATATGATGACATATGACATACACTAGGTGTGTTACCACAAGATTACTATAATTTTGGTAGGTGTTAGCTTGCTTCATGTTTAGGCCTGGGAGTGGATTGCCATTATGCAACTAGAGGGTATTTCTGAGAGAGGTGCTCATGATTTGTATTCTTATAGGTATCACCACTGGTTGCACTACCGAGACCCAGGGACACTACAATATTGGAAATCATTTTTTTATGAAATGAAAATTTTTATTTTGAGTCCAAATCTTGATTGTGAGGCCTAGTATGATGACCAAGATCATCTCACCTATTGTAGAAAGACATAGTATTTGATAGGTCAATTAGATACCATTCTTGAGAGATATCTTCTCGATAGAGTTATCTGCTAGTTTAGGGAGAGATAGACCATTCTTCATGATGATTATCATGTTAGGTATGCACAAAACATTAGGGAGGTCAATGCATGGGGATCAAGAGTTGATTCCAAAAGATTTTTTGTAGAGTTTCAGCAGTTAGCACCTATTGGATGGGATTGGGAAGTAGGTCCGAGAGATCCAGGGACCACTAGAGATTTTGATGCATGGTGGGTAAAGAAGTAGCAACTGAGGTTTACCATTATACCAAGAGGTGTAGGTGTTTTAGGAGTTCTTATAGGTTGGAGGAGGAGATGTAGTTCCATAGGTCATAGAGAGGAAAGGTAGAGGCTGAGGATAGCTCAAGAGAAATAGTAAGCATAGTAGGATGATGGCTAGGTACCTTAAGATAATGGGCAGAGAGATGGTAAATAGAGGGATGGTCACTAGAAGAATGTATAGTAGGGACCACAGGATCATTAGGAAAACTAGGAACCTCGCCTATTAAATAGGGATACTTGGTCACACAAATAGCTCAAGTTACAATAGAGAAAGATCAGGCTCGAGTTGAGCATGATCAAGCTATCAGAGACTTGGATGCTAGAGCTAGTGATTGTGATGCAAAGATAGCATGGAGGTAGGATTTAGATGATTTTTTTTTATCATTAATAGTGAGAGGGACTAGCCCAAGTCTGAGAGAGATGTCACCATTATAGTAAGAGATATAAAGTGGGTATAATAGGTGCAATTATAGATTGCATTGGCCTCCTCCATCAGTCATGCATAGTATCAACATGAGAGGGACCTAATAATGGAAGAGAGGGCCTACTATATGAATCTCTATAAGGCACAGGTACCTATGGCTTAGATACAATATAAGTTTGGCATGAGGAGTAGCACCACAATGATAGAGCCTAGTAGATCAGGTGTGGAATCTGTTAGCAGACCACTGGTATAGCCTTCTGACCCCATCCTACAACCACATAGGTATCTAGGGCATGATGAGAACCATTAGAGATCTCCAGCCCAGGATGGTCATTGGGGACCACCTCTAAATGGGGATCAGTAGGGTTGACCTTATTTCATTGCTTCTGTATACATGATTCTTATGATGTATATACATTCATCAACTAGTTTGAGGCCTCATATATAAATATGCATTTTAATTTGGTTGATATGTATCACACATATTTATTAATGATTATGATGTATCATGACTATTTATTTCTTATGATATATGATAGATGACCAATTTGATGTAGCCCATGATGTGTTATGGGATGATATATGATGTGTATTATGTTTTATGATATACTTTATGTGATTATGATGGACTTTTTTATGCATTATGAAATGGATGTTATGAGACGATGTTAGTGATTTCTTGATTATGTGATGGAAATGATGTTATGGATATGTATTATGATATGAATGTGCTCATTTATTTATATTTTTTGATGTTTTGATATGATATGTATAATGTGGATGATATGTGATAGATGATATAGGATATATGATGATATGTGGTATACTAGTGAGTTTGTGGATGTATGATGCATATAGTACTAGCCATGTTATGATGCAGGGTGAAGATGTTAGAAGAAATGTTAGAAATATTAGAAGATAGAAGATATTGATGATATTAAATTAATTATTGAAAATCCATATGTTATTGATGATAGAAGTGAATGAATGATAATGATTAATGATCTATTAAAATTTGATGAATATATTTTTGCTTCATGGAAAATACTAAGTAATTATTATCATTGCAATCCTGATTAATGTAGAAAATAGACATGATGCACAAAGGTATTAATGACCAATGCAGCATTGTATCTATTGTATGGACTTTGAATCTACAAAAATGTAGTATTCTTGCTCATACCAGACATACAAAAACCTTTTTTTGAGTGCATGGGTTAGAAGTTTAGAGAATTTTGTACAAGTGCATCAAGAGGTATGAAGAACCAAACATGAAAGGCCACTCTAGTTTTCTAAGATGACTTCCACACACACAATTCAAGTATTCACCATGGTCATATTGAAAAAATATCCAACAAACACAACATACAAAATTGATTATCATGCCCCATTCCTTCCTTTATAAATCCTTATAGACATCCTTGAAGGGTCATCAAAATGAAACGATAATATAAATCAAAAGAAAAGATCTAAAAAAAGATAAATAATGTTGTTGTATATCACTTTCTAGAGAAGTTTTGTTGTTTGAGGGTGTTATCCATCAAACAAGTATTCGCCAAGGTTATATTACAAAAATATCCCACCTAATAAAACAAGTATTTGCCAAGGTTATATTACAAAAATATCCCACAAGCACAACAAACAAAGATAAAGATCCATATCCCATTCCTTTCTCTCTGAATCATTTGATTAGAAATCATTGAGAGGCCATTGGAATGAGCACAATAAGATAAATCAAAAAGAAAAGATTAAGTAAACAAACAAGCTAATGTTCTTCAATATCGTTAGCCAAGACTAAACTATGGTGATGCCTGATATTGATGTCTATTATAGGAAGGATTCATCCTAGGACATGATGTTATCAAATGATGGTGAGATTTACTAGATGATAGGCTATTGATACTTAGAGTTGACCAACTTGTTTACCTACTAACCTAGACTTAAGACCCTAATGTTTTAGAACACACTTTCGACTGCCAAGCTTGCTTCCAATTGTTTTGCCAAAGGATGAAAGCAACGATTGATTTATTGTGAGCGGATGCTTATTTTGAGTGAATGTTGAAATGGGACGGATGCAATTTTTTGGGTTTTTGAATGTTTTCGGTATTTTTAGATGTTTTGAGGCTGTTTTGGGTATTTTCAAGATGTTTTAAAAATGTTTTGATTTTAGAATTTTCCATTTTTTTTGGTATTTTCTGATATTTTTACCAAGAATCTAGCCTAAAGACCTATCCTATGGGCCTCAGAGGCTGATCAAATATTACCCTTTCCTACGTTATACATGCAAAAACCATATAGTTTGATTGACATAGACTCGATTTATTGATGAAAATATGAACATGTTGGATTGTCAGTTTATTATGACAGACTCCTAAGGAATAACCTTATGTGTCTTGGGGGACCCTCAATGATTTCCTTGCCTCCATTCAAGCTCAGAGACCTATAGTTCGACATGATGACTCTATTTTTTACTTTTTGGACTTTTTGGACTTTTTGAGCTATTTTGGATTTTTGATGTGATTTGGATGTTTTTGGATTTTTTGATTTTAAGGAAGATCTCAGGAATATACATGAATATGATCCAATGAAGGTAAAATTACATGCCCACTGTGTGATGCGATAGACTACTCTGATATAGATAGGATAAACTGACCTTAGGAATGTGCCAAGTAGTACTAGGGTGAAACATGATATGAACATAGGATCAAGCTATGATGCAGACATGGATGGGTGAAATGGAAGGATGCGATAGCATGCGATAGGTGATGTGGTACCAACTGTAGAGATCATGGTGGATGGAAAGTGCTTATTTACACAAGGGGTCTATTTTCCAGGTTTTCTCCAAGGTACTTTCCCAAAGTGCCACCGAAGTGGTTTTCACTAGAGGGTGATTTTTTATCTTTACTGTTTTCAATACTTTTTTCTGATTTTTTTTAGATTTTTATATTTTTTTATTTTGTGGATCTATACCCAAAAACTTAGGCATAAAACTTTTTAAGATGGGAGCTATTGATAGGCTCATGTAGAGGTTCCCCTTCAGTTTTTGATAGCTTATATGCCCTAGATTTATAGCTTGTGGTGATGATGAAAGGTCCCAACCAGTTGGGTTATAACTTTCCCTTGCTATCTAGATTCAACACATTTTTCTCATTTTCTTTCATCACAAGCTCGTCGACTTGAAATGACTAGTTCTAGATCTTTTTATTGTAGATCCTCTTCAGATGGTTTTGGTAGACTTGCAGGTGGTTCAGAGCATACATGCACCACTCATCCAATAATTCTAGCTCGTTCAACTGAGATACCCAACATTCTTCATTTGTTATGAGGTTTTTCAATGATATCCTTAAGGATGGGAGCTTGATCTCAATGGGGAGAATGGATTTTGATTTGCAGACCAAGGAGAATGGGGTTGCACTTGTTGGTGTGTGGATGCTCATTTGGTAGGTGCATAGGGTGGGTTTTAACTATAATTTCCAGTCATAACCAACTTCATTGATTGTCTTTTTGAGGATTCTAAGAACAATTTTATTCGTAGGCTCAGCTTAGTTGTTACCCTAGGGGTAGTATGGAGTAGAAAATTGATGTTGGATATTGAATCTATGGCATAGGTCTTAAACATCCTAGTTTTTTAAAGGCATCTTGTTATCTGAGATAATGGCCTATGGGACACCGTAGTGGTATATGAGGTAATTCGGGATGAAATTAGCAATCTTCTTTCCAGTAATATAGGTTATAGGAATGGGGTCTACCCACTTTGTGAAATAATCCGTAGTAGTGATAATGAAATTTTGTCCATTAGATGAGGTGGGGGTGATTTTTCCAATGAGATCGAGCCCCCACTGTGAGAAGGGCCAAGGTGTTACAATCGGGTAGAACTCTTGAGTTGGTGCATGGATGAGGTCCCCATTTTTTTGACATTGCAAGCACTTCCTGACAAATTCGTGAGATTCCCTTTCCATCATCTTCCAGTAGTACCTTGTTCTCAACAACTTCTTGGCCAAGTTCATACCACTCGAATGTGAACCACAAATTCCATCATGTACCTTTGTTAAAGCAATCAAAGATTCCTCAACATTTAAGCATCATAAAAGGGTTCCCTCAATACTCCTACAGTATAGGGTGTCACCTAAGATAAGAAGGTAGGATGACTTCTTGACAAAGACTCTTTTAAGGTTCAGAGTGATATCAGTAAGGAGGAATCCTATTCTTAAGTAAGTGTATATGTCATGATACCATGGGTTACCAGGACCAAATATTTCACACACAAATTTACTCTAGCACCTTGAAATCTGTTATGGGAAGTTTATCTACCAAAAATTCATGTTTAATGACATTGTGTGGCATATCTAGTAGTGATCTGATTACTTCCATAACATCTACCACTCTGTTGTTTTCCCTTGGTATTTTCTCAAACATAATTTCAATGAATAAGTCTTTGAGCTCTTCCACCAGTTTCTTTTATGGGGTCAACTTATCATCCTTTGTTTGTTACTCATTATTGAATTGGTTGATGATTAGCTGAGAGTCTCCATAAACTTTAAGAACCATGATCTTCCATTATACTCCTATTTTGAGTTCGATCACAAGGGCTTCATATTTGGCAATGTCGTTAGCGCAAGGGAAAGATAACCTGTATGATTTAGCAATACAACCCCCTTGTGGTGTGATGAAGAAAACACCCACTCCAGATCCATGTTGTGTACATGACCCATCAAAATAAACCTTCCAATGATCTATGAGACTAAGGTTGAATACAGACTCATCTAGGAATTCTGATACAAGTGGGTTCTCTGAATAGATAGGTGCTTCCACTAATTGATCAACAATCACTTGTCCCTTGATTCTTTTCACATATTCAATGCCATATTTTGAGAGGATCATGACCCTCTTAGCCATCCAACCTGTGATTTTTTCCTTGGAAAGTAAATACTTGATGGGTTCTATTTTTGTGATGAGTTTGATTTGATGTGCTAACATGTAGTGCTTGAATTTCTATGAGGAAAACACTACTACTAGGAAAGCCTTTTCAATGGATTCATAATTCAACTCATGCCCTACCATGGTTTGACTAATATAATAGATGAATCTGGTGTAGGAGCACCAACACCTTATGATGAAATCAAATTTAATTTGAAGGTCTTGTGATTATCAAGCAATGAGGAAGTTGCAAAATATGTTGAAATTTGAAGAATTGTAAATCAAATGTCATAATGATAGGTGATCTAGGTGGATAGGATATAATGTAGGTTTGGTTTTCATGTTTTTCCTTATGAATAAGGTCTCAATGACCATTTTTTATGTATTGAAGGCTTTTGGGGTCTTGGTAGGTCATTTAAGAGGAATTTACAAAATCAAGTTGTAAGGGGATTATTAAGGCCAAACATTGGCAAATTGTCATTTTAGAGTTAAACAAGGGGTGTTTAAGGTAGTTGGTCAGTTCTTGAAAGTGGATGAAGTTGATACAATAAAATATTGATGTAATGCCTCGATTTTGAGGTTGGTTGTTCATTTTTTAAGAAGAAAACAATAATTTGAAACGTTGATCACTGTATTTTTCATTATTTTCTAAACTTTTCCTCCTTGGCACAAGCCCGTACAGGGTTGATATTTCTTGAGGTTGTAGATAATTGTTTGTATATTTATTTACCATCTTTCACATTTTCTTTTGGGGGCTTAGAAACATCGTTCTATGTGAGGGATCAACAAATCTCTATGACTGCCCTATTTTCTATGTTGAGGGTTTGAGAGCATCACCATGACTCATTAGCCAATCCACCTGCTATTCTGACCTTGTGTGTTGGTGGATTGGCCTATACCATTATTATTTATGTGTTTAGATTCTTTGGAAATTGGGGAAATGAAGAAACTCAGCATATTGTGATGTTCTAAGGCTGAGCAGGGGTGATTTTCCCAAGAAAATGAGAAACCTAAGTGGTGAATCTGAAAATTAATGAATGAAATGGCTAAGTGAGAGTCTTTTGAGTTTGAGAAGACTATATATAGAATTTTTGTGTTATTTAGATGGTTTTAGGATTGTGTGATCCATTAGAGTCAATAAACCCTACTCTTTATGTTTGTAGAATGAGGGTTTTATGGAAGAGTGGTGAATGTATTGGATCAGGTGTTTCTTCCAAATAATTATAAGTTGGTTTTTGGATATGTTAGGTAAATTACAAAAGGGTATTTAGAAAAATAATCTATTTGTGGAGTGATTTGGAAAGTTTTGGAAAAAAGGCTGAAATAAAGGTTTCCCAATATTGCAAGGAAGGCTAGTGTTGAAAGGTGAGTTTTGAAGATTTTTTTGAATCTAACTTTGAGATTGAATTTAAATGGCTCAATTTTCATCATGTTCATGTTGAGGGAATTTTTTAGGGTCTATGTGGAAGTTTGTAGTTGTTTTGAAAAATTGAAGGGTTGAGACCCTTGAGGGTGAGTTGATGTCTACAAAAATTGATTGCATAATGGAAGAGAGTTCTTTGTTTAGAGTTGAAGTTTCCATTATTGTGAGTGATCTCCACCTTGGCTCTGCATTAGACTCTTTCCTTCCTCATTTCTCCATGTTGTGTTAATAGAGCTCCTAGTTCTGCTACTGTTGCCAATATGTACAAGATTAGTGGCTTATTTCGGATCAGTGGAATGATTATCAATGGCATCACTAGGTATTCTTTGATTTTTTTGAACACTTGATCACACTTCTCATCTAGTTTCTATGCTACCCCCTTGTGGAGTAGATGAGAATATGGGATAGCCTTGTCTATCAACTCCACAATGAACCTACAAATGTATTGGAGTCTTCCTTGTAAACCCCTTAACTATTTTAATGTCTTTGGTGCCTCCATTTCGAGAATTACTTTTACCTTACCTAGGTCTATCTTGATCCCTCTCATTGACACTATATACCCTAGAATATTTCCTGATTGTAAATAAAAGACACATTTCTTAGGGTTGAACCTTATCTTGTATTCCTCCAATTTTTCAAAGATGGAGCTTAGTGCTGCTATGTGATCTCATCACTTTCTTGAATTGGCCAGTATGTCATCCACATATTCTTTTATGGACTTGTGAATAATGTCATGAAAAATAATCTTCATGGACCTTTGATAAGTGGCTCCATCATTCTTCAGCCCAAACGACATCATGTTCCAACATTATGTACCCCATGGACAAGTACATGTTATCTTATGTTGATCATATTTTTCTATCATTATCTGATTGTATCCTGAGAACCTGTCCATGAGTGACAAAATTTCATGCCCAACTATTTGATTGATAATCATGTCAATGTTTAGAAGGGGAAAATAATCTTTGGGGAATGCTTCATTTAGGTCCTGAAAGTTAGTGTAGATCCATATTCCCCCAATGGTCTTTGTGACTTCTACCAAGTTTGAAACCCATTCAGGATAATCAATGGGTCTTATGAATCTAGCATCTAGGAGTTTTTGCAATTGAAGTTTGACTAATAGTGTGATTTGTGGATGCATCTTCCTTAGTTTTTGTTTTATTGGCTTTGCCTCTAGATACATTACAAGATGATGAACCACAACCTCTGGATCAACTCTTGGCATGTCAGTGTAGGTCCATGCAAATTTTACCTTTCTTTCTCTCAAAAATGTAGCTAGGAGGTCCTATTCTTTAGTTAAAAGAGATTTTGCATAGAAGGTTATGTGTGGAATCTCCTCTATCCCCAGGTTGACGGGGTTACACTTCTCTTCCAAAAATATTGACTTTTGATGAATAGCACTAAGGGGAAGATTAAATCCCTCATCCTTGGGTGCCTCAGAGAGGTTTTCACCCTCAGACACTTCCTTTGTTTTTACTATTTTTGGGTCAAAAAGTGCCACAGCGTGGTTTTCACTTAAACACCTAGATATTACTCTTATATTTTCACTTTTGCAACTAAGGGATTCAATCATTTTCCTATAGTATGTGTGTTTGTCTAGCTCAATGTCGAATCTTTCTTTATGGTCTCTGCATGGTATAGTATCCTATAGTCCCATGAATTTTGAGAGGGCCTCATCATTTTCAAATGTGTCTAAAATTGGTGGTCCTTGTTGGTCATAATCTATTAGCTTGGGATAGACTAGATTTATTTCATGGGTTTGGTTGTTGGACTCAAAATACATAGTGGAAATCATGAATAGGCAAGAGTCCTCAAATAACATGGGTAGGTTAGTGATGGAATCCTCATCACTACTACATATATCAGTTATATAGAAGGTATAGTTGTCTAAGGGTAGACCTATGGATATTGGTAACCGAGGAGGATCTTTGACTGTTTTAATAGGGGGACTTCTGCCATGTATGGTTATCTTCGGAGGAGTACATCAAAGGCCAAGATTCTTTATGCACTTCTTAGCAACAATGGGTTCTAATCATCCATTTCTATTCTTCCCAAGACTTTCATTCTTATTGTAACCCATGCCCAAGCATTAATTGTAGCCCTTTGTTATCATCATCCATTGGAAGAGCTAGTACAAATATTTCATCTTGGTATAGGAGATTTGATACATCCTTTTTGTCTACCACTTCTCAACCTAGGTCTCCCCAACTTTTGAATCTAGAGGGGTCTGCTCTAAATGTTTGAGATGGTGTGTTACTTTGTTATGGTTGTCCATGGGACCTAGGAGATTGAGGTAACTCTCCTATTACAGAGGAACTTTTATTTATATTGTAGTCTCCACATCTATTATCTTGGATAATGGCTTTGATATTAGAAATTTCAGGAATGGGGGGTGTCTTTCTCCTAGAAGTGGAGGCCAAGGTGGGTAGATCTACATATGGAGTCATAGGGCCTTCATAATTCTTGGGAAATTGTGGGATTTTATAAAATTTGGCTTCCAGGTTCTTGCAGAAAGCAAAGGGCTTTGGTTCACCATTATTGTGACCTCTTAGTTTTCATAGGGTAATTTAACACACTAGTGAAATGTGGATGCTAAAAAATTCATCCCATGGATCCATGGGTACCTCAAAAGAATCTTGTAAGGGAGGTCAAGATTAAGGAATTGGCCAGTAGTCTCCATGATGGCTGGTCGTACTTGGATAGGAAGCTTAATGGTGCCTTGAGACACTCTTTCTTGATTGTCATAAGCCCAAATTGTGATGCCTTTTCCCTTTTCAATCAAATCTTTTGAAAATCCCAGATTATTTATTAGCTTGAGAGAACAAATGTTCAAACCCGCACCCCCATCCACCAAGACCCTTTTGAATTTATTTTTATGGAAAAAAACTTAGAGATGAAGCACACGACTATGATATGGTTGGGCTAGAAGATCCTGTTCAGAGAACATAAGGAGATGTGGCATGGTGATGTGTCCAACCATAGCTTGGAATTGGTTTGCATCAAGATTTGTGGGTACAAAAGATGCAAATAGTGCCTTTTCTAGGATTTCCCTATGGGTAAGCAATATTTTTAGAAAATCCATGATGGAGATCTAGGTGAGGCCCTTCTTCAGTTGTTCTAAGAAATTGTAACCCTTTGGGAGCTAACTTTGAGTTTGTAGGGGGTGCTTTAGCTTGCATGGATGGTCTATGGATGGTGATTTTCCACCTTGTTGGTGACTCCACACTTGGATTTGGACCCTGTGATATGGATAACACCTACCCACTCATCTAAAGATGTGACCACATGGTCATAGATGTGGTTGAAATTTATGTAATTTTTTTCTTTTCCATTGTTGTTTTCCTTATTGTGATGTGGCATTTGATTCATGTATATTTTAAGGTCCACATTTCTAGTTGGTTGCTCAGCAGTGAAATTCTTGTCATCAATAAGATCTTGGATTAGGTTCTTGACTCTCATGCAACTGGCTATCTTGTGCCCCTTTATCTTATGAAAATTACAAAGGTGATTCTCATTATACCATGGTGGTTTAACTTGAGGCTCTTGGTAGTTTTCAATGACTAAGAGCATGATGATGTTGGCTTCAATGAGTCACTGTATGAAAAATTCGACCTATTCGCTAAGCGGTGTGTACTTTCACTTGGGGGGATATTTATTTCTTATGGATGGTCCACCTTGATCATTGAAATTGTTGACTGTTTGTGTGTTTTGTTGTTTTCAAGATGTGTTGGGTCATGGGGTGTTTTTGGTTTTGTTTTGAGGTTGTCGGTATGCTTGTTGTTGTGTGTTTGATTTTGGAGCACTAATTACAACCTTGGCATCAACAACACCATCATTGGTAACATTTTTTTTTCACCCATGTTTGAGTTTTGTCATTGTAGCTTGTTGATGGATGATTGTCTTGATAAGTGGGTTTCCCCCCTTGTGAAATGAGGGATCTTTCAATATTAAGAGCTTTAGGGATGAGCTGATCATAGGTGGTGATGCACTATATTTTGAGATGGAAGGCTATGATCCCTTCAAGATTTGAGATAATGGTTTCGACTTGTTGTTCTTCTGGCATAGCCCACTTTCTCCTATTGTCCTTGGATCACCATAGTTGAAAGAAGAATGTGAATGTATCTCCCTTATTTTTCTTTAGGTAGGACAACTCTTCCAAACTTACATCCATGCCTATGTTAAATGAGTAATTTTGTATGAATGCATCCACAATTTATTGGAACATTTTGATTCTATGAGGAATATGAGAGAATCATTCCATGGTTGGGCCAACCATACTTTTGGGGAAGAGCTTCATTAGATAATATTCATCATAGGAAACTTCCATACAATGCACGTGGAATTCCTTGATGTGATCTTCAAGGTTTTTGATCCCATATTACTTGTTGAATTTTGGTATTACAAAACCTTGTGGGAACAACTTCATCACAATACTTTTGTCAAATGGATAAGGGCATAAATTCCCTTGTGGTTTTGCAGTTTTCTTAGATTAGATGTCCAACAATTGTTTTGAGAGCTTTTGATTTGAGCAGACAAGTCATTTTGTGGATTGGGTGGTGGAATGAATGTGGATGTTGTGGCTTGAATGACAAGTGGGGTGACTTGTGGATTTGGTGGTGCATTCATGGGGGTTCGCTATAAGATTTGTTGGGCAAGTAATATCTATTGATACACTTGTAGTTGTTGTTGTGCCAACAATGCTTGTTGCTGGTCAGGTTGTTGTTGTTGTGCCAACAATGCTTGCTACAGGGCTTATTGTTGGGCTTATTGTGTGGCTGCTTGTTGTTGGGCTTGGTATTGGTACAAAATGTTTTGGTAAGCCTATTGTTGTAACAAGGCTTGTGTGAGCTTGTTGTGATTTGTATTGAGCTTGGACCTACACTTGGGCTTGTTCTTGTGCTTGTGCAACTTAAGCAGCTTGTGCATCTTGCAAAGCTTGTGCAACTTGTTGGGCTTGTTTCTATTGTAACAATGCTTGTGCTTGCACTTGGGCGGCCTATTGGGTTTTTTGTGTGTCTTGTTGTGTCTATGATTTTTGAGTGGCTTGTTATGTAGCTTGTGCGGATTGTTGGGCTTGGAATTGTTGGAGTGCCTTTTATAGGCTTGTTGGGTTGTGTGTAATGTAATGATGTATCTGTTTGTCATATTTGGATTCGGTGGTAGAGGTGGAGGATTTAGAATGGTGTGAGATGGATTTTGTTGAGGAGGTTGTTGAGGTGTTTGAGTGATGACCATGGGTTGTGTGGTGGAGGGTATAGTCGATGTGCTAGGTCCTCGGGAGACCACATTTGTAGAGGGTGTAATGGTTGATTGGAGTGTCTAGATTGGTGCCACCTAGTGTTGTGATGTCAGTGGAATGCTTGGAGGATTTTTATGATTTGATTGATTTTGGATTGGTATGTTGGGTAAAGACGGTTTCCCTAATCCTTGGATTGATGTGGATGTTGATGTTAGCAGGGGAAGTTGTGGTAGGTTTCCTTGAGAAAGTGATGATGAAGGATTAAAGATTCTTCTTTGTCCAGATAAACCATCTTGTCCTTGTGATACCATGGGGAGAGATAGTTGTGTCTCAAGAGAGTATGTCAGTGTCATAGAGAAGGTGGATGCATTATTGGTATCATGGAAGACGAGTGGAACGTAAAAATGCTTTAGGTCTTGAGAGATGGTATTTGTGTCCAGGTTTTGACTACTTACAAGGGGGTGTGTTTGAAGAGCATGAAGCAATGAACTCCTCTTGGTAGTTATGGGTTGGCTTGGAGTATGAGATGATATTGGTTGTGGGATGGTTTGAATAATGTTTTGGAGTAATGATGTGAATGATACTGGTGGCATAGTCCCAAGAAGTGGTTCCATAATAGTGTTGACATCATAATCAGAAGGGAGTTTAGCCCCTTCCTTTGCTAATGCTAGCATGTATTGTGATGGATTGAGTCTCATCATTATATTGACAATATTGTGGGTTTCAGGATTTTGGACCATCTCCATGATTTTGTCTTGAGTCATGCCTAGGGGATTATTGGTGATGTCCTCCACTTGGAAACCTCCCTCTTGAGGATCTTGTGGTTGTTGAGGAAGATTGAGTGGGGGATTTCTAGATCCGATTGGGTTAAATTCAGGTGTGGTTTGACTCAAGTCACTTGAAGTGGATGTCTCTTTGTTTTGATCCATGTTTCTCTTGTCTTGAGATCTAGTTTGGACCATAAAATAAGGATCAAATTTAAGGAGTGTGAGGTGAACCTCTAACCCTTTAATTTGGTCTAAAATTTAGGTACAAAGAAGAAAATCTAATTTTTTTTAAGGATCAAATGATGGTGTGATAAATGAAAGATGGATGTTGTGAAAGTTGAACTCTTAAGAGCCTTGGAAGGATACTAAAATTTTGGACTTTTGGATTTTTGATTTGATTTGGATTTTGGATAATGAACTCATTAAACCCAAGATTTTGGATGTTATCTTGGAATAAATTTTTTCCATAAGATGATAATTTAACTAAGTGTATGAAGAAGGATTCACCCGCACACACTTAATCAAACAAGATGATTTTTTATTTTGATTTGAAGGATTACCAAGAGTCTAGCATTAATGATTTTTCCCAAGATTCTAATGGTTGTTTGTGAGATGGAATTTTTATTTATGTTTGGAGGATGGATGCGAGTGTTGATTTTGACCCTAGATTGAGCCTAGAGAGGCATCTTTTCACAAGACCTTAGTATTGAAGAACATGCTAGACTTCCTATGTGAGAAACTCAAAATGTTTAAAAAGACTTGGATTTTGACAATAATAGAATGAGTACAAATTGGGATTGTTCTTTGAAGCATGTTTGTAAAATTTATAAATCAATCTCTCTAACTTCATAAAGTCTTGAAAGACGCTCCTGGAGAGCTTTTGGACTAAGGTGTTTATGACGATTTGATTTGGGAACTTTGACTTTGCGGGAAATCATGGGATCAACCACATGTGAGGTTCAATTGTCTTTTATCTTGCTTAGATTTGGTTCTTTTTACCACATCCATACTTTCTTGTTTTAGCCTTTTCACACTTGAATTTCTATGTCTCAATTTCTTTTCATCAAACAAGGTTCATTATGTGGAAATTAAGAGAATCAATGCAATAGCTCCCTATATTGACTTTGGAGAGAGACAAATTAAGATGTGGGTCCAAATGTTTAGAAGCCTTCTAGGGATAAGAACCCATAGGGAAAAGCAGTGACACATGGACTTTTCAAAGGTATTTTTTCTTCCCAAAGGGTTTGAAAGTCTGATGATTTGTTGAATGTTTGTTTTCAATTTTTGAGATTTCAAACAATGTGTTTTGATTCTAGACCAATGCACAACCCTAGGATAGAAAAGGAAATATTTGTCAGATTCCCACTTGGATTTCTCTAGCTATGCTTATTCAAAGTGGATGATTAGAAGCTTGACCACACTAGCTTCCCCTTTCTCGACACATAATTCTCTGGTCAGCCAAGTTCTCATGAATTTCCCATGACAAACTCTTAATTTCTACTTTGAAGGTATGACCTCTTGACACCAACAAATCGATAGGGATTTTGGCTTCTATACAAATTTGTTTGAGAGGAAAGATCAACCCAATAAAGATTATCACCTGCTTATCCATCAAAAGTTCTATAATGTTGAGATTTCCTCAACATTTGAATTTATATACTAGTTGGGAGTAGCTTGGTGTTTAGCTCATTATTGATTTGAGTTGTTCCCTTGGGGTGAGTACTTTTTCCCACCAAGGTAGGCTCTCTAAGAGTAAAAAATAGAAAAGAAGTGCATTTACAGTTCGACCACCTAACACATTTAGGCGGGAGCACACATAATACCTTTTCTTCACACTCGCATATTTTTGTTCAATTTTAAAACCCAAATTTTAAGTGTGGAGGACATATTTTAGACAACCTAATGTCACTAAAATGCTTTTGATTCTCAAAATAGTTGTGAACTAGGAGAGAAGTGCATATGCATTTGAAATGACAAGATTTTGAAAAGAATATTGCAAAACAAGACAAAGACAAGTTCTTTTTAGCCCTCAAAAATAGAAATGAGTTATTTTTATAGCACCAAATTTGAGTGTCAAGTTGATTGTTTAATTTTTAAAGCCCAAAAAAATCTAGTGAGTTTCTAAGGTTATTTTTAACCAAATTTGAGAAAAATGAAATCTTTTGTGTGTTCTTTTTAAAACCGAAATGAAATGTAGTTGAGTCCTAAAACTAAAGGTAAAAATGTCCAAAGATGGGATCATAAATGTCTCCAAAGTGTTAATAAATTTTTTTTACAATCATGAAATGGAAAATTCCATAGGATGCTTTCTCCTTGTTTCCTCCTCTTCCTTATCACCTCAACCTACAAAAGTTGGTTAGCCTAAAGAAAATAGAACCAAAAAATAGGTAAAAAATCAAAAGAAATTAGAACATGAAAACATAGGTTAAAATAAATTTTAAAGTTGCTTCTTACCCAGACCCAACATCGCTTCTCACACAAGCATCATTGTTTGGAGTCTCCAGTGTTGCTCTGGTAAATCAATGTTGCTTTATGGAGAAAATAGAGATGACGAAGGTGTCGTTATTTCTCCTAGCATCACACTTTGGAATTTGATCCATCAGCGTCAAAGGAAACCAGACAACATCACATTTTGGAAATAGGGGTAGCATTTCTATATAGTGATGCTACAATGATTGCATCATTGTTTGACCTCTTCAACATCAATGTATGTTTTAAACATAGAAAATGAAAGAAAATAGTTGAAATAGTGAAAAAAAACATGTTAATTTTGAGAAATCCACCCTCCTTCTAACACCAAAATGTGAATGCTTCTTCTATATCTGCTCAAACATGAAAAAACAAGTGATCATTAGCCAAGAAACAAGTAAGAAACAAGCATTCCCTATGAAATTAATTTGAACACAATAACATGAAAACAAAGTAAAATATCAAATACAATACTAATAAAATACTATTCTAAATGCTTAAGCCAGCATCCCATAGGGGGATTAATTCTCCTTTGAATTGGAAAGAAGCCCTTTCCTAACCCCTTGATAAGGTTGATGATGGATTTGATGAAGAAATTATGAAAAAGTGCCTATAATCTTGATACAATGGATGAAAATATGAAATGATATGAACTCAAATGGCTATAGTAATTATGCTCTTAGTTGATGGATCCAAATTGTGAGAATGATGCTTCTATTTATAGAAGCCACGGTTTAAATAATAAAGAAGATTGATGAATGTGGGATTAAAGAATAGACTAATAGCATAATACACTTTTCAACATGCTAATGAAACTAATCTCCTACTAAATTAACTAAATCTTGGTTAATTTAATCCCACTCTCTTAACTTCTCTATATTTTTCCACTTCCACATGAAAATGCATTTAATTAATTTATTAAATCAACATTTTCTCTCAACATGGGATATTTAGGGAATATTCCTCTAAATTTGAAATCTCTCCAAGTGGATTTTTACATCCAACAAGACATTCATTCCTCTTACATGTCCATGTGCATTGAGCCAAGTGGCATTTATTTCATTCTTTTTTCCCTCTTACATGCCATTTCATAAATTTGAAATTCCACCTAATAACATTTATTGGGTCCTTCATCAAAATGTGCACAACCTTCCTCCATTCACATCTTGACAAGTGGCACTTGGCCATTGGATGTTGAATGATCCCACTTTCATCCATTTTTCCTCTTCTCTTCTCAATCACATCTATAAATAAGAGGCTTCTTTCCTCATTTGATCATCCACAATCTAAGAAAACTTATTATGCACAATTTCATCTTCAAGCATATCCATTTTCATCTATTTTTATCAAGTTCTTAGCTAGGTTATGCAGGAATTCAACCAAAGTGGATCAAAATCTTCATCAAATCATCACAAAGCCTATGTTGGAGTTGGGAAAGGGCCAATTTCTACACATAATTGGCACCAATTCCCCCATGGAATTGAGGATTTTTATGCTTAATTAGGATTCCATTTAATTTCTTGTCTTGTTCTTCATATTTTCCTATTTTTAGCATTGCTATTGAATTTTATGGGGAATCCTTGTTCTTACTGGCATATGAATCTAATTATGTGTTTGTTTCTCATGTTTGTGCAAGTAGAGGATGAGGGGTTCACATTTTGGTGCTAGAAGGATGACAAATCTCAAATTCTAATCATGCTTTTCTAGAAAATTCCATGCTTTTTTGTTTTTTTTGTAGGCTATAGGAAACTTACCTGTTGACTGTCAAGCGGCGCCATATTGCACCGCTTAAATTTCTAAATTCTACCGCTGCATCTCTTCCCACATAAAAATTAAAATTTCAAACTTGGTTGCCAGCTTTCCAAACTCCAAAGGGTGTCGCTAGTAAAACAGAGCCGCAATCACAGTGTTTGTTTCACTGCAAAACACTACTATAAAAATTAGCGGTGCTATATTGCACCACTAGAGTTTCTAAACTCTGCCACACCCATGAACTACATCGTTGGGGTGGAGTAAAAAGGGTCAAATTTTATTTTTCTCACATTAGCTTTTTGTTTCTGACTTTTTGACTCCTAACTTGTTTTGTTGTCTCTATATTTCCTAGTTTTAATCAGTTTGCAGGCTAGGACAAGGATGAAAACAAAGTTTAAGGTTGCATTATGGCATCATTCTCACATTATACCAAGTATTTTTGAACAATTTAGTGTTTTCCCAACACTCTTAGAGAATTCATGATCTCTCTTAAAAAGAAATTGTTACCTTTATGCTTTTAAGACACACTAAATTTATTTTGGGCTCTAAAAAGAACACCACAAAAGATTTCATTTTTTTCTACAAAGGGTTAAAATCAACTTTAGAAAAAACCCACTACATTTGGTTTGAGGATTAATAATTGAATAATGAAAATTCCATATTTCATTTTAGTGCACTAAAAAGAATCAAATCGTTGCTTTGTGGACTTAAAATGAACAAGTTCTTCTTTGTTTTGTAATTACTTACCCAAAGTAATATCACTAAAAGGGTGTATGCACTTCTCTCACACTTTATAGTGACCTTGAGAATCAAAAGTCTTTTTTGGTGATCTTAAGTTTTGTAAGTGATTGCCTTCACATTTCATTTGGGATTAAAAATTGAACCAATCTTGTGAGTGTGAGTGGGGTATATTGTGAGTGTTCTCCTTTTGTTTTCTTTTAGGAAGGTTGACTGAACTATGATATATGTTTGCTCTCTTTTTTTTATCTTAGAGGGCCTACCTGGTGGGAAAAAGTAGTCACCCCAAGGAACAACCCAACCAGAAACACGCTAAAGCCAAGTGACTTCCAACTGGTATATAAGTGTGGATTGTCAAGGAAAGTTTGAGAGTCAAGAGGATTATTCCAGCGAGAAGGGAAGCAATGGTCTCTCGCCACATGGATAGTCCCCCACGCACAAAATGCTCGCATTAAAACCCCTTGTTTAGAAAAGGCAAAAATCCTTTCTATTTGTTGGTGCAAAAGGTCATGTCCTTTGAAGCTGCCCCACATAACATGCGGTTCCATTGTAGAGATGAAAAGTATTTCAAGGGAGATTCATGGGTACTAATGCTTGGCTGAACCAAGAAGTGAGTTCACTGTAAGGGGGAGACAGTGGGGTCAAGCATCTAATCATCTGCCTTGAATATGCGTAGTTGTATTTATCTAAGTGAGAACCCAACAAATATTGTCTCTTCATCCTAGGGTTGTGCATGTTCCTAGAATCAAAACACCTTAATTGGGTCTTAAAACATTTGAAAACAAACAGTCACAAAGGTATTCAAAATTTTAAACCCTTTGGAGGAAGCAAATACCCTTGACAAATTCAAGTGCTCCTGCTTGCCCTAGGGATTTCATCCTTAGAGGCTTCAAGGTGTAGACACTCAAATTTAACCTCAAATCACATTACTCGTCTATTGATTAAAATGATCAATTCATTCAATACTTTCTTCTATTCATGCATTTCATCAAATCATTAAATCATTGCATTATCATTTGCATACCTCACATTATCATTTTGCACTATCATTCATTATCATAATAAATTCATTATCATAATCATTCACTAGCATTTCATAATAAAATTATATTATCATTTAAATCAAATCATTTGCATAAATCATTCACTTCATATTGCATTTATATAAATCATTAAATCATTTCACCACATGATCATTCATAATGCATAATAAATAATAATTGTTCATAAAACATTTCATAACCATTCATAAATTAAATAATTTCATTTCGACAAATTATCATTCTTACATAAATCATTCTGAGAAAAATATTAAAATAATTCATGATAAAACATTAATAAATCATTTTCATCCACATTAAAAATATATGCATTTAATTATTTTATTCAATCCTTCACCATTCATTTAATCTATCTTCTTTATCATTTCCACTCATATGCATTTCATTTCACTACACCATGTGGGATTTTAAAAATTCATTATTGCAATATCCATTTATCCCACATTTCTCATTCTCAACCTCTTTGTCATTAGAGATTCTTATTTAAACAAGACTCTCTTCTCATTTTGACCACTACATGAATCTTGTACATGCACATATCTTCACAGCTTTTCTTAATCCATTCACTAATGGCCTCTTGATGCATCTATGCTTGCAAAAATCTGAGAGCAAAAGTGCATAACAAGACTTTGGTGATAGGATGTCAATGGAGACTAGTTTTTGTTTGGAAGCATTTTGATTATCTTATGGTAGTTTAGAATAGTTTCATTTCTACTTTTTTCTTTTAAATCTGAAATTGCTCTATTGCTAAGGTCCAGAAATGATGGTTCTTCTCCATATAACCATTCATTTTTGAGAGCTTAAACTAGTTATTTGGAATTAATCACAATTTGCGCTCCCTAAAGTCAGCCTAGGAAACTATGCTCTTGAAACCTTGATTTTGAAATAATGGACCTTGTAGAATGAAAAGGAATTGAGACATAAACATTTAGTTTGAAATTTTAATCAAGAATTTTTTTATGGTAAAAAGAACTTATTAAATCAAAGATAAGGAAAAATTGGACACCACACATGTGTTCTTTCAAATGATTTCCCGCAAAATAAAAATCTGCAAGCCCAAATTCAAAAGGCTTAGTCCAAAGGACCATGTAGAATGTCTTTCAAGGCTTCATGAGGTAAGAGAAAGATTGGTTTATAACTTCTACAAGAAAGCTTCATGAAACAATCCCAACTTGTATGAGTTTTATTATAAGAAAAAATCCTAATCTCTTTCAAAGGTTTTCTTTTCTCACATAGGAAGTATGGCATATTCTCCAAAATCGAGGGCTTGTAAGGAGTTTTACCTAGGTCAAGTCTAGGATCAAAATCATCTCATCAAAAAACTCTTGGAAACTTTGAAAATATCATTTATGCTAAACTTCTAGGAAAAACCAAAATCATCTTCTTTGGTTAGATATGTGTAGATGAATCCTTATCCACATATTTGATTAAATTATCAATCCTTGTGAACAAATTTACATCTTGATAAAATCCAACATCTTGGGGTCTAGGAGTTCATTATCCAAAATCACTTTGTTTGACTTAACACACTTAGTCAAATTATCCTCTTGTGTATGAGTTTACTCTAGGATAATACACCTTTCTAGAGTTTATAAGTTCATTATCCAAATCAATCAAAATCAAATCAAATCAAGCCCTAAAGTTTAGCATCTCCGTCAAGGTTCTTAAAGAGTTTCATCATCCGTATCATCCATCTTTTATTTTTGATTATCACTTTGATCCTTAATTTATCCTAGTTCTTCTCTTTTTGTACCTAAATTTAGATTAATTGATCTCTCATTTATGGTGTAAACAAGATCTCAACACAAGAAGAATATGGAAATCACCAAGGAAACATCAAATTCAAGTTCAATCTAAGTCAAACTTCTCCTGAAATAAATCTTGTTGGATCAAGCAATCCTCCAAGAAATTTCCTTCTATCATCGCAAAATCCTCAGGAAGATGGTCAAGTAGAGGATATCACCGACAAAATCTTAGGGATGACACAAGATGAAATCCTAGAGATGGTGTGAAATCTAGAAAATCATTGAATTGTCAATGCTATGATGAGGCTATATCCCTTT
Source organism: Sequoiadendron giganteum (assembly GCA_007115665.2). NCBI lineage: Eukaryota > Viridiplantae > Streptophyta > Pinopsida > Cupressales > Cupressaceae > Sequoiadendron > Sequoiadendron giganteum. Next base: position 305,348,241 of record CM021101.1, read on the forward strand.
CCAATACATGCTTGAGTTAGCAAAAGAAGGGGCTAAAATACCTTCCGACTTTGACATAAGCACTATTGTGGAAAGACCTATTGGGATCATGCCCCCAACCTCATCCATGCTTCCCCTTCAAATTATCACTCAAGACATCTCGCAAATTATAACATCCATTGCCTCAACCCCACCAATTGTTAACAAGGGAAGTGCGATGCTTCAAGAACTCCAAAAATATCCCCGTGTGAGCAATCGAGAGTTGAATGCAAACACCACACCAGATCAATCCGTTATGGTAAATACATTACACCCATATGTTCCTCTCACATTCCATGATTCCGCTGATCCAATCTCTTATTATGCAACACCAATTTACCCTCTAGAAACACAAACCTCTCTCCCTACCTCACAAGGAGAAGGTGATATATTTGGGGCTGGAGGAATCTTTGATCCCTCATCATCACTTCAAGGGAATACACCATATATCTTTCCACCACTTCCACCTTTACCACTTACATCCAAATCACCCCTTGGGTTGGGTCTTTCTACTCTACCCGCCATCAATCAATCAAATCTAAACACCCTATCGAATCCTCATATCTTGCCATAAATATCATAACAACAGATGGTGACCATCCAAGAAACCCCAACAAATAACACATCCAACATTCCTCAAGTCTCCCAAGTCATGGTTTCCCAAGGACCAAGCATCTCAATCACACCTCAAACCCTAATTATCAACATGGTCATTCTACTCATCACAATGGTCCACACCCTTCCCAATCCATAGCCACCACTACCAAAAAACAACACAACAAATTCATTCACCATCACATTACAAGTTGCTTGACAAGCTGCCCATAAAAAGGTGCTCCAAAACCAACATGCTACACAAATAGTTTCTCAACAAGCACAACAAGCACAATAGCCTGCACAAGCCCAAGCCTTACTACAACAATAGCAAGTTGCCCAAGCTACACAACTAGCTCAATTTTCCCAAGCTAATCAAGCCACCCAAGCTACACAAGCTGCTCAAATCGCACAAGCAATCCAACAAGAACATGATCAAGCTTGAGGCCACTATCAAGCCTAGCTAGCGCAAGCGCAAGCACAATACAAAGAAAAATTGCAAGAAGCCCAACACAAAGCATATCAAAAATCCTTGCAAGATTATCAAGTACAATAGGAAGTGACCCAAAATCAAGCCCAACAACAAGCATTGTTGGCACAACAACAAAAATCCCAAAAACAAGCATTGTTGGAACAACAACAACATGACCAACAACAAGCGTTGTTGGCTCAAGAACAAACACAGGCATTAATCGCTCAACAAAGCTTGCAACAAACTCCCACCAACATCCCACCTGTCAATCCAACACCTAAGAAAATGTTCACCCCTCCTCTTGATCCACAAGATGATGTGACAACACAAATCAAAATTCTCTCACTACAAGTGCTTGATCTTCAATTAGGAAAAATAACAAGGACACCCAACAATTTATGTCCCTATCTGTTTGACAGGAGCTTAGCAATGGTACCATTCCCAAAGGGATTTGAAATCCCCAAATTTGACAAATATCGTAGGATAGGGAACCTTGAAGATCACATCAGGAAGTTCCAAGTACATTGTATGGAAATTGCATACAACACATATCTAATGCGGCTATTTCCAAGAAGCCTGGCTGGTGCTACCATGGAGTGGCTCTCTTGTATGCCTACTAGCATTAGAACATTCCAAGAGATCAAATATGCATTCCTTCAGAATAATGCATTCAAAATTTATGTGGATGTTAGTTTAGAGGAATTATCAGCACTCAAAAAAGGAAAGGGGGATTCATTCGCCTCCTTCTTACAAAAATGGTGATCCAACAGGTTTGCACCATCATTGCTAATTTGGACAAGACCTTACCATTTTATCTAAAGATGCAATGCATCACCACATATGACCAATTGATCCCCAAGGTGGTCAACATCGAAAGGGCTCGTATAACATAAGGGGGAATTCCTACCTATCCTAAACATCAAGATAGTCACCCATCCACCAGCTACAATGATAAACCTCATACATGGGAAAATAATATGAATGTTACCAACGATGGAGTGGTTGATGCTAAGGTTGTCATCAGTACTCCAAAGAAAAATAATCAAATGCATCATCATCAACTATAGAACAATAATCACAATAAAATGTAAGAAAATGTGGTAAACCAGCAACCACCCCATAATCAAGTCAATAATCTCAATAATCAAGGAGGACCACCTCCATGAAACCAGTATCCCCCCAAGAGGAAATTCACAACCCTTGGGGAATCAATTGAATCCATCATGAAAAAGTGTGTTAATGAGAGCCTCATCAAGGTCCACATTCATGATAATTACCAAGAACCCCAATTGAAGCCACTGTGGTACAACAAAAATCTCCTTTGCGATTATCATAAGCTCAAGGGGCATATGACCACCAACTGCATGAAACTAAAAAATATCATCCAAGATCTCATTGATGATAAAATCATAAATGTTGAGCAACCGACTGGAAATCAAGATCTAAAAATATACATGAATTCGATGCCTAACCACAATCAAGGAAATGATAAAGGTAAGAAAAATTATGACAAAGTGAACCATGTATACGAAGGACTTGTCGCATGCCTTGAAAAATTGGTCGCTATTGTTAGCATTAAGGGAGCCAATGCTTATTGTGGAGTCACCACATGTGGTGGCAAGGTCACTATTGCTGGGGCATTGCAGCCATCTAAGACCCCCACTACAAACCAAAAATCCATCCATAATGGTTACGACATCCTTGACCAATTAAAAAGAACTCCTCCTCATATCTCCATCATGGAGTTACTGAAGATTTTAGCCACCCACATGGAAATAATTGAGGAAGCATTGGCTTCATCCACTATCTCTGCCAGCCTTGATATAGAGCAATTCCAAGCTATGGTCGATTACATTACCATTCTAAATCTCCTCACCTTTTCCAATCAGGACTTACCCGCCCAGCCATCTCACAACTATCTGTTACACCTTGAAGTCTTGATTCAAAAAAGTAAGTTCAAAAGAGTCTTGGTGGATGGAGGTGCATGCCTCAACATTTATTCTCTAAAGCTCATAAAGAATCTAGGAATGTCCAAATATTCCATTGAGAAAGACAAAGGCATTACAATCAAAACATATGATTCCCACGAAATAGTGTCTCAAGACGCTATCAAACTCCCAATCCAAGTAGGGCCAACTACTATGGAAACCACATGTTAGGTCCTTGACCTTGATTTTCCTTACAATATCCTCCTAGGATGCCCATGGATTTATGGGATGAAGGCAGTCACTTGAACATTCCACCAATGCGTCAAATTATCATACCAAAATGAAGAGTTCACAATTTATGGTCATCCTCAAACCTTCACCTATTGCAAGAATCTAGCAGCCAATTTTTATAAAGTTCCCCAAGTTTCGAAGAATGATGAAAGCCCCTCAACTTCACATATTGACCCATCCAACATCACCTCCACTTTTGGGACAAAGACACCTTCCATCCCCAACATATCTAACATCAAGCTCATGATCCAAGAAAATGGGTGTGGGGAATATAGAATGAAGAAGAATTCTTTTGTCATAGGAGAGTTACCTCAATCTCCTAGGTCACATGGGAAACCCCAACCAGCTGAAACACCTTCTCACACTTTCAGGGCAGATCCTTCTAGATTTTGAAGCTGGGGAGATCTAAGTAGGGAAGTCATGGATGAAAGAGACATTTCAAGCTCACTATACCAAGATGAAAGGCCCTCACCTAATTTTCCCATGGATGAAAGAAGCAAGGGGCTAAAAATGATGCTTGATATGGGCTACAATAGAAATCAAAGTCGTGGAAGGAACAACAATGGCCGACTAGAACCCATCATTGTTGAGAGATGAATGAAAAATATTGGCCTTAGGTGTAACCCTCTGATTATAACCATATGTGGCTAAGGTCCCCTAGTTAACAAAGTCCGTACTCCCCCTCAGCTATCGACAGCTGCCCTATGACTACCCATATCCACAGGTCTTGTTAGTGTAATTAATATTTAATTAAACTTGCATAAATTTACTTAGGTTGAGCTAATTTTAGGTCAACATTAGGGTTGCATACTTTGCTTTTATAAAGCAAATCATCTCATTGTAATATCGAATTCCTGAATAATATTTTTTTGCACATTGACATGCAAAGCTCTACTTTTTTATGTTTTCTCTTCTATGGAAGGTGTTTAGGTTTGCATGTCTGATCTAGGGTTTCTAACATGGTATCAGAGCTTCAAACCTGCCACTGCCTATTCATGATCTGAAGATATGGCTTCTTAGTGAGTTTCAAGTGCAAGGGTTTCCACAGGCATCTTTTTTGCAAGATCTGGGGGTAGTCAAATTTTTGGGACACTATGGGCTCAAACAGATGTCGCCATCGTGTTCACAGTGCCCCAAAACCCTAGAAACGCCTGTCAAATCATCCATTTTCGAGCAGATGGTTTCTGAGGCAAAAATTTTTTGCTAGAAAGGCCGTACGGCCTCCCCGACACGCTTCACGAGGCACGAACTCTAAAAAAAATTTAAAAAAATTAAAAAAACCGCATGTTTTTTTAAAACCTTCGGTGCTCGCAGAAGAAATGAGGGTGACACCCCTTCACCTCTATTGGTCCGCCAGCCCTTGAGGGCTTCACTTCCTCGGCCGCAGGTCACATGGGGGACTAGGAGCTCCGCACCCTGCCCCCACCCAACTTCAACCCCCTGAGCCCCCGCCCGCGGTCATATAGCGACCAGGGGCCGAAAATTTTTCTGCAGGGAGTGTTTTTTTGTGGCGACGACCTCCAGGCCATCAAATTTAGGCTCGTGAACTGCTGATGTCAGCATGATGTTAGCGTCCGTATGGCGGTGTTGGTTCCCCTAACCCTTATTTGCCTTAAAAGAGCAGTTTTTTTTGGCATAACTTGGGCATACGGTATCAAAATTGGGCAAATGAGATATCGCCGGAAAGCTGGTTCTGGGTACTTTCATTTGGTGCAATTTATTTTTTAGTATTTTCTTGTTTTACTACATTTATTTCTGGTTGAAGTTAGATGTACTTTTTATGCTTCCGAGCTCATAACTTTTTGCCACAATCTCTGATTTTCGCTATCTTTGCGGCGTTGGAAAGGTATTGAGGAGCTCTATGTTTCTATCCATGCACTTTTTTCTATCCAGCTCTACTCACCAGTGCTCAGCCCCTGCGGGCTCCAACTCCTACAGCCGCGGTCATATGGGGGACCGGGCGTTATGCGCCCCGCCCCCGACCGCTTCTGCTTCGTCCGATAGTCACATGGGCGACCAGGGGCTCCACCCCAACCCCCTGTCCACCAGCCCTTGGTTGCATGCAGGACCAGGGGCCCATTTTTTTAGCCCCTTGGGCTGTCTGTAGGCCTTATTGGCCATTTTGGAGCACCTTTGACAAAATCGGGCGTAACTTTTGCGTACGGTGTCCGTTTTTAGCAAAACAGATACCGTTGGAAAGCTGATTCCGGCACCGATCTATTTAATGTTTTAGTTTTTCTAGATTTTTCTCTAGATTTATTTTGCAGGTCCTTGAACTCAGATGTTGTTGTTTTCACTCCGGAGGGCATATCTTTTGACTCGGTGATCCTTTTTTCACCATTCTTGTGGCGTTGGAAAGCTGGTTCAGTCCTCTACACAGATTTGAGGTCTATTTTTTATTATCTATTTATGAATGTTAGGAATTCTCTCCTTTTTCAGTCATTGGGGATTGTAATAAACGAACTGATATAAAGTTCCATCAAGGGGGTTTCTTGCATAATAATCTTCATTGTGTTTTGATGAAAATTTGCATGGGTTGTAATGTGGTTTCTTAGATTCTTACTGGCCATATTTTATCTTAGCTTGACACATACCAGATTCATTTTGGTTCACACTTTAGATTGAGAGCCTATGGTTAGTGATCCGCATCGGATCCATCTCAGTTTGAGGGCCACTAAATTTGTGGTTATTGTTCCCTAGTCTGTATGGTACTTTTTCCCATGGAAGAGTTTCAGTCTCAGTTTTGACATCGGCATCGAGATTCACGGCTTCCAGATTTTGTCATCATCATATCATCTACTGTTGCTCTATGGATTCCAGGGTTGTTCCAGTTTGGTGTTTTTGAGTGTTCCATGGCATCGGGTCTGTTGTCACATTATTATGATTCCGATATGGTTTCTTGTAGATAGAAGTATCTTTCCTTGCTTGCCAGATTGCGGTTCCAGTGTTCCTCCATAGTGTTCTTCCAGTGCTTCTTTGCAGCAGTCATCTCATTGTAGGGGGGGTTGTCCCACTGGGTTTTCCTTCTCTACCTCATTATTGCATTTGTACATGGGTACTCGATCTGGCCTTGTTGTCGGGACCCATTCATGCTTTCTTGCATTCATCTTAGTTTTAGGTGCATGCTTATCTAGGCTCCCTAAGTTGCACTTATGGGGGGGTGTTAGTGTAATTAATATTTAATTACACTTGCATAACTTTACTTAGGTTGAACTAATTTTAGGTCAACATTAGGGTTGCATACTTTGATTTTATAAAGCAAATCATCTCATTGTAATATTGAATTCCTGAATAATATTTTTTTGCACATTGACATGCAAAGCTCTACTTTTTTATGTTTTCTCTTCTATGGAAGGTGTTTAGGTTTGCATGTCTGATCTAGGGTTTCTAACAGGTCTACCCTTAGATAATTTCACTTTTGACATCACCGATGTGTAGTAGTAGTGATGATGAGGATATTATAGCTGAATTACCCATGCTTTTTGAAGATTCCTCTCTCCTCATGATTAACATCCTATATTTTGAGTCAGACCACCAAACCCACAAAATAAACTTGGTCTACCCTCAACTCATCGACTATGACCAACGGGGACCATGAATTCTAGACACATTGAAAAATGATTAGGCACTGTCAAATTTCATTGGATTATGGGATGTAGTACCATGTGGAGATCATAAGGATGGATTTGAAATCACACTAGACATTCAAGCCTATTATGGGGAGATGATAGAATCCTTGAGTCACAAAAGTGAGAAATTGAGAATAATCTCAAGGTCCTTGAGTGAAAACCACACTGTGGCACTCTCTGACCATAAAATAGTAAAACTAAAGGACAAATCCAATGGTGAAAACCTCTCTGAGGCACCAGAGGTTGAAGGATTCAATCTTCCCCTCACTACACTTGATCAAGAAAAATCAGTAGTCCTAGCAGAGAAATGAAATCCTATCAACCTGGGAACAAATGAGCTACCACACATAACCTTCTATGTTGAATCACTTCTCATGGAAGAACATGAACTCTTAGCGGGATTCTTGAAAGAAAGAAAAATAAAATTTGCATAGACTTATGCTGATATGCCTGGGCTTGACCCGAAAGTGGTAGTTCATCACTTAGCAGTATATCCTAAGGCAAAACCTGTCAGAAAAAACTCAGAAAGATGCATCCCCAAATAGCCTTGCTAGTCAAAATGGAATTGCAGAAGCTCTTGGATGTAGGATTCATATGCCTGATTGATTATCCAGAATGGGTGTCAAATCTTGTACCAGTTTCAAAGCCGAATGTGGGTATCACTAATAGATGGGTTTTTTTGATATAATCAGATCATGATATAAAAAGAGGACCAGCACAAGATAGCATTCATATGTCCATGGGGGACCTACTGTTGGAACTGATGCCATTTGGGTTAAAGAATGCAAGAGTGATTTATTAGAGAGCCATGACACTGATCTTTCATGACATGATCCATAAGAATGTGGAAGATTATGTGGATGACATATTGGCTAAATAAACAAAAAGAAAAGATCACATATCATCCCTGAGCTCCATTTTTGATAGGTTGGAAAAGTATAAAGTTCATCTCAACCCAATGAAATATGTCTTTGTGGTGCAATCGGGAAAGCTTCTAGGATATATTGTGTCAATGAGATGAATAAAGGTTGATCCCACCAAGGTCAAGGTAATACTCGACATGGAGGCACCTAGGACACTAAAGTAGTTGAGAGGTCCAAAAGGCAAGCTCCAATCTATATGTAGGTTCATAGCACAGTTGGCTAATAAACAGATCTTGTATTCTCATCTACTCCACAAGGGGGTAGCATACAAATGGGATGAAAAATGTGACCATGCATGTAACAAAATCAAAGAATACTTACTCATGCCACTAGTTATGATGCCGCCAATTCTAGTAAAATCACTAATCCTATACATTTCAGCAACAATGACATCTCGCGGTGCTCTCTTAGCCCAACATGATGAAAACGGGAGGGATAGATCAATATACTATATTAGTAGGACCATGGTGGGACACAATCTAAACTATACTCCTATTGAAAAATCTTGTCTGGCAGTTGTATTTGCAACTCAAAAATTTAGACACTACATGGTGACTCAGTAGATCAAGCTAATTGCAAAAATAGATCCTCTCAGGTACCTACTTTCTAAAGCCACTCTTATAGGATGGACAGCCAAGTGGGTCATGATATTGATAGAACATGACATTGAATATGTGGAGTGCAAGGCCATCAAAGGATAGGTAATGGTAGATCAACTAGCAGAGGCACCTATATACACAAAAAGCCCACTTATCTCAGAATTCCCCGATGAATCAATTTTCAGCCTGAGTGTAGCAGACCACTGGAATATGTATTTTGATAGATCTTACATGCAACATGGGTCAGGAGAAGGATTTTTTTTCATAACTCCCTAAGGAGACTACATACCCAAATCTTACAAGCTATCATTCCCATGCACACAAAACATAGAAGAGTATGAGGCTCTCATCATAGGCTTAAAAATTATAGTATAATGGAAGATTATGGCTCTAAAGGTATATGGGGACTCTCAGCTCATAATCAATCAAGTAAACAATAAATATCAGATGAAGGATGATAAATTGACTCCATACAAGAAATTGGTGGAGAGCCTTAAGGAGTCATTCATTGATATCACATTTGAACAACTACCTATAGAAAAAAATAGAACAACAAATGTAATGGATACAATTGGATCACTCTTAAAAATCTCGCTCAACCTCCCAAAGAAATAATTCCTTGTAGAGAAATTTCTCATACCAACATTCGAGGTACTAGAGTCTAAATTCATGCATGAACTCGGTGGTCTTGATGATCCCTAGTATCATGAAATTTACACATACTTGAGAATAGGAGTCTTACTCACTGACATAACCCCAAACCTTAAATGAGCCTTCATCAAGAAGTCAATCCGCTTTGTCATCCTAGGAGAAACCCTTTATCGTAGGAGCATTGAAGGAACCGTGTTGCATTTTCTACAAACTGAGGAAGCCTTGACTTCTTTAATTGAGGTACACAATGAAATTTATGGATCGCACTTGAGTGGTATGACCTTGGCTAAGAATTGCTGAGAACTAGATACTATTGGCCCACAATGGAGAGAGATGCACATGACTTCGTCAAAAGATGTTTGTAGTGTCAATAGTACAGGGACCTCATTCATACACCATCTTAGGAGCTTCATCCCATTGTTACACCTTGTCCCTTTTCATAATGGGGGCTCGATCTCATCAGAAAAATCACCCCCACCTCATCCAATGGACATAAATTCATCATCCCCACCACATAGTACTTTACAAAGTGGGTTGAGGCCATTCCCATGACCTACATAATAGGAAAAAAGATATCTAAGTTCATCCTAAACTACCTCATTTTCCGATATGGTGTCCCCCAAGCTATTATCTCAGATAATGGGACACCTTTCAAAAATCAAGATGTCTGTGACTTATGTGAAAAATTCAACATCCAACATCACTTTTCCACTTCATACTATCCCCAAGGAAACAACCAAGCAAAAGCCACCAATAAAACCATCTTGAAAATCCTTAAGAAAATAGTTAATAATGCTGGTCGTGACTGGCATCTAGAACTATATCTTACCTTATGGGCCTATTGCACTAGCATTCGCACACCAACAAGTGCCACCCTATTCTCTCTAGTCTATGGATCAGAAGCCATCTTACCTATTGAGATCAAGCTCTCATCCCTAAGGATATCACTGCAAAATCTCATCAAAGATGAATAATACTGGGTCTCATGACTGAATGAGCTAGAGTTACTAGATGAATGACCTATGGATGCCCTAAACCATCTACAGGTATATCAAAACCGGCTTAAGTAGAATTATAACAAGAATATCAAGAAGTGCACCTTCCAAGCCGGTGAACTTGTGCTAAAGGAGAACCAAAAGAACTTGCCAAACCCATAAAACAAAGGAAAATTTGAGACTAATTGGTTTGGACCTTTCATCATCATGGCAAGCTATAAATTAGGGGCATATCAGTTATCAACACTAGAAGGTGAGCCTTTACAAGAGCCCACGAATAGCTCCCATCTTAAAAACATTTATGCCTAAAAATCTTTCAAGGTATAGAACCAAAAAATACAAAAAAATAAAAAAAAAATTCTTGAAAAAATGGTCACCTTGATGAAAAATTGGCAAATAGGCATCTTGGTGAAAACAAAAAAAAAATATATTAAAATCCAAAAAAATCAAAAAAAGGATTGAAAATAGTAAAGAAAAAAAACATCCTCTAGTGAAAACCACTTTGGTGGCGCTTTGGACAAGTACCTTGGTGAAAACCTGGAAAATAGGTGCCAAGCATAAATAAAGAACTCTCCATCCACTGGGATCTTCACGACTTTCTTTGGACACTCACTTATCCATTACATCATATCATTCATCCATCATTAATCTCCCATCCATCTGTTCGCATCCGTACCATATCTTGATCTTGTGTTTGTATCGTGATCCACCCTAGTACTACTTGGCACATTCCTAAGGTTACTCCATCTTGCATTTATCGAAGTAGTCTATCACATCATGCTAGGGACATGTTCCTATACCTACATTGGATCGGATTTGTGTATATTCTTATGAGCTTCTCAAAACATCAAAAATCCAACAACCTTCAAAAAATCCATTCAAAATCCAAAAACATCAAAATGTCAAAAAATCATGTCAAATAGAGTCATCCAACCTAACTATGTTGTCTCTGAGCTTGAACATAGGAAAGATTGATCTTTGATCATCCCCTGAGACATTTTAGGTCAGTCCTTTAGGTGTCTGTCATAATAAAATGGCAATCCATTTGCCCATCTATCTCATCAGTAACTGAGTATGTCATCAGTCAAACTATGTGGTCTTTGTGTGTATAACATAGGCAAGGATAATCTATTGATCAGATCCCAAGAACCCTAGGATAGGTCTTTAAGTTAGTCTCTTGGTCATAAATCTCAAAAATCCATAAACATTCGTAAAATCTCAAAATACCAAAAACAACCTCAAAACATTTCGAAACATCAAAAACATCCAAATATTTGAAAAAACCCAAAATGGTGCATCTATCTCATCTCACTTTCACTTGCAATAAATCAATCATCACCTTCATCCTTTGGTAAGTTAGTTGGAAGCAAGTCTAGTAGGTTCAAAAGTGAAAGCTCAATCATCAAAGTCTCAAGTCTAGGTCAGTAAGTCAACAAGTTAATCAACTCGGAGTATCAATAGTTTATCATCCAGCCAATCTCATCATCACCTGATCACAACATGTCCTAGGATGCATCCTTCCTACTATGGACATCAACATCAGGCATCACCATAGATTAGTCTTGGCTAGCGGTATGAAGAACATTATCTTGTTTGTTTACTTTATCTTTTCTTTGGATTTATCGTATTGTGCTCATTCCAATGACCTCTCGATGATGTCTAAACATAAAGATTTAGAGAGAAAGGAAGGGGCAATGATCATTATCTTTTTATCTACCATGCTTGCTGGATATTCTTGTAAAATAACTTCGGCATGCATGCTTTTTTTGGTTTGTAGGGAGGTTGTTCTAGATATCTTGTTGACCACATAGGAAGGCTTGCTTTTCTATGTTTTGGTCTGAGATGTTTAGACTATCTAAACTACATTCTAAATAAGGTTTTTTATGTCAAGTGTGAATAGGAATACTCCTATCTAATTTTCAAGTCAAGGTCCATCATACTAGGTACAACACCATCCTGGTTCTTCATACCTTGATGCATCACACCTACGTGTGTTATCAAACATAAAGAAATTGGCCCTTTTAAAATCTTGGTTCCTAGTAAGCATCATCATTGACATTAATAATAACGGCTCGTTGGATCTCCTTTATTCTATCTTCTTTCCACACTAACATGGTACCATGACAGTTAATCAGATCATTGCTAATGCATCCACCCTGCATCCACAAATCACTAGCATAACACACAATACATATCATATCATATAGATCACATCACATCATTGAATTTCATATATCATCATCTTAAATTATCACCATCTTAAGTTATGAAGAATAATATAGATTTTTTATTCTAAGAATCTTAAGAAATCATTGAACTCATTTCATTACATTCATAATAAAATCATCACATGTCATACATCATCATAATTGCATAGGGAAAAGAAACAAAAATATTATCATCAATCATAATGCATTGCATGAACCATTAGGGGCATAATATAAATCATTTTCATATCATAATTGCATCCATACACTCATCACCATAAAATGCATACAAAAATACAAAAGAAAATGCATCCATAATCATTATATCACATCATCGCATCATATAGAAGCATACATCATATTGCACAAAGTAGATGCATCTCATAATATATCATCACATCTAGGAAGTTAAAATACATCCATACATCATGCATAAATAAAATAGAATATCTCATAAGTCAAACCATCTCATATATATCATTAAAAATATACAATTGTCATGGTAAAAAATTGGATCAAGTGTGTATACATCAAACTACATGATACAATAGGGGCAATAAAAATTGGAGCCCGTGAGTAAAACATGAATAACTGTTTGTGATCAAGGACTAGCCCTATTGGCTGCTACCCTCTCCTGCCTGCCTCTCACCATGATCCTCAGGAGGCCTCATCCCTGACTGTTGAGAGAAGTATGGCACCTAGCCTGCTAGTGGCATCACCTATCTGTAATGAACCCTGTAGTACTCTACCTCTCTCACAACCTCCCTGTATGCATGAATGGAAACTATCCAAACCTAGGAGGACAAGGAAATTCTCTATAACTGTCTCCACTGACCAATCTCCTGATCCCTCTCAGAGAGGGCTTGGTCTCTCTCAGCAGTAACTGCTATAACCTATTGTCGAGCCTAATCTCTCTCTATAGTCAAAATCTGAATATGGCCTTGAAGCTGCTGAATCAGGGCATCCATGTGATCTAGCTGCACTAGTGGCTATTGTTGTGGAAACTCTTTGTCTCCATCTCTAGGCTGATCTCGAGGAGGGGTATAATGGGCCTCTACTTATGGTGGTGTGGGTGCCCATGGTGGTGTCTGATGTAGAGGTACCTCCTCCTCTGTCTCCATCCCCATCCCTTTCACCAACACTCTTGCCCCCTATCCTCGCCCTCTGCCAGCTGACCTGCCTCTTAGTCTCCGTCATGGGAGTACCGCACCTAGAACTATCAATCTCAATGGAGGCCATAACCAATCCTGGTATGCCTATGTAACCCCCACATCTGCTGGCCCCTGATCATATGGCCATGACCTAGCCACTAATTATCTAAATGATGTCACAGCCTCATCTACTAGTATGGGTTAGCCCCATGCGGTCTCCCTCATAGTACAGGCGAAGATTGCCATGTATAATTCATCAGGCCTATCTTGAATATCGCTAAACTGTCGAGCTAATTTTTTTGAGAGATATCTCTCAATCATTATGTGCTCCCTGCCCTACATAAATCTGTCCTAGAGGGAAAAGAACAACTATTTTACATCATCATACCATCAGCCTATTCCTAGCCAAGGCCTCCAAATGAACTCTATCATCTCATCAATGACCTATCACTAATGGGCGATGTCACCTATCCCTATATGAGTGAAAGTGATATAGGATCCACCATACCACCAGACAATTGGATCATCTATATCCAATACAATTGGTATAACCTACGGATGCAACACTAGAATCTGCTCCCATGCCCCGATGGCCCTACTGTCAAGATAGGAAAACTCATGAAGACCCTTGTATAATGAGGCCAACATCACTAGACCCTAGGAAAAGCACTCCCCCCAAAAAACCATCTGCTCCCATGCTACTTCCCATCCTGGAATAAAGTATCAGTCCCGTCGATCCGATGCCACAAGACCTGATATAATAGCAGCCACAATAAGTCTATATGTCGGTACTATGCCTCAGTATCTCTCCAAATCAATCTACCCATCAAAAAAAATGATTCAGTCTAATCTCATGACTGTAAAGCTGTTGGAAAGAGACACTACAATTTTCATCTAGTGTTGTCATTGATGAAAACCCTATGCATTGATATGGTGTGCATATCTTTATTCAAGCCTACCGGTAGTCAAATTGAATTCAATCAAAGCATAACAGTGTATCCGGTAACTCAACATTCATCAATCCATGCATACATTTCAGGTTACCATTTTTGTGTTACGCATCTCAAAAAATTATTATGGAGGTATTATCTATCTTGTGTTCAATACATAGTGGCTTATACCAACAAATCACAAGAGTTAGGAAACTCATTTGGCGTATTCTTAGTTCTTCTTGTATTAAGGCTGACTTTATAAATAAATTTAAGTCGTAGATGTATGTGAGTTATTTAATTGAATATCTATATGCTTGTATATGTTTGTATGGGTCTTAGCCAGGTTGTGGCCAACCATTGAGGATACGTATTGTATATTTCTCCTTATGAGTGCCAACAGTTGTAATTTTGGTGAAGCCGACAAATTGCAATAAAATCTCATGTAGCGGATAAATATATTTGATCTTCCGTATCATTTTGGTGTGTGTACAAGTTGTGTGTGTGTGTCCAAATTGTGAGTTAGAGAAGAAGAGAGGTGTGAATAAGCATAGTTTCACTTTCACATAGAAGATCTATGTGGTGTGTATTAGCAGAGAAAAATAGTATTACATAATCAGTCTATAAGACATAAGATCAATTTTTGTACTTAATATGAAACTGTAATTAGGTATTTTAGATGCTATCATCTCAATTAAAATATTTGGATGGTCTTAATCTAAACTCTTTTCTTTGAGTAGTGAGCTCGAGGTAGTGCGCCTGAATGCAAGTGCATTCCCCTTTTGTAATCTTCATTTTTTAGTATACTCAAATTTATACTTATGGATTGGCCAACCACCGTGGTTTTTCCCCTAACAAGGTTTCCACATAAAAATCTTCGTGTTATGGTGTTGTGTTTACTTTTATGTTTATGTATTATTGTTGAATGTTATTAATGTTGTGAAGTTACAGATTGTTGAAAGTTAAGTATTCACAATACTGATTCACCTCCCCTCTTAGTGTGCCTTGTTTCCAACAATTGGTATTAGAGCTAGATCCTCATAATAAGAAGTCTAACAGCTTGGGGAGATCTTGGAAATAATTTCAATGGATTCAGGCAGTATTGAACAACTTATGGTAGCTCTAGATGATCTTGACCAGTCAAAAGCTGAAGTCCAAAAAATTCAATCAAATCTTAAGGATGCGAAAAAATTCATTGAGTCTCTGAAAGACAAGATCAACAAATCAAGAGACAAGAGAAAGGAACTCTATGATCAGATTCAATAGAAAGAGAATAAGAGAACTGAAGATGAACAATCAAGAAAAAACTTGAAAGAGAAGAATGTGAAAAGCTTACCCAAGAGAATATAGTCCTGAAGGTTGAAATGGAATCCATCATGATGATAATGACCAAAGAGATTGAAGACAAAGAGAAATGAAGAAAATATGACTCAATCCCTGAAAGAAAAATATGAGGTATGTAGTCGATTGGATGATGAATTCGAAGTGTCAAGAAACAATGAAGAAGAACTTGAAAGACAACTAGATGATCTCATAAATGAACTTACTATTGCAAATGAGTACAAAGAAAAGTTCAAAGATAGTTTTTCCATGCTTGATGAACTAATTGATAATCAAAGGACTCATGATTACAAAAGAGGTCTTGGATATGTAGAAGGAGAAATATCAAAAAATGGACAAAGGAATCCTAGTCAGAGGAATTCAAGACAAAGAAAATTCAAGCAAGGAAATCAAATGAACTGACCTAGAAGGTATCTGGTAAGATAACCTAATGCTCAGAAGTTTAATGGATATTGTTTTAATTGAAAAAATTTTGAGCACATGGCTTCTTAATGCAGAAGTAGGATGAATCAAAGAGGTCCACACTTCTTAGTTCAATGTTTCAATTGTCACAAGATTGGTCATAATTCAAATGAATGCAGAAGTATGATGAATCAATTTCATAGGAGTATCAGATGTTACACATGTAACAAACTTGGCCATGCTGCTAACCAATGCAGATCAAGAGGAAACTAATGGAACAATTCTTCTGGAAAGAGAAATGTTGTATGCTACAACTGCAACAAGCTCAGTCATATTACAACACATTGTTGGAACATAAAAGGTCCAGTAAATCAAAAGAGAAATGTGCAAAAGGATGTGAAAGGAAAAGGTAAGATCATTGTATATGATATAAGGTAACAAATGCAAAAGAAATGGGTAAAGAAAGAATGCTCTACTGAAGAAAGTGTTCCAGATCTAGAACTTGCTTCTGGAAATTCCTCTAGGAGTTAGTCTCAATCCCTTGGCCTAGGGGAGCATTAAAGTAAATCAGATGAACCCCTAACTAACAAGTGATACCGGATTTGAATGTACTCAGTAGATGCACAAATGATCAACTAATGCTATTTAACTTATTTTTGCAAGCGGTATGTCAAATTGGAGGTTCACAGATGATTTTTTTGTCATGGTGTACAGATACAGTGTAACCAGATTTATTAGGCCAAGTGCATTTATTGCAATAAAAGGTTTAGGTATACAAGTGATAAAAGGTCACTTTTACTCCTCATTTGTCACTTTTCTACCTCGAGTGAAAGATGTTGGAGAGCTCCATGTGATCCTAAGGTGAATTGAGGAAAAAATCAAGTGTGAAGGAGATTCAACGATTAATTTCGCATCTGGCGGAAAAAGGTATTTATCAAGAACTTCACAATTTTTGTGATTTGTAAGATGAATACTCCTTTAGTGGTCAAAGTTTAGGACAAACCTCATCCCCAATTTAAATTGCATCACCACAAGTCTTTAGAGACAGACCCACTAGGGGTATTTTTGTCAGTTCCGCATGGAGTGGTACATACAGAGGATATTAGGGTTTATATACATGAAAACATTGAGGATCTGGGAAGAAATCAACTTGTGAATTTATACAATAATCATATAGTTGATGAGGATTTTAGTATAAAATTAGAACATCAAATCCTAGAATCGAAGAAATTTATTTTGATAGTTAAATTTCCCATGTTCATTGAGTTGGGTGAATGAAAAATTCATGTGGCTTACTATTCCCTTCAAAATCACCAAGGAATCCATTAGTGTAGTAACAAGTTTGAATTCTTCTGATGGTCTATCTATCCTAAAGTCAGTGAAAAATCAAACCGTTACCAACACCACAGGCTCAACATATGATAGGAGAGCAATGTCTATTGATAATATTGCTGATATAAATGTCAGATTTTCATCTATGGTAATAGGCTATAATATTTACCATTCTAGCCAGGAAAACTCTGTATCTGGTACGACAATTTACACTACCTACCAAATGGTCAAAGAAAATATGGACTATGATCTCTGTGAATTATTAAGAAGCCAGTTGATGGAAAACCTTGTGAAGATCAAAAAGGACAAGAAAAAATCATTTAAATATGGTAGTTTGCGAGTATGTGCAGGATCATGATGGGCCAAAAAGTGGCGATATGTAAGTGATATGATGACCCATGTGGCTGAAGACCTTTTTTTTACACAAAATTGATGAAACAAAAAGGGTTTTTAAAGGAGATTCTCAGCTTTCCACCATATAAATTATGCTTTACTTTGAATTTAATAAATAATTATTATTCATTTTCTATTTGAATTATGACTAATGTCTTGATTGATAGGCTGATTGGAAAACATTTTTAGCTTTCAAATGGTATCACATTTTTTGAATCCGAAATATGCGTCACATTCTATGCTACACATACTATATGATTAAAAAAAAAAAAATTGAATTTCATGAATTTTTGACCAAGTTAAGGTGGTCAGACATACGAGTTTTTATATTTTTAAAAGTTGTAATAAAAAAATCATTATTAATTATTTACTTGGAAAAAAATTATAAAAAAATATGCATCACATCAGGACATGATTCCTCTAGTTATATCTAAAATATTATAAAAAAATATTATCATTTTATTGTGGTTAGGGTGGTTAGATAGACACGTACTTCTTCTTTTCTCCCTGAAATTTAAGTACTACTGCATTGAAATTTCAAATTTCCACCAAATAGATTTTTTATTTTTCAAATAAACCTAGTAGTTTAGGAACTACATTCAATTTGCTACAAATTCTATTCTTACATATTTTTGAAATAATATAGATAACTTATTCAAATTTTTACGTCAAGTTGCCTAACTCTGATTTTTCTGAATTTATTGCCACTTAAGGGCCTATTTTTTCCATGATGATCCTGCACATACCCCTGCTCTTATGTCTATTTTTCTATTTCATGGAGGAAGTTTTGGGTGTTGGTAAAGTTCAATGGAAGAAGAACATTCTAGTAGCTGAACAAATCTAGAACCTATTGTTCAATTTCATATATATGAAAACCATAAATTCATAAATTTGGGGTTATTTCAAAACCTTTCAAGAAAAAATGCAAGCAAGGGAAAGAATTCCCACCACCATTGTGGAGAAATATAAAGACTCAATTTGCTTCATGGTGAACATTGATCAGTGTCTAATGGAAGCAGAAAATCCAAGAACTATTTGGTTCATGTCGATGGGCTATGAGGTCGAGGAAAATATTTTGGAAATTTATATTGAGCATCTATTGAGAAAACCTTGTGATCCATTCGAAGAGAGATTTGGCACTTATGCAAAAAAAGCATACTCAAATCCATAATGAGATCAAGAGACCAGCTGCAGATAAAAGAATAAGAAAAGAAGTCAAAGTTATTGTAGAATGTTTGGGTGTATCCATGGAGCAACTAAGTGAAGTTAGGGAGAAAGGGGAGAGAAAAGTAGCAGCAGGGATTACTACCAAAAAGGCAACAAAAGCTCAATCATCTAGCCCGAAAGCATCACCTATCCAAATTAGAACAACCAGAAGCTCGACATCTCACTCAACTCCTATAGTAAAATCCTCTCCTATGAAAAGTGAAGGAAAAAGGTCTAAAAAGGAAGCCAAAGGAAAGAAGAGCAAAAGAAAAAGAGTCTACATGATTGTTTTTGATGATGAGGAAATAGAATCCGATGAAAATGTCAAGGAGATCAAGCAACAAGGTATTAAAATAGCTTTGGTACCAAAACCCTCCAGTGTAGATACTCAGGAGAAGAAGAAGACCAAAATTAATGTACCTAGTATGTCTGTTGACCGAGTCAAAAAAGAAATGATTTTAGATGGAAATCTTAAACCGCTCTCTCAATGGTATGAATCTTTCTCTAAATTTGATAAAAGAATTTTAGAAGAAGTTACAATAAAGTACATGAATAATTTCAACAAAGTTTTGGTTGAAATTATGTCTAGCCTCCCAAAAGGTTTGTATGACATTTTGGAACCAAGGAGATTAAGTGCTCTAACTGAACAAGAAAGAATGAGAGAAAGAGTTCTTGCATAATTATGTCCAAAAATGTCTATGGAAGAATTGAAAGAATTCTTGAACAAATCTAAGAGGCAGTTCAAAAGAAAATCAAGGGTAAATAAAATTATGATTGGTCTAACAGATGAGGTCACTCAAGAAACACATAAAATTCTGAAATATTTGTTATTAAAAGACAAAATAAAAATTGTATTTGAGGAGACTCATGTAGATAATGTCTCATCTAATCCAATTCAAGATGCAAAATTAGAAAACCCTAGTGCCACCGAAGACTTCAAAATCTCACCTCCGGAAATCAACACAAAAGTTGATACATATATGAATGCACAAGTTAAATCGATAGAGAATACTGAAGAGAAGTCAAAATCTTCAGTTGAGGAAACACTAGTTGAGGAGAAGAAGGATAATGTCAAAACTGCTCTAATGTCAACAAGAGACACTGCTAAGTTTGTAAAGAAATTCTTGGTTGCACAAAAGGAGGAACTGGATCCAGAATTGATTGAAGATCCTATTCACTTGTCTACCCTAAGCCCAATTTAGAAAATGAAAGTAGTAATGATTGCTCAAGCTTAGGCTAGAGAAGAGCTACTTCAATCATACATTGAGGACAATGAACTACTAAATCTGGCATCTAGAGTATTGGAGAAAATAATGCCATCTTATGAAAAATATCAGGCTATCTCTTCCTCTTGTGAACTAAAAAGACTAATCGATTCAGTTGGGACTCTCTTTGAGTTGTTAGAAAAGTCAGCCATAGAAAAAGTGCAAAAAGAATGTAATGCTAAGAGGTTCCAATGAGTAAAAAATCTAATTATCCAAGACAAAAACTTCTTAACTACATGTATTAAGAATATGCGGAATGCTTTATCAGGAGGGAAGATCTATAAAGCATGTCTATATTTTTCAAAATTCACAAGATAAAAGACTTGAAAGACAAGATAAATGTTATCTCTGAAGCATTTGATCCAGTAGACTCCAACATTGGGAAAGCAGAAGGAGAAGTGATGTCTCCGCTCAATAGCATAAAAGGTTTACAACATGAAAATGACAAGATTACTGCCAGAAGTTGTGAACTCCGAAGCATAATTTGTCCCAAACTTGATATACTATCAAGTACTCTAAAAGAAGGAGAAGACTCTATAGGATTTGTTGATTCAACCAACTTGGAGACCACAGAGACACAATCCTATTTGATATGTGGTCACACCACAATCTTGGAAAGTCTGAAAAACATTTGGGATGTAAATCTAGTGTAGTTGAAGAAAGCTTTTGCTGACATCTTTCAACTCATGTAAGGTAAAGTTTTTGCATAACAATTTTTGGCATTTGATCTCAACCTTTTCCATTGATCTCAAAGGTGAAGAAGAAGTGAACTGAAAAATTATCAGTCATCCTAGGGGGAGAATTGCATTTTTGAATTTTTGGTAGCAGTGCAGTCTATCTTGGTACTTGGTCTAGCACTTAGCCATTTTTCACTAAGTGTTGCCATCAATTCCAAAGGGGTAGATTGTTGGAAAGAGACACTACAATTGTCATCTATTGTTGTCATTGATGGTAACCATGTGCATTGATATGGTGCGCATATCTTTATTCAAGCTACTGGCAGTTAGATTGAATTCAGTCAAAGCATAATAATGTATCCAGTAACTCAACACTCATCGATTTGTGCATACATTTCAGGTTACCATTTTATGTTGTGCATCTCAAGAAATGATTATGGAGGTATTATCTATCTTGTGTTCAATACATAGTGGCTCGTACCAACTATCACAAGAGTTAGGAAACTTGATTGACATATTCTCAGTTCTTCTTGTATTAAGGCTGACTTTATAAATATATTAACTCATAGATGTATGTGAGTTTTATTTAATTGAATATTTATATGCTTGTATATGTTTGTATGGGTCTTAGCCAGGTTTTGGATGACTATTGAGGATATGCATTGTATATTTCTCCTTATGTGTGCCAACATTTGTAATTTTGGTGAAGCCAACAAAGTGGAATCAAATCTCATGTAGCAAATATATATACTTGATCTTTTGTATCATTTTGGTGTGTGTAAAAGTTGTGTGTGTGTCCAAATTATGAGTTAGAGTAGAACAGATGTGCGAATAAGCATAGTTTCACTTGTGCATAGAAGATCTATGTGGTGTGTATTAGCAGAGTAGAACAATATTGCAGAATCAGTCTATAAGACAACATATCAACTTTTGTAATTAATTTGGAACTGTAATTAGGCATTTTAGATGCTATCATCCTAGTTCAAATATTCAGATGGTCTTAATCTAAACCCTTGTCTTTGGGAAATGAGCTCTAGGTAGTGTGCCTGAATGTAAGTGGATTCCCCTTTTGTAATCTTCATTTTTTAGTAAACTCAAAATTATACTTGTGGATTGGCCATCCACCGTGGTTTTTCCCTAATAGGGTTTCCATGTAAAAATCTTGGTGTTATGGTGTTGTGTTTACTTTTCTATTTATGCATTATTGTTGAATGTTATTAATGTTGTGAAGTTAAAGATTGTTAAAATTTAAGTATTGCACAACACAGATTCACCCCCCCTCTTAGTGTGTCTTGTTTCCAACAAAAGCATGCATCTATCCCAGCATCTGCATCATAGATCACTCTCTTGCCATGGATAGGTAATCGTAGGATTTTCTAGACATACTCAAGTGTAATGGTTGCCTCATCGATGGGAAGATGAAAGGAGGATGTCTCATTGTGCCATCACTCTACCAGGGTTGTCATCATCCCCAAATGGGTCTGAATAGGACAAATGTATGCAATATACCAAAGACCGAGAGCAACAAGCTACTCTTGAAGAAACACATACATATTGTCAATTCTTTGCAGCATTGGGCATCTATGCCCCCTCAAATGTAGTATCTCGAGGTCCTATTGCATGAGAAAAGTGACTATGTCAAATTTTGAAAAAAATTAGACCCTTGAATTGAGTTTCTGCTGGCCAAACAACAATTATGGCCCTATTTACAATTGTCGGTAGTTTGCAAACTCCAAACTATGTTGTGGCGATGTATTTTGTCCATGCCCTATGACCCTAAATTCTAAACAGGCTCACTGTGACACTATTTTCACATGCGGTTGTCTTTGCCCTGAAACTCTAATTCCTAAACTCATCTGTGGTAGTCCTCTTCACATATTTGGCACACTTAGAGGCCGCACAACACCAATTTGACACTTGCAGTGGTGCTATATAGCGCTGCTTGAACCTAACCTAGTTTTGACCCTAATTAATGCATGTAAAATGATGAAATTAAAAGTCAAGAAAGGGGTATGTACCATGGGTCCTACGTTGGTTGGCCGCTGGTGCACTCATACTCTCCTTGACAAGTGTCGGGGAAGTTGTCATTGCACCATCTCTATCAAGACTCAAAGCTCAAATTGTAATAATCTTCAAAGGCTAAGTGTGAAAGTGATTTGAAAGTGACCACTTAGTGTCTATTTAAGCCTAAAAATTAGGTGTTTTTTAACCTAATTTGACCATCCAGCTAGGGTTTTGGTCTCCCAATCCCGATTTCACCCGACCAAAGGCCATTTTGTATCTTTTTGGCATTTTAACATATTTTTTGGAATACCCAAGCTTTTTCGGACCCATCAAGCACCTTGTCCTCTTTTTTCGCGAGATCACCCAAAAATCCAAATTTTCATCCAATCTCTCGAGGGGGCAATATACCAGCATAATTCTTCTCACTAGGGCAACAGTGGGGCATCTAAAAAATTGAGATTTTTTTTGAACTTCGATCACAATAGTTTATTCTTTGAACCAATGCAACAAGTGCATTGCTTCAAAGAGGGGCAAAATGTAGACACAAAAAATGTACCAAATTGATCTTATACGGTTGATCTTCATCTACTAACACCATTTTATCCCAGATCACCTTCTTAGCTCATCATCACTCTTCATCCCTGAATTAAATAAATCACTATTTATTTGATTAAGTCATTCCCTCTTGTTAATTAAATTAGTCAACCTAGTTTAATTAACCCTATGTCTCTATTTAATTAAATAATTCATTTTATTTAAATCTCTAAAAGTCATCATATTCAATTGAATAAACCAATTTATTTAATTTAATCTAACATCATCCTCTTTTAGTTAAATAAATCAAAATATTTATTTAATTAATAACCTAAACCATTTTCTTCTCAACTTTGATTTAAATAAATCATAAAATCTAAATCAAATGGTCACATCAACTAATCTCCTATTAAATTAACTAAATCTTGGTTAATTTAATCCCACTCTCTTAACTTCTCTAGATTTTTCCACTTGCACATGAAAATGCATTTAATTAATTTATTAAATGAACATTTTCTCTCAACATGGCATATTTAGGGAATGTTCCTCCAAATTTGAAATCTCTCCAAGTGGATTTTTACATCCAACAAGACATTCATTCCTCTTACATGTCCTTGTGCATTGAGCCAAGTGGCATTTATTTCATTCTTTTTTCCCTCTTACATGTCATTTCATAAATTTGAAATTCCACCTAATAACATTTATTGGCTCATTCATCAAAATGTTCCCAACCTTCCTCGACTCACATTTGATCATCCACAATTTGAGAAAACTTATTATGCACAATGTCATCTTCAAGCATATCCACTTTCATCTATTTTTATCAAGTTCTTAGCTAGGTTATGTAGGAACTCAACCAAAGTGGATCAAAATATTCATCAAATCATCACAAAGCTTGCATAGGAGTTGGGAAAGGGCCAATTTATACACATAATTGGCACCAATTCCCCAATGGGATTGCAGATTTGTATGCTTAATTAGAATTTCATTTACTTTCTTGTCTTGTTCTTCATAGTTTCCTATTTTAAACATTGTTAATGAATTTCATGGGGAATCCTTATTCTTACGTGCATATGAATCTAATCATGTGTTTGTTTCTCATGTTCATGCAGGTATAGGATTAGGAGTTCACATTAGTAAATCAAATAAATTGATTTACATGTGAAAATTGACCAAGGTTGAATTACCCTAAGGTGGATTCAAAAGCTAGAGTAATGGGGGATTAGTGTTAG
Organism: Sequoiadendron giganteum; assembly: GCA_007115665.2. Lineage (NCBI taxonomy): Eukaryota > Viridiplantae > Streptophyta > Pinopsida > Cupressales > Cupressaceae > Sequoiadendron > Sequoiadendron giganteum. Next base: position 305,373,014 of record CM021101.1, read on the forward strand.
GAGTTAATTAATTTAGGATTAATTAACTTAGATGAGATTAGGTTATTTGTGACACATGATTTAAATGTTTGGGTATATTTATATCATATGAGAGAATATTCGGATTTTAAGGATTTTAATTAAATTGTTGGACTCAAGGGACCATTGAGGGTGAGGGGGGCCGGCGGGTGAATCAATGTTCAACAAATCTTAACTGTATTAATCTAAAACTTAAACCATTCTAACATTACATTAAAAAAAAGATGCAAGAATTCAAAGGAAACATTCATAACACCATAACACAAGGATTTTTGTGTGGAAACCCTATTAGGGGAAAAACCACAGTGGAGGTTAATCCACAATTTGAGTACTCAAATAAATTTGTTACAAAAGAGAATGCACTTGCATTCAGGCACACTGCCTGAAATTTTTTTAGATTAAAACCATTTGAAGGATGAACTAAGATAGTAGCATCTATTCATTCTAGGTTATAGTTTCGATGAAGCTCATAGATTAGATTTTGAATCCCTTTTCTAACTTTGGACTTCGCTCTGCTCTGCTCTACACTTTTCTGCTCTTCGCATCACACATAGACAAATTTTCACTATTACTCTGCTGAATTTTGCACCACATTTTCTATGTTCACTACCACCACTATGTCCACTACTCAAAATGATAGAACTGATCTCATATATATATCTACTATCAAATATTTGATCATTCATATGTCGGCTTAAAAAACATTAAGTTCTTTTCAGCTATCAGCTAGATCCTTAATTAAATCTTTATGTGCATCCTCCAAAGTCGGTTAAGACATAGAGAGGACCCAAACAAACATAATCGAGCATGAAAACATTTAATTAATTACTCCTTATACATCCATAATTACTATATTCACCAAGTAAACCTTCAAGCATAGATAACCAATAGATTAATTCATCGGATCTCTTAGATCACATACCAGTGAATGCACATTAGTATACTTCTTCGAATAAGGTACTACAAACATCAAAAAACATTCTTCAGAGATCCACAACTCAAAATAGTATTTTGATGGGGTATTCAGATCAACATTTATGTGTTTAACTGAATGCCCTGTTCTTCACTTTGTTCTACCAGTGTAAACCAAAACTATACTATAGACCGGATGTATGACTTAGGTTTCCATGAAGGACAACACTTACAAGTCATATGCCAACAATCTCCCTCTTTGGCATTGATGGAAACACTTAGTGAAAAATGACTAAGTGTCAAAATCATTATAAGTACGCTGCCAAACTTCCTTCTCTCCCTTACACTTCAAAAAAAAAATTCAAAACATAGAACATAGCTTCCCCTAAGATTGATGAGACATTTTTCACTGCACTCTCTCCCCCTTTGACATCAATGACAAAGCATAGAAACTATATTCCAAAAAGACAAAACATGTGTTCAAAATCTCCAAAACTACAAAATATATATACTGACAATTCTCCCCGTTTGACCAAAACTCCAAAAAATTGAATCAATTTTGAAAACAAGCAACTGCTACTTAAAAAAAGTATCTTATATTTTTTCTTCATTTTCAGGAGGAACTTCTTCCAAGCATCTATTGTGATCCCAATGATAATGATCAAGCTATCGTTCTTGGATGTTTTTTTGACAATTTCAGTTAGGGATTCCGATATTGTTATTGCTTCCTCCAATTTCTCACCTTTCATTATTATCTCCACCATCTTCTCCAATTTGCATTTGGTTAGATCCTTCACCTTCTAAAAAGTATCCACAAGTGTGTTCTTGGTGAGTTAAACTTTGGTGTGTGCATACTGTAGCTCCTGAATCTTTTTCCTAATGGTGCCATCTTGATCTTGAAACATGTCAAAGCTTTTTTCCAATTCCATTCAACTCTATTTCAATCTGCTCCAATTTCTCTTTGTAATTACCAACAACATGAGGCCAATGGATGTAGTAGTTGTAGATTTCATTAGCTACATTGATGCATTGCCTCAACTCATTCATTTTCTTATTTAGTTTGGTAAGTGATAGTCTAAACTGCTCCTTCAAATGAGAGATAACTTCACCTTCTTATTTGTCTTTATCTTCATAGCTCATTGTTTCTTTACCACATTCAATCATTTCTTCAGATAGAATATTCTAAAAAATTTCCAATTTAATCTTGTAGTGATCAACATGAGCATTTAATACACTCAGAATCATATCTTGATCATATGATGGTCTAACAGACCATAACTTAGAAAACTTATGCATTCCACCTTCTTTTTGAATAAGCTATTGTAGCTTTTCTTTTGTCAAGTCATCTTCTTCCTCACTATATTTTTTTGTCTCTGATTCATTTCTTTATGGATCCTTAGTTTATTCATCTAGAATATCCACAATTTCCTTTCCTTTTCCTTTTCCTTCAATTCTGGGAACTTTATATTCTAGAGGGTTGTATTCAACAATTTATTTTTCTCTTTTATTCCTTTTCTCTATGCCATCGAAAGAGGATATAACATCAATTGTTCTTACCGAAAGGTAAATATTGACTGAGCCACACTTTCCAACCATGTTCTTAAATAAAATTTTAAATTCTTGATCCCAATCAGCCGAACTCCTAGAATATGAGTATACTTGTTTGCATACCAATTTGTTTGCTTTCCATGCCACATTGTCGATCTTTTGGAAAAAATTCAAGAAATACATTACTAAACATATAATCAGAGTACCAAACCTAAAAGGGTATCCTATCTCTTTTGTTAGTTGCACGTTCTCCATTAGTTGATCCTTTATCAATCCACATAGGTCAAAGTCCTGACCTTCAACTATCATCTTGTGAGAAATGTAGATTGTGCCAACCGAGGTCGCTCCTTCTTGGTCTCTGAAAAAGAATTTATATGAAATTTCATGCACAATGTACCTAGTAACATGATTCTTGATTTTCACAATTATCAGTGCTTTATGATCTCCAATTATTCTAGTTAGGGTTTCAACTTCTTTATTCTCGATGGATTTATTCCTTAGTATATCTCCAACTTTACATAATCCAGTCAAATTCTCAATTAATTCCTTTGAAATGATGTAGGGTTTGTCCAAATTCAAAGTATCATCATAGAATCTACTCAAGATGAATTTAATGAATTCCACATTCTCAAGGTATGGAAACTCATTTCAAATATCCAAATTTCTATGTTTGGCTTCTCTCAATTGCTTCAGTTCGTTGGGTAATAACAGATTCCTCATGGACCTAATCTTTCCACTGTTGTATTCATCCAAAATGATTGACGCTTTGATTTGTTCCATTTTCCTTTCATACTTTAGGCTTAACAACCACACACCAAATTATATGAAAATTCTAAAAACAACAGAAATACCTGATAGATTTTGAGAATTGTCGACGAATCGATTTCACTACTTCAAAATTCTACTACCGAGTGTTCTCCTTCTTCTCTTCTTCGATGCAAAGGGAAAAATGGTAGTTCCACCTTGAATTTTATAGCTTGTACACGTGCAATAAATGTATTTTCCCTAAGTTTTTTGGGTGCTTTATTTTCTTAGATAGCGACAAAAAAATTCTTCTACAAACCTATGAATTCTCTGAATTTTCTTGGGAAAGTTCTCCAAAACCTCTACATATCATTTATACACCTTCTTGACCATTCTACACATTTCGGTACCATCTACAGACAAGGGAGGAAATATTTTCTTGAAAAACTCCCTCGAGGCCAGTGGCCTAAAATCAATTACCGAAAGAATTACCAAAAGTAGGTTTCAATGCAAAATCATTTCCAACATCAGATTCATTCTTCCTTACCCATGTCTTCTTCATCTCATCTCTTATCTCATCTGCAGTCACTTTTCCTTTTCCTTTGTTGAATCTTCCTATATATTTTTCCCTCTGTATACCAGACCTCTTCTATCCACTTTTTTATTTCTACAAAATCTTGCAATGTAACCATATTTATTGTAATTGTGGCACATAGTACTTCCTTGTCTAGACCAATCATTCCATTTATTTCTTCTCGGTCTACATTGATTAGCAATATGCCTAAATCTTCCATATGTGTAATATTCAAAATTCTTTCTATTGATAGAGTAGTTTAACACATTTCTGCATTCGGTTGATTTATGACCAAAATTTTTGCATTTGAAACACTGACCAAAAAATGACGAATCTCTTGATTTCATATTACTTCTACATTGAGTAGCCATATGGCTGAATTTATTGCAAGAAAAAAAATATGCATTAAACTTTTGATCATTAGGTTATCTTACCAGATATCTTCTACCTTTGTTCATTTGGTTTCCTTGTTTGAAATTCTTCTGTCTGAGTCTTGAACTTTCTCCCTTTTCATATCCAAGACCTCTCTTATCATTTCCACTCTTTTTTCCTTGAGTCATCTCATAAAGCTTCACTAAACTAATCTTAAACTTCTTTGTATTCATTTGCAATAGTTATTTCATTTTTGAAAATAATAATTTGTTTACCAAGTTCTTCTTCATTGTCTCTAGATCGTTGCAATTCTCTTTCCAGCTGAGCGATTTCTTCATTTATTCTTATGTATTCATTAGATTCATCTTTTAAGTATTGAGCTAGATTCTTCTCGTTCTTCTTCCTTTCTTCAATCTCTAGTCAACTTCATCACCATAGATTCCATTTCATGCTTTAGAGTAGTATTTTCTCTGGCAAGATTTTCACATTCTTCATTTATTTCGTTCAAGGTCTGATTAAGGTGAGCATCATCCATGTTTTCACTTTCTTCTTGCTTGATATGATCACAAAGATCCTTCCTTTTCTCCCTAGATTTAAGAATCTGATCCTTCAATGACTCAATGAATTTCTTAGCATCCCTAGGATTTTCTTTCAAGAATGATCAAGGTCATCTAGTGCCACCAAAAGTTGTTGATGAAAACTACCAGATTCCATCACATTCCAAGATCCACCTCAAGCTGCTAAACTTCTTCTGAGGAACCAAAATCTCTAATACCAATTGTTGGACTCAAGGGAACACTGAGAGGGGGGTGACTCAGTGTTCAACAAATCTTAACTATATTAATCTAAAACTTAAACCATTTTGACATTACATTAAAAGAAAGATGCAAGCATTTAAAGGAAATTTTTGAATGGAAACCTTGTTAGGGAAAAAACCACGGTGGAGGTTAATCCACAATTTGAGTACTCAAATAAAAATTTTACAAAAGAGAATGCACTTGCATTCAGGCACACTGCGTAGAGCTCATTGCTCAAAGGGGAGGCTCACTTCCTTACAGAAGTTTAGATTAAAACCTTCTGAAGGATGAAATGAGATAGTAGCATCTATTCATGCCAGGTTACAATTTTGGTGAAGCTCATAGATTAGATTTTGGATCCCTTTTCTGACTCTGCACTTTGATATGCTCTTCTTTTCTCTGCTTTGCACTTTTCTGCTCTTCACATCACACATCTAGACAAATTCCCACTATTTCTCTACTGAATTTTGCACCACACATTTTCTATGTTCGCTACCACCACTATGTCCACTACTAAAAATGATAAAATTGATCTCATATATATATCTACTATCAAATATTTGATCATTCATATGCCGGCTTAAAAAAAATATTAAGTTCTTTTCAAAATAATAGTCCAATGAGGTATTCAGATTAACATTTATGCCTTTAACCGGATGCCCTGTTCTTCACTCTATTTTTCCAGTGTAAACCAAAACTATATTGTAGACCGAATATATGACTTATTTTACCATCAATGACAACACTTACAAGCCATACACCAACATAAATATCATTGGTTTATTTAATTAAAAGAGGAACATTAGGATTTAATTAAATAAAATTTATTTATTTAATTAAAATAGGAACATTAGGATTTAATTAAATAAAATTGATCTATTTAATTAAAAGAGCAACATTAGGATTTAATTAAATAAAATTGATTTATTTAATTAAAAAATGAACATTAGGAGATGATGAAATAATTTGACAAAGTTCATTATCATATTCAAGGAAAACTAATTAAATAAAGATTATTCAATTAATTAGTTAGTGTGGAAATGATTGAGGAATAATCGATGTTAGTAAATCAAGATCAAGTGCATGATATCAATCAGGATATTTTGAGTGTCTACACTTCTCTTTACAAAAATTCTCTCTCTATTTTTTCTTTTTCAGATATAGATATGATTTTTCACATGATTCTCTCTCCCCCTTTGACATCAACGGAAAAGAAATGTTTTGCATGATTCTTCAGCCATATAAAAAAAAATTGATCACCCCCCTTAGGAGTGCACCCACATCTAATATGCAATGATGATACTCTCTACTCCCCCTGAGGAGTAGACCTCAATCATCAATCCAGACAAATGATGAATTTGTAGAACTATTGGATTGATGCACCTCCATGTGCACCTAGTTCAAAGGAGGGGTAGTAACCCCCAACTTCTCCCCGAGATACTCAAAAGTATTCTTCAAAAAAGCCTTAGTAAATATATCTACAATTTGATCCTTAGTAGACACATAATCAAGTCTGGCTTAATTCTTCAACACCTTCTCCCTTAAGAAATGATATCTAATAGATATATTCTTTTTCCTTGAATGCATTAGCGGATTCTTTGAAATATATATTGCACTTCTATTATCATAGAAGATAGGGATAGGCTTATCACACATCACACTTATATCCTTTAATGTTTGCTTAATCCAAATTAATTGTGTACATCAAGATGTTGTTGCAATATACTTAGCTTCTACAATGGATAAAGAAATTGAATCCTATTTCTTTCTTAACCATGAAACCAATCTTCCTCCAAGAAATAATGCACCACCATTTTTACTTTTTTGGTCATCTACACAACCATCCCAATCTGTATTAGTGTAGGCATTCAAAGTGAAATTAGTATGCTTAGGATACCACAAGCCATAATATAGAGTACCCTTTAGATATCTGAATATCCTCTTCGTAGTTGTAGCATGTGTTTCTTTAGGTTCTACTTGAAATTTGGCAACCGAACATAATGCATGCATGATATCCACTCTTGTAGCAGTAAGATATCACATTCCACCAATCATAGATCTATACATGCTCTGATCAATTTTAGGAGAATCATCATGCTTGCTCAGTTTGCATCCAGTCACTATAAGGGTACATATCGGTTTGGAATCATCCATTCCAAAATTGTTTAGCAATTCTTTAACATACTTAGATTGTGAAATGGATATGCCCTTATCAGTTCAATTTACTTAGAGTCCAAGAAATAAATTCAACTCACCAATCATAGACATCTCAAACTCTTTTTACATCTCCTTTGCAAATTTCTTGCACATACCCTCATTTCCTCCAAATATAATATCATCAACATACACAACCACTATCAACATTCTATTTCATTCAACTTTGAAAAATATGTTTATGCCTATGGAGCATTTTTTGAACCCTTGTTGTGTCAAGTATCTGTCCAACCTTTCATACCATGCTTTGGAATCTTGTTTAAGTCCATATATTTCCTTTTTCAAATTGTAGACCATGTCCAGTTTATCTGATAACTAAAATACTTCAGTTTGTTCCATGTACACTTCTTCTTCCAAATATCCATTCAGGAATGCAAACTTAACATCTGTCTGGTATACCTTGAAATATTTGTGAGTAGAAAATTCCAAAAGCATCTGAATGGCCTCCATTCTTGTCACCGGAGAAAATGTCTTCTCAAAGTCTATTGCTTCAACTTGTGAAGAACCCTTTCATACAATCCTTTGTTTGTTTCTTACTACTTCACCATCTTCATTTAGCTTATTCTTGAACACCCATTTTGTACCAATTACCTTCTTGTTTACTAGTCTAGGAACCATTTCCCATGTCTAATTCTTCTCTATCTACTGCAACTCTTCTTTCATTGATCTAACCCAATTCTCATATTTTTATGCTTCACACACTGTTTTAGGTTCTATCTTAGAGATTAAACATAGATTTACCTAAATTTTTATCACTTTACTTCTTTTCTTTACACCTTCACTTTTATCTCCAATTATTTTTTCTTCCAGATGATTCTTCTATACATACTTTGGAGTCTTAGTAGAAGGTTCCAAAGTCTTTTCTTCTTCAAGTTTTTCTTCTTCTTCCTTATCCTCTTCTGGTACTTTTCTATGGATAGGTTCATCTGGTTAAAACTTCACTTACTTGAGCTGGTATGTGCATATCTTCATCAAATTTCATATTTGCACTTCCAACTATATTCCTCGGTATTTTATTGAAGCATCTATATGTTTTGTTGTTAGTTTAATATCCAAGGAAAATACTTTCATCACATTTTACATAAAAATTTCCATGATTCTCATCATCTCTTTTAATGTAACATCTTATTCCAAACATCTTAAAGTACTTAACAGTAGGATTCTTACTAGTCCATAGTTCATAAAGTGTCTTTGTGATGTTACCTTTGATCTAAACTCTATTAAGAATATAAATAGCAATGTGGATTGCTTCACTTCTCTTCAATATACATCAGGAAAATTTTCCTCTTTCATCATAGTCCTTTTGGCCTCTTGAATAGTTTGATTCTTCCTTTCCACAACTTCATTTTGCTAGGGAGTTTTAGGAGCAGAAAAATGTCTCTTTATACCATGCTCTTCACAAACTATATTAAACTCACAAGAAGTGAATTCTCCACCTCTATCAAACCTTATGCATTTGAATCTCAGGCTCACTTCATTCTCTACCCTTGTCCTGAACACTTTGAATCTATCTAGAGCTTGAGCTTTCCCCCTAAGAAAAGTAACCCATGTCATTCTAGAATAATCATCAATCAAAAGCATAAAATACCTCTCACCATTAATAATTCCTATTCTTATGGGATGATAGAGGACTGTATGAATCAATTCTAGCATTTTGGTAGATGATTGTTCTTTTCCTTTAAAATTGCATCTTGTTTGTTTTCCCAATTGATAACTTTTAGAAACATTATTGGTAGGCTTTGTGATTTTAGGTAGATCCCTAAAAATTCTCTTGAACTAATCTTGATCAGATTGTCAAAGTTTACATGTCTCATCCTTTGGTTCGATAGCCAAATTTCATTAAATTGAGATACAAAACACTGACCATCAACACTCTTAAGCCGATAAATGTTTCCATGTGTTCTTCTTCCTAAAGCTACCATAGTTTCAGACCCTTTTTTGATCTCATAGGTATTATCTTGGAACACAAGATTAAATCCTTTGCTACACATTTTTCCAACACTCAAAATATTATTCCTTAAGACCTTAACATAATAAACATCATCAATAATGTGTTTTCCATCAAAAATAATTGTTCCTTTTCCAACAATCTTAGTACCAGAATCATCTCCAAACATGACTAATCGTCCATCATACTTTTCAAGTTTAGTGAACTTAATTTTGTCTCCACTCATATGATTTGAACATCCACTATCAATTACCCAATAGTCTTCATCTTGTCTAGTATGAAAGGAAGTAACTAGAGTACCTTCCATCTCATCCTTCTTGTTCTTCGGACCAAATTCCCTTGCACATACCATATGGTTATTAGATATATATTTATTCTCCAAGGCTAGAAATAATCATTAATTTTTTATCATCCTCAAAATCAGACTCATCATTAGAAATTACAGCATCTTCTCTAACATAATACAATTTCTTGAATTTTTTATTCTTTTTGTTTTTATTATCTCTATTCTTTTTGTGTACATCCCTATTTGGAAATATTGAAGCATAGTGACCAATATTTCCACAATTGAAACATTTGAAAGGTAACATACCTTTGTACTTACTAGTACCTTTCTTCAATTTCCTTGTAAAATTTTCTTCCAAATCTTTTGAACCATCACTATCTAGATCATCTTCTATCTTAGTTGTTTTGAAGGATATTTCTGTTTTCTCCTTTTATTTTCCAAACTTCCTCATCTTGAATGTAGTCAAGGTGCCAAATAGTTGTTCTTTAGTGAATTTATTTGGATCATATATTTCCTCAATAGTACAAACCTTGTCACTATAATTCTTTGGTAGGGTCATCAAGATGTTTTCTATTACATCTTCATTTATCAGAGTACCACCTTGATTTTTGACTTCATTTGCTGTAATATCAACCCTCTGAAATTATCTTGAAATGTCTTCATCTTCTTCCATTTTCAAGTTCTCATATTTATGCTTTGATGTTAGCTTCTTTGATAATTTAACTCTATCATCTCCTTTGTAGATATCTTTCATCTTTTCCCATACTTCATCAGCAACGCCTAAAGAAATAACTTTTGTCTACTTAGTCTTAGATAAAGAACTATAGATTGCATACCTTTATTTTTCATTTTCCTCATAGGAAGAAATCTCATCTGCAGAAGAAGGACCACTTGTCGGCTCAACATATTTTTTTTGAACAAATTTCCATGTTTTGAAACCAAGAGATATCAGGTAACCTATCATCTACACTTTTCAGTCATTGTAGTCAACTCCATCAAACATAGAGATTGACAACTTGTGTACCATTAGATTTTCCTCAAGTGGTTAACCTCTTCTCCAAGGAACCAAAGCTCTGATACCAATTGTTGAAATGAACAAGACAACTTAGAGGGGGGGTGAATTAGTTGTATCAAATCATATTCATTTCTGACCTTAATCAATTCAACATTGACTTTAATCTATTATTAAGTATAAACATGAAATGAAGATAATAGAAACCAGACACCAGAGATACCAAATTTATGTGGAAAACCCAATAATGGAAAAAAAACTATGAGGATTAACTCACAATATAATAGTAATGCAAAATCGAATACAAAGGCTCACTGCCAGAGGGCTCAATGCCTAGAAAGGATTCATTGTTCAAATACAAAGGCTCACTACCTGCAAATAGGAATCACTATCCAAAAGGAGGCTCACTACCTATAGACAAAGAAAGATAATAGAAAATCCACCACAACAAGTTCCACACATTCATAGCCTTGATCAAAGAATTACAGACACCATCAGCTCACTACTTTCAGGAATCTAACACATTAAAGTACTACTACCTCGATTCAGTTTTGCACACTCTACTTTTTGCACTTGTTTCACACTTGTCACTTCTAATTCACAACATCTTTACTTGTATTTATACATCTTCAACCTTAGAAAATTTCTCCTAGGTCAGCTACACATTCTTTATTTTACAAATTCAAACTAGGTCAATGACTCAACATTCCCATGGTGGATAAGAATGAGAGTGGACCAAATACATACTTAACTCAAACCCAAACAACATCTTGTATCAATCACATTATTCCTTAATTGATAATTATCCTTCATGTAATGTGTAGACACCAAGTCGGCCAAACCTAATGAAAACACCAATTAACTTTTAAGTACACACATCCACAACAACATGATAACACATGGATCACATAAAATGCTTCACTAGACACTGGAACACCTCTTAGATACCTTCAGATTCATCCACAACAATTGCAACAACTTCCACACATAGAAATATTTTCATCAGTCCAACCGAACTGTATAGACACATATAGTTTGGAACAAGTCTTCTAGAGCACCAAACCATGAGCACATTTTCTAGAACATAGATAACATCATTATCAATCTTCTCCCAAATCTGAAAGATCTGAGACAAATCATCAAAGGATTGCAAAGCAGAAAAATTTCTCCCAATCCACATATAAACAACTCTACTAGAATAGTTCACAAACCAGTGAACACAACTTTCACTCTTCATCAATCCAGAAGCTATAACTCAAGATATACCATCCAAAGATTCCCATAAACAACACTACAGATCTGCACAAGCATACGATCAACATAGAAGAATTGTAGAGAACATTATCGAAGCACATTTAGAACACACACACAACTCTATCTTCATTTTTTATTAATTTTCTCAAAAGAAGTTCATATCAACACACCTGCAACACCATAAAGATAGCTCCATTTACTCACAACATCTCTATATTATATCAGCCATACATATACCACCTACAAACACTTGATTCCTTTCTCTAAAACAACTTGAACTATGTTGACATCAATGACAACATTAATGAAAACACCACCATGCTCATTCATACTTGCAACAAATGCATAGAATGAAATGGATGCAATAGAGAAATGGATGGAGTGGGTGAAAGTTAGGATAGATGGTGGTGCAATACTTATTCAAATGTGACACCTATTTACTAGGATTTCATCATGTTATCTATCCTAGAAGCGCCACAAGAATTGTTTCTACTTAAAAGATAATTTATTTCTCTTTACTATTTTTTTGATGTTTTATTTCTTTTTGATGTCACCCAGATTCCTGTTTGCCATGTTTTCATCAAGGCAACGAGTTTTTTGATTTTTTTGATTTTTTTCACTCTTTATATTTTTTCTTAGGATATTCTAATGAGTCAAGTATACAAATTTTTGAGACGGTTACTATTGATTGGTTTTTCTAGAGGTTTTCCTTTTGGGGTAGCCAACTGATATGCACTAGAGTCATAACTTATTTTGATGACAAAAGGTCCTAGCCAATTTGGCTCAAATTTACCTTTTCCATCTTGATTAAGCTAAAAAAAATTATTCTCTTTTAAAACTAAGACACCAAATTGAAAGCTTCTATTCTTAATCCTATTGTTATAGCTACATTTTATATTCTTAATCCTCTTGTTATAGCTATATTTGATATGATTTTTGTCAACAATCTCCCTAAAACCTAAGAATGATCCCAAGATGTAGATAACTTATATGGGGTAAAACCTCCAGAGAAGGCTAGCTTCTTAAATGGTTATCATCTAGATTACTCTAATGTTTGACAAGGAAAAAGGAAGAGAGAACACATATACTAGAAAAACTGAAAAAATGAATCTAAGGGGGTGATACACTAAACTAAACCAAGACATAACACTCAGAATACAAACACTTTCCTTCAATGACAAAAATAAAAACTTGCACAACTCATTATAGTATGTCTTTTCATAAGTGTTCTACAAAGAGGTCATGCTGCTCAAACTCCTAGGAGGAAGGTAACTTCATAGCTAAAATTCATTTACATCTTTGACACATATTTTAACCTACAGTAACATACCTTTTGCTTAAAGGTGCTAAACATGAGACAAATCTATAAGGAAATGAATAACCTCACAAATAACTTGATCAAATTAATTGAGTGCATGCAATAAAATAAATAACAATAAGGAAAAAATGCTCCAATCACTGATATCCAAGGTCTTCACTATTATTCACGTCTAAAAGAGCTACAAATTATGCCAAAATCTGCCAAAAGGACTAAAAATTCACTAAGTATAGAAATTGCATAATCAAGTACAAATGATTCAACTAAGTGACTATATCTCTAAATTTTTCCAAAAATCCCCCAAAAAAGGATCTAGAAATTGAGTTGGGTCGGATGCCTCCAAAAAGCCTAAAATGTAGCAACTAAAAACTCTCCAAAAGAGCTCACAAATGTGGAAAAGTCAAATTTGACCAAGTCAAACATTAAGGCACAAGAAAATGATTCCTAAATCCTCTCCATCTCTCAAAAAATCAAGTAAAACCTCCCTATATACTCTCCCTTGGTCAACTAACTGCTTCAATCTAAACTCCATTATTCTTGGAGATCATGAAGAATCCTCCAAATCAGAAGGCATATGTAAGGTATTATTCTATTTTGCATTTTAAATATCAATGTGACTTAATGATTAATAGAAATATCATCAAAGTCAAATGCTTTACAATTTAAATCAAAGCAAAAGATAAGACCTCTGAATTCTACCTTACATAGATCAAGGAAAACATACAAGTCATAAAGACCCTCCACATGGCATATACAAGGGTACATAAGGTCACAAGACAGTAGTCTTGACCACACCATACATTAATTTATGTTGAAAATTTTAAAAGAAAGGTGAAAAAACACCTTTGTGTGGTTGGCTAACTGATTAGGGCACAAACCCTAATCCCAAAACAACTGCAAAAAGAGGAAAGTTCATTTCATTTTCACATAAAAATTTCTAGAGTCTTCGAGACCAACAGTCAGGGTTTCAACAAAGGTCTTCAATGGAAGATTTATGATCTTTAGAGGGGATTTCCTCAAGATTTCTAGAAAAGCATGACTTCCTTATGCTTGGTTAAGCATTCCCTATTGTTTCATTGCATTTTTTGAAGAAAACCCAGCTCAAAATTGAGCTCACTTGCAGTAAAATGAATGTATTTTATATCTTGTGCTCTCCTATGTACATTTTCCATGCATTTTCTTGAAGATTGCATGCTTTTTTTAAGAAAATCCATGCTTCTAGCTATCTAGGCCATGGCTATATCTTGTTGCAGGTATTTCATGGCATTTTCTGAAAGAAAAAACTACTCTCTCTATATATCTTGTATATATTCTTGTGTTCTCCCGTAAAATTCATTTCCACTCTTTTTAAAGGTCATGGACATATCTTGTTCTACAGGTGTCAAAAGTTTCTATTGGCTTACCAGCCTGAGCCTTTCATTGTTTCACTTTGCAAATCTTCTTCATTTTAATATGACCATAGTTTGGCCTTTGCGCAACACAAGAAATTATTTTTTGATAGCCACTAGGGCTTCCTTTATGTTTCATTGAAATATAGTTTCATTTTTATTATGAAACCCTAGCTTGAGGGTTTACAAGCTCTATTTTTGTTGCTATTCTGGGTTATAAAAAACCATGCCTTTCTTTCTCTCTTTTGTACATTTTTCATTTCAAAGAATGAATATGACTCACGAATTGACCTAGATTCACAATGTTTCCTCCATTGTTTGAGCTCGAAACCCTAATGCATTTATATGGTCATTGTAAAATATAGAAGTTTGAGGAAGGTTTGTATTTATTTCAAAGATACTCTAAAAACCTACCTCTACTTTCATTACTTAAAAAAATAGGCACTCCAAGTGCTCTTATAACCACGACCATATAGGCTTCTAAGTGTTGATCTTTTTGTTCCTACACTGCAATAAGGAGCTTTCTATAACTCTATCTTTGATGTCACTTTATGTTACATATAATTTTTACTATTGAATTATTACTCACCTGTAGCTTGCAATATCAATATCATGTGATTACCTTGCCAGGTTAATTGCAAAAATGCAAATCCACCACATCATGTAATACTTTTTTGCATCACTTTTGAACTCAATGCATATACTACACTATTTATATGCATCTTGGAAAGGGGAAAACATTTTCACCATATTTTAAGCATCCAAAAAGATCCATCTTTTGTGAATTGTATGCTTGTGTAGTCTACTCCTGCTGGTCCACAATGCTTTCTATTCTTGCACATGTTGAATTTTTTGATAATACATGCAGAGTATCATTGCTTAGGCCTTTTGAAACATGACTACAAATTAAACCTTATATGAGGGGTTGATGCTTCAGTTTAATTTATTGTGGGTTGAGCTCCAACTACATTCAATAACTATTGTCATCCATAATGCATGGAAGAATTATTATCTTTTGTTGATTACTTCGTTCAATTGCATCACTGTCTTTTCCATTTAAATTAAATTGTTGTTTGGGACAACATGTTGATAAGATAGCCTTGATCATGAACATACTGTAACATTGATCATCATGTAACTTATGATAGCATATGTCACTTCTGACAGTGACTAATATCCCACTATCACAAATTATGTGTGCTTGCTTGAGTGAATCATAAAGAGATGAATTACCTTGCTATGCATCTTTAAAGCACAATAAGGCAACTTTTTGGGCTCAAACCTTGTGGGAGCCACATTTTATCCCACATGCTATGATCAAATGAAACGAAATAGCAACAAATATTTCACCTATACCTACACAATGAGTAAACATGTTATATAAAACTGAGCATATGGTAGATGTGTTTGATAACTCTCTTTTTTTTCCTGGACATCTATGGTATGCAAACTATCTTAATGCACATGAGTATAAGATTATATGTTTATGGATATCTTCATATGTATTTATTGGTGTTCCTTCATTTATCTAACAACACTTTTTCTTAAAAATGCAAAAAACCAAGGAGCATCAAGGAGAGCATCAACTAGAGACTAGACAACTGGGAAGGATTGAAGATGATGCAAAAAATAATAATTAGGATTCATCATTTAGGAAATGGTGGGTCCCCTCTCTCTATATGTGTATTCTTTCATTATTTATCTATAAATGTATAGCTTTTTCTATCATATGCATTCAAATAGTTAGTCCCACACCTTGTGTGGGATACCATAAATTTATCTTATCAATAAAGATTACATTTTTGAAATGATTATGCACTCTCTTCTATGTTATATGCATTTTCATAATGTAATTGTAGTAATGTAATCTTATGATATTTCTTTATGCACATGAATATGATATGGCAGAGTAAAATGTACCTTCTTTTCATTTATTAAATATAAACAACTCTATCTATTTGAGCTAGTAGCTAAAATAGTTAACATTTTTGGCGACATCTACTATAATTTTTCCTGCTAAACATCCTAACCGGTTGCCCAAAGCTTATCCATTGGGTACTGAGTCACTTAGAAGCTAACACAACTTGAAAATAGTCTTGTAAACCACTATAACTCATCATATTAGTACATGATACCTTGGAAACTTATTCAAACACAAAAAAATCAGAAGGAAAACTACCTAATTGTGCATAACAACACTTAGTGAAAAGAAAAAATTCAATCTAAACTAAGGCGCAACAACACTTATTGAAAACAAAACACCTAATCTATCATGTACAAGGTATATCAAACCTAAAAACACCATTTGAGTATCCCATTAATTGGGATAGGTAGAATTTCTCCATCCATGTTTGATAATTGGAATGCATTGTGCTCCTTGCACTCAATAATGACAAATGAGCCCCTCTAGATATTGTCAAATTTGGTGTGCTTTCCTAGCCTACTCTTTAACTCATCCCACTTAAGCACAAGGTCTCCATCTTTGAACACCTTGTGTGTTGCTTTCTTGTCAAAAACTCTTTTTGTTTGGAGTTGATGATACTCCATTGTATTCATGGGTTTATCTCTTGTTTCTTCCAAATCCATGAGTTGTGCATATTTTGATAGCCATTGGATCCTCTCCCTCAAACATCTCAAGTTGATTCATAATATCAAGAGAAGGAAGCTCAATAGATAAAGGTAGTATTTCCTTTTTGCCATATACCAACATATATGGGGAATTTCCAATGGATATTTTTAGAGTTATTCTACCTACCCACAATACACATTTTAATTTAGTATGCTAGGCTCTTTGGTTTTCCTCCATTATTGTCTTAATAATTTTGATCAGGTTCTTATTTGTTGACTCTACCAAACTATTACCTTGAGGGTAATAGTTTGATGATGTATTCAAATGAATGGAATTTTTTACAGACCAATCACTTACTCTCAATCCAAAAAATGCTAAATCATTATTTAAAATGATTGATTCAGGTACTCCAAACTTAGTTACTAAATCATCATAAAAGTTTAAAACAAAAGTCTCATTGGCTTCTTTCAAAGCTAGTCCTTCAGTCCATCTTGTGAAGTAATTGGTTGTAGTAAGTACCCACCTATGGTATTCACTTGAAGGTGGGTTAATGGAACCTATGAAATCAATGCCCCATCTCATGAAGGGTTGTTCCACTTGAATTTTTGGCAAGGGTTAAGCTAGAAGCCTCTCTTTTCTTGCAAAACTGACAGATTTCACACATTTTCTTGCTTAATCATGGACATCCTTAAACAAGCTTGGATAATAATAACCAAATATCATTATCTTCCATGTAGTTTTTCTTGGGGGAAAATGGCCCCTAGTAGTTCCATCATGGAACTCATGAAGCACTTTATCCACTTGATCATGATCAATACAGCTTAACATCACACCATTAAGGTCTTTTCTAAAAAGGAAAAAATTAACCAGCACATAGGGGATGGAATACAGTCTAAAATATCTCCTCTTAGCCTTATCTAAACTTGGTGGACACTCACCAGTTCACAAGAAATGAGAATTATCTTGTACCCAACTTGCACCTATTGTTGGTGCATCAATTGTAGGTTCATTAGTAGTAACCAAAACCATTTCCTTTCTCGTTTCTAGCTCATTTTCAGATTTGGTAGAAATTTTATCACATAGCCCCTTTCCCTCACAAGCTTAGTTATCTTTATTTCTATGTTATACTCCATTACCTTTGTAATCCATCCAACCCTCTTTTCATTCAGGTCCCTACTTAACAAAAACTCCTTCACACTAGGGTGAGCAACCATTAAATGTATCTTGTTATTAGAAATCAAAGGCTTAAAATTTTTCAGACTTCTAATAATATCAAGTACATGCTTTTCCATGAAAGCATACCTATGTTCATAATCCTCTAAACCTTGACTGAAAAAAACAATGGGTTGTTCTAAACCATCATCATTCTACTATGCCAACATTGCAGAGATGGTGTCTATACTACCAAAGGCATATAGAATAAAGTCTGTTAAAAATATTGTATTTACCAAAGTAGGAGCTACTAATAAGGCCTCATTTATAGCTTAAAAACTATGCTTTTCCTCTCTGGTCCAGCTAAAACTTGCATTTTTCTTCAACATGGCAGTTAGTGGTTTTAAAAGATTTTTAATCTCTAGAATAAACCTTCTCAAATAATTAATTCTGCCAAGAAATATTTGCCAACCCTTTTTATGATTAGGTAAAGGAAAGGCTAAGATAGAACTTACTCTCTTTGTATCAATGGTAATCCCCTGTTTTGACACTATGTGTCCAAGAAGCTTGTGTTCATGAACAAAAAAATGATTTTTTTGAGGTTAAGGGATATACCAAACTTCCTACACCTCTCAAACACTTGTCTCAAATGGGAAAAATGTTCATCTGCATTTTTAGAAAATATTGTTATATCATCAAGATATATAAGCATTAATTTATGAATCGGCCCTTGAAATTCCATGTCCATGGCCCTCTGAAAGGTGGCACCAACATTAGACAAACTAAATGATACTATTTTATAGGTCATAGTGCCCCACTTTGGGGTGAAAGTAGTCTTATATTGATCATATTCCTTTACTAAAACCTGGTTATGACAAAAAAAACAATTAAGTTAGGAAAATCTTTCTGAAACAATAGCTACCTGAAGGATCTACTCCATAGAGGGCAACGAATAATAATCTTTTAATGAGGCTCTATTGGGGTCTCTAAAGTCTACAGAGAGTCTAATATGTCTATTTTTCTTTCTAACTAAAACAAGGTTAGATACCCACAAGGTATGCTTGATTAGGAAAATAATGCCTCCCTCAATCAGCTTGGTCAATTATTTTATTGTAAGGGGCTCATGTTTTGGATTTAAAGGCCTCTATTTCTGCCTAATAGGCTTTACATTTGGCTCTAATTCTATGGTATGTTGGGCAATTTGGGGATCAAATCCCTTCAAATCTAATTAATCCCATGCAAATACATCTATAAATCCTTGGAAAAGAGCAATAAAATATTGCCTATTTGCATCTGAACATATTTTACCAATTTTAAGGAGCTTGTCTTTCAATATATCAAGCTCTTCATAATGCTCCACCTTGACTTGAATTTTGGTATTTCTCTTTTTGAGCTGATTATTAGTGCTAAAGATGGATTCCAAGGTGACTAGACCCTTGGGTAGCTTGTTAGCTCTTAACTAAATGATTTGATCATCATATTGTTGCTTAAGCTTCTCTTGGCTTACCACTGAGAACTAATATTCTTTAAGAAGAAAAATCAACACCTACTCATCACTCTCGAACACTTGCCAATGAATGTTATTATCAGGAATAGATGGCCTAACAAAAAACTTGACATATTTCTGCACTGTTTCCTTCTTAATATCATTAGGTATATAAAACTGAGCACCTATCACAACTAGCCTATCTGCATGCTTATTTTGATTCCTAGGAATATAAACCAAATTAAAGCATTGAATTGCTTTGTCATGTCCCACACCCTATGTTTGGAGGACTTCAAAACAAAATTTTTAGTCATGTTCAAACCTCTTACCTTATTGACTATCAACTCACTATCCCCAAATACTTGTAGGAAGCTAATCTTTCCTTTCCTTGCCCATTCCAAGCCCTGAATCAAACCTTCATTCTCAATAGTATTGTTAGAACAAGAGAAATAAAATATGAAAGAAGAATAATACTTGTCACCTTGTGGGGACACAAGCATTGCACCCCCACCAGCTCCATTCCTACTTCTAGAGCCATCCAAGAACATCTTCCACACTTCATCCTTATGTCCTAGCTATTGTTCCACTGTCTTTTCAAGGTTTGGGATAAATGCATTAGGTTCATGAAGCATATACACACCTAGGCCTTTATCCTCAATTTTTTTACCTAGTTCATCTTCCACATTATCCATTGCCCACTCATTTAGAAGAATGTATGGGAAATTTTTAGCTTGTGAAATTAACTCTTGAGTAGCATCATGCTCACTATCATAAAAAATAGCACAATTGGCATTGACAACGCTTGGAACATAGGGAACAATGTGATCTTTGGCAAGTAATTCAGACTTAATGGTTACCTTTGTCCTATATCTAGTCCTAAATAACATGTGGGACCAATCTAAGGAAAAATAACCCCCTATTTTGGCCTTGAATTCCCTTCACAAACACAAGGAAAAATATGGTGGAAGATCGATAACAAATATATCTTGGGGAATGGAAAAATTTGGGCACGCATGTAGAGTAAGGCTTGCATCCTTAATGATATCTACAGTGTTAATGGTTGACCCATCAAGCTGGACTACTCCCTTTTCAAGAGGTTGATACTTTAAACTCAACCTATCAGCAATCTATTTGGGCATAACAAAGTTGCTTGCCTCTGAATCTAGCATACAATTATGAAACAACTTATCCCCTATTATCAAAGATATATAAAATGGGGGAGGTTTGACATCTTTACCTGGATTTTTATTGTTTTCTTGAGGTGCATTTGTAAAAACAACCTTAACTTGGTCAATTGAAACATCACTGGACACACTCAAATCAGACAAAGTAGATTGTAACAAGTCTTTTTGGCCTTGGATGGATAAATAATCCCACATAGACATTTTCATGTTCATTTTTTTCATATTTATAATAATATTGAAAGGTGCAACAATGTTTACCTTCTAATGAGTCCTTGCAATAGTAGGGTATACTTGCAAGTGAGATGATTGACGTTGATTCCCAGACTATTCTTTGGCAACACCTTGTGAATTTCTTTGCACTATGTGTGGTACTCGAGATGTAGATGGAACAACAAATTATTTACCTTTGTTTGCTGATTGTTTAATCTAAAAATATCTTTTCTTGGCTCTTGCATTAGCTACAATTGGAGAATCACCTCTATTTGCTCCACAAAATTTCTCTCCTTTCCAATTTAGGAGTTGTATCACTTGGAGGGAGATTCTAATATTGTGGAGACTCCTCATTAGGCACACTTTGCATATTTGAGACATTATGCACCATTAATGCTTAATTGATAAACCCATTTAAACATGTATCTTGATTGTGGGGTTGGTTGTAAGGAAATCACTACTCATAGTCAGCTACAAGGTTATTATGAATAGAAACAAGATCTCTAGCTGAACCGAATGGAGGTGGATTATATGGCTAAAAAGGCATCTGATTGAAATTTTGTTTTGCACCTTAATAGTTTCCCTGATATGGCTATCTATTAGCTTGGTACGATTGATTCTAACCTTGGTTTTGAGGTTGATAAGGCTTTAAACCCTGGAACTACTGCTTCTTTATGGTCACCAATTCATTTCCAAAAGACTATAGCAACCCTTTTATTTCATGCAACTCATTATTTTGGGTTGTGATAGCCTTTCTTGATTAGTAGTAGCTGATAAAGAGGCCACTTAAGGTGTTGGTATGGTTACAGGAGGTTGTATGTCAAGAAAGATGGGCATGGGAGGCCTGAGGGATATTTTTCTAGCTTGTATGAGGTTTTTCTTAGCTCTAACAATTATTTCATAGGCCTATGGGAAATTATTCCCACCCATGGACTGTATCATAATAGAAATTTCACTATTTAAAGACCTCAAAAAGTAAAGAAAAGCATACTTAGCTGAAGGCCTTATGTTCTGTGGAATTCGGTCCCAAGACTTCTGGAAGAAAAAATTGAAGTTTGTCATATGTTCATGAGGGGCCCTCTTGATAGTTTTGAGCTACTCCACCAGTGACAATTTATCAGACTTGTCCTTAAACTATTTACACAACACTTCTCCAAGTTCATCCCATGTAGAAATTGAATTTACAACTAAACTCTTAAACACATAAGAGTTTTTCCCTTAAAGGATGTTGTGAGCAATCTAATTGCTAGAATTTCTTGTGTTATATGGTGTACTGCACACAAGTTTTCTACATCCTTGATATGTTCAATAGGTGTAGTTTTGTCTTCTCTAATGAAATATGGTAAATTATTAAGAGTTGCAACTGGGATATCATCATTTTGTGCCAAGTTTAATGGGATACCCCCATTAAAAGTTACAAAGGGTTGATTCCTAGCCATTGGTGCAAAAAAACCTAACCTCTTATAGTATGAGAAAAAAACTCTTACAAAGGGTGGAGTAGATTGAGTTTTCCTTGATGAAGCAGGAGCTCATTTTTCTACTCTACCTTGTCTTTTGTGTGGGGACAGTTGTAGGTATTCAAAAGGGCCTGAGCTTTTGGTTCGTATCATTTTCATACAAGTATTACAACACTAGTTTTCATACTTGTCCCACACTCAAAGTCACTAGATATGTTGTTCTTGACCTCTAAAAGGCCTAAATTCCACTAGTTTCATATCAAAACTAGAAAAATATTATTTTCTCTATTGTCTTAAACTGACAGTCCTACCGAGCGTGCTAAAAATTGTTATCAATTAGATTTGCACCTTGGTGAACCTAATATTCAAAAATCTACTGAAAACCTAGGAATGATTCCAAGGTGTGAGTACCTTATATGGGATCAAACCTCTAGAGAAGGTCGGCTTCCTAAATGGTTGTCACCTAGATAACTCTACTATTTGATAAGGAAAAGGGAAGAGAGAATACATAAACTAGAAAAAATAAAAAATGAATCTAAGGGGGTCATACACCAAACTAAACTAGGACATAACAATCATATTACAAACACTTTCCTTCAATGACAAAAATCAAAAATCGCACAAGTCATTATAGTATGTCTTTGAATAAGTGTTTTACAAAGAGGTCATGATGCTCAAACTCCTAGGAGGAAGGTAACTTCATAGAAAATAACCATTTGCATCTTTGACATAGATTATAACCTGCATTAACATACCTTTTGTTTAAAGGTGCTAAACATGAGACAAAACTATAAAGAAATGAATAATCTCACAAATAACTTGATCAAATCAATTGAGTACACATAATAAAGCAAATAACAAGAAGGAAAAAGTACTCCAATCATTGATATCCAAGGTCTTAACCATTATTCATGTCCAAAAGATAACAATATCATTGAAGTCAAATGCTTTACAATTTAAATCAATGCAAAAAGATAAGACATCCTAACTTGACCTTACATAGGTCAAGGCAAACATACAAGTCATAAAGACCCTCCACATGGCATATACTAGGGTACATAAGGTCACAATACATAAGTCTTTACCATGACATACATTAAATTGTGTTGCATATTTTAAAAGAAAGGTGAAAAAACACCTTTATGTGGTCAACTAAGTGATTAGGGCACAAACCCTAATACCAAAATGACTGCAAAAAGAGGAAAGTTCATTTCATTTTCACATCAAAAAATTTGGAGTCTTTGAGACCGACGACTAGGGTTTCAACAAAGGTCTTCAATGGAAAATTTCTAAGCTTCAGAGGGGATTTCCTCAATGTTTCTGGCAAATCATAAATTCCTTATGCTTGGGTAAGCATTCCCTATTGTTTCATTAAATTTTTTGAGGAAAAAACGGCTCAAACTCGAGCTCACTTACAGTTAAATGAATGTATTTAATACCTTGTGCTCTCTCCTATACATTTTCCATGAATTTTCCTAAATATTGCTTGCATTTTTTCTGAAGAAAAGCCATGCTTTTGGCTATCTAGGCCATGACCATATCTTGTTGCAGGTATTTCATGGCATTTTCTGAAGGAAAAAACTACTCTCTCTGTATATCTTGTATATATTCTTATGTTATCCTGTAAACTTCATTTCCATTCTTTTTAATGGACGCAGCCATATCTTGTTCTATAGGTGTCAAAAGTTTCTATTAGGTTACCAAAACTCAAGCCTTTCATTGTTTCACTTTGCAAATCTTCTTCATTTTGATATGACCATAGTTTGGCCTTTGTGCAACATAAGAAATATTTTTTGATAGCCGCTAAGGCTTTAGTTGTGTTTCATGGAAATATAGTTTCATTTTTATTATGAAACCCTAGCTCGAGGGTTTACAAGCTCTATTTTTGTGGCTATTATGGGTTGTCAAAATTTGTGTCTTTCTTTCTCTCTTCTATACATTTTCCATTTCAAAGAATGACTATGACTCATGACTCGACCTAGATTCACAATTTTTCCTCCATTGTTTGAGCTTGAAAACCTAATACATTTATATGGTCATGGTAAACTCTAGAAATTTGAGGAAGGTTTATATTTGTTTCAAAGAACTCAAAACTCTGAAACCCTACCTCTACTTTCATTACTTAAAAAAAAGGAACTCCAAGTGATTTTATAACCACGACCATATAGGCTTCTAAGTGTTGATATTTTTGTCCCTAAACTTCAATAAGTAGCTTGTTGTAGCTTTGTCTTTGATGTTGCTTTATGTTGTAGAGTATGTTTACTATGGCATTATTTCTCACTTGTAGCTTTCAATATCACTATCCTATGATTACCATGCCATGCTAATTGCAAAAAGGAAAATCCACCACTTCATGTAATACTCTATTGCATCAATTTTGAACTCAATGCATATACTACACTGTTGATATGCATTCTTTCAAGGGGAAAACATTTTCACCATATTTTAAGCAACCAAAAAGATCCATCTATTGTGAACTGTATTCTTGTATAGTCTACTCCTCCTGGTCCACAATTCTTTATGTTCTTGCACATGTTAAAATTTTGGATAATACATGCAAAGTATCATTGCTTAGGCCTTTTGAAAAATGGCTACCAATTAACCCTTATATGAAGGGATGCTACTTCGGTTGAATTTACTATGGGTTGAGCTCAACCTACATTCAATAACTATTGTCATCTATAATTCATGGAACAATGATTATCTTTTGTTGATTACTTCATTTAGCTAAATTACTGTGTTTTTCATTAAGATTGTATTATTGTTTGTGATAGCATGTTGGTAAGATGGCCTTGATCATGTACATAATGTAACACTGATTATCATGTAACTTATGATAGCTTCTTATTACACTCATTGAATCATGTTGTCTCATAAACACATATATATGTTCATACCATGCCTTCGAGAATAGTACATCATTGCATTTATTTAATATATTTTTATACAAGACATTGAATTAATCCTCTATGATTACCTTGAGCAGTTATATGTCACTTATGATAGTGACTAATATCCCACTATCACAAATGATGTGTGCTTGTTTGAGTGAACCATAAAGAAATGAATTACCTTGATATTCCTCTTTAAAGCACAATAAGGCAGCATGTTGGGCTCAACCCTTGTGGGAGTCACATTTTATCCCACATGTTGTGATTAGATGAAAACAAACAGAAACAAATATTTCACCTATACCTGAATAATGAGAAAACATGTTAGATAAAATAGAGCATATGATAGATGTGTTTGATAACTCTCTTGTTTTCCTTGACATCTATGGTATGAAAACTATCTTAATGCAAATGAGGATTAGATTATATGTTTATGGAAATATACACATGTATTGATTGGTGATCCTTCCTTTCTCTTTCAACACTTTTTCTCACAAATAAAGGAAACCTAGGAGTAGCAAGGAGAGCATCAACTGAAGACTGGACAAGCGGGAAGGACTGAAGATGATGCAAAACAAAACAACTAGGATTTTTCATTCAGGAAATGACGGGTCCCCTCTCTATATATGTGCATTCTTTCATTATTTATCTATAAATTTATAGCTTTTTTTATCGCCTGCCTTCAAATAGTTAGTCCCATGGCTTGTGTGGGACACCATACATTTATCTTATCAATAAAGATTATATTTTTGAAAATATGATGTGCTCTCTTCTATGTTATATGCATTTGCATAATGTAATTGTAGTAATGTAATCTTCTGATATTTCTTTATGCACATAAATACGATATGACGGAGTAAAATATACCTTCTTTTTATTTGTAAAACATAAATAGTTCTACTTGTTTGAGCTAGTAGCGAAAATAGGTAGCACCAATAATTTAAGCTCATGGAGTCTAGATACTTAGTAGTCTTTATTTTTGACAAGATCTTTCAAGGATACCCTTAGGGAAGGAATCTTGACCTCTATATGCAAAATGGCTTTGGTTCCATATACAAGGGTGAAGGGTGTTGCACCTATGGGTGTGCAGATCCTAGTTTTGTAAGCCCACAAAGTAGGGTTTAACTAAAGGTGCTAGTCACAATTAGTTTCATTAACAGTCTTCTTAAGGATCTTAAGGATTTTTTTGTTAGATTCTTTGTTCTAACCATTTCCTTGGGGGATATATGGAGTAGAGAATTGGTGTTGGATACGAAATTTAGTGAAAATTGCACGAACATCTTGGTTCTTAAATGGAGACCCATTATCGATAATAATGGTTTGGTGGATACAATATCAGAAATTCAAATATTTAAGGATGACTTTCGATATTTTTTTGTCATTAATGTATATTAGGGGTATGGCTTATATCCATTTTGTAAAGTACGTTATGGTAGTTATGATGAACTTGTGTCCATTAGATGAGGTGGGATATATCTTGCCTATAAGGTCAAGTACCCATTGTGAGAAGGGCCAAGGGGTAGTGTTTAGATGTAATTCTTGTGTTGGTGCATGGATGAGATCACTATGTACTTGGCACTAAAGACACTTCTTTGCAAACTATCTTCTCGCTCTATTGATGACCAATAGTATCTAGTTCTAAGAAACTTCCTAACTAGATTAGGCCTTCTAGAATGAGACCCAAAAACACCTTCATCTACTTCCTACAAGGTATTTTGAGCTTATTTCAAGCTGAAACATTGGAGAAATGTACCATCAAGGCTTCATTAGTATAAGGTATCTTTGAGGATAGTAAAACATTTGGTTTGGCGAATGAAATTTTTTTTTGGTTACTAGTAAGGCCAGAGGGTATGGTTCCATGTCGAATGTACGAATAGATGTCTTAGTACTAGAGTGAACCATGACCAACAATATCATACACAAGCTCAAATTCTAGTATAAAGAGTTGTTCCACAAGGAATTCAAACCTAGGACTATTCTTCGACACATCAAGAAGAGACCTGATATTAGCCATTACATCAACAACCTTATTGTTAACTCTTAGTATTTTCTCAAAGAGGATGACTAGGAAATACTATTTAAAATTGTACACCATTCTCTTGTAGGGAAGTAGCTTATCATCCTTAGTCTGAAACTCATTATTTTCCTATCTAATGACCAACTATCAATCACCATAAACTTGTAGCTCTTTAATTCTTTATTCGACAACCATTTTTAACTTGATGATAAGTGCCTCACATTTTTCTATATTGTTGGTGCAAGGGAATAAAACTCTATATGATTTGGATATGTTATCTCCTTAGGGTGTCATAAATAAAATACCATCTCTTGATCGATGATGTTGAGTACGAGATCCATCAAAGTATAACTTCCAATGGTTCACTTGAGTTTCCAAAATGATGCCTTCATTAGGGAATCATGATATCAATGGCTGGTTATCATCGATGGTTGCTTCTACTAATTGATCTACTATTACTTGTCCTTTGATGGATTTTTTGTCCACATATTCTATGTCAAATTCACTAAGAATCATGAGCCATTTTCCATTCAACTAGCAAGAGCTTCTTTAGACAATAAGTATTTCAAGGGATCAACTTTGGAGATTAGCTTGATCTATCAGTTCAACATGTAATGTTTAAGCTTTTTGGATGCAAAACCAACTACTAAACAAGCTCTCTCAATATATGTATATTCTAGCTCATACCCAACCAAGGTATGAATGATATAATACACTACTCTTTATTTTTTTCATCAATATGTGCTAAAAAATATCCTAGGGTTGTTACTATTATGGATATGTATAAGATCATAGGTTTGTACTGTATAAGGGGGAATCAATATGAGAGGAGATGCTAGCTAGACCTTGATCTACTAGAAGGCTTGTTCACACTTTTTATCCCATTTGAAGACTACATATTTATGAAGCAAGTGCATAAAGGGATGGAATGTACCTACTAATTGTGTTATGAATCTATGAATTGATTGAAATTTTCTTTGTAAACTATGCAACTACTTTAGTGTTCTCAAAGGAGTCATTTCCATAATAGCTTTTGAATTTAGTGATATCTACCTATATGCCTCATTTGGATACAATATAACCCAATATCTTTCCCAATTTCATGCCAAAAAACACTTCTTAGGATTAAGGAATAGCTGATACTCCTCTAATCTATCAAATATGCATGCCAAATTATCTAGATTCCCTTTTCTTGTTAAAGATTTTTCCAAAATATCTACATAGTCTTCCATGGTGATATGAAAAATGAATGTCATTTTTTGTTGATCCTCCAATGCTATCTTTCTTTGGTTATATCTAGAAAACCCATACATAAGATAAATCATCTCATGGACCGCTATCAAACCCACTAGTATGTCTATGTTTGGAAAAGGAAAATCATCCTTCAGGCATGCTTTGTTGAGGTCTCTAAAATTAATATAGATCCTTATGACCCCAATGGGTTTTGAAATTGGTACCAGATTTGACACCAACTGAGGATAGTCAATAGGTCTAATGGATCCTACATCAAGCAATTTTTGTGGTTCCACTTTGAAAAAGAGTGCTAGCTAAAGATACATCTTGTGAATCTTTTATTTCATGGGCTTAGTTCCACGAAAAACTAAGAGATGATGAACCACTAAAGATGGATCCAAACCTAGCATATTTGCATAGGTCCAAGAAAAAATGATCTTTCATTCTTCTATGAAGGCTATGAAGTTGATTCTATCTTTAGGATCTAGAGATGATGCATGACAGGTGATTTTTCATGTATATATTGTTCCCACATTTATCAGCTTAGTGTCTCCAATCAATACTATTGGTCTTTCCTGATATTATGTGATTATAGGGAGATTTATTCCTCCATCCTCAGGTGCCTTAGGGAGGTTTTCATCCTTAGATATGTCCTTTATTTTTACTTTTTGTGATCTGATAGTGCCACATTGTGGTTTTCACTAGGGGATCTAATTGTGGTTCTTAGATTTTCTTTTTTATTTTTATGACTAGAGATTTCAATCTCCCTTCCAAAATATGCTTCAAGCTCAAGTTCAATGCAAAATCCACTTTTGTGATCTCCAAGTGGTATATCATCCTAAAGTACCATAAACTCAGCAATGCTTCATCATTTTGGAATATGTCGAAAGTATGTGCTTGTTGCTATAGATCCCAATCAATTAGTTGTGGATATACAAGTTGAAGTTCACATGTTTGGGATGGTTGGTCATAGGAAAAGGTAGTGATGGTGTTTATAAAAATTTCTTCAAATAGGTATATGATATATAATTCATCAATGATAAGGTCATAGTCATCCAATGTCTTAACCACAGGGGAAGAAAAACCCTCCTTACAAGAGGAATTTTTAGTGTTACAAGGAATATTATCTAACGAATCATAACCTAGTCCTAGATTCTTCTTGCACTTTTCCATGATAATGGGCTCCCTCATACCTTGTTCATTTGGACCAATACCACCTTTTCTTGTAAATCCTATACCTTTTTCTGACTAATAACCTTTGTTATTTTGATCAACAGGGATGGTATGTAACTCTTTCTCTTCCTCTTGTTGCTCTTTGTATAACCATGTAGAAAGGTCTTCTTCAGGTACAACCTCATATTTCATGTTTCCCCATTTAGTGAACACTACAAGCTTGAATTCAATAGTGATAATTTGATCTTTCTTGATTCCTTTTGGTTTTCCATAAGTTCTTGGTGAAGGGGGAATTTTCCCAATGCAGAAAGATTGATTGAAGTGATAATTTCCACATCCTTTATCAAGTACTTGAATCTTGAGGTTGGTTTGAGGTGGGTTGGATGATGAGGATGGAGTTGAGGATAATGAGGGCTAAAAATATTATATGAGGTATGATGGATCAATGTATGAATATGAGTGGAAAGAGATATCATTATTGGGAATCTAATTTTTTTTCTTGTATTTCTCTTCTAGATTCTTACAATAATGAAAGGGTTCAAGATCTTCATATATGGTAACTTCCTTATCATTATAAGGAAATTTTAGGAATTTATGGTATGTAGAAGGAATCACTTTCATGGCATCAATCCAAGGGCATCCCAAGAGAAGGTTGTAGGGTTGTTCATGATCCAGTACTTGATAAGTAGTTTCTACTATTTCTAGTCCCACCTGAATAGAAAGCCTAATGGTACCTTCTGAGTCTCTTTCATTGTCATAATAAGATATTATAGTGATACTCTTTTGTTTCTTAATGACATCATTAAAATACCCAAGATTTTTTACCAAATTTAAGGTACAAATATTTAAGCCAACACTACTGTCTATCAAAATTCTTTTGATTTTATGCGTATGAATGAAAACTTCAAGGTATAAAGCTTGGTCATGAAATGAATATGCAATAATTTCTCTTTCAGAAAAGAAAAGGTGACGTGTAGAGACAATGTGTCCAACCATGGATTTAAATTTCTTACTATGTCATTAGGTATGGAGGATTCAAGGAGATATTTTTCCAAAATTTCTTTACGTGTAGGAGATAACTTAAGGAGCTCAAGGATAGAAGTTTGGGATAGAGTTTTCTTTAGTTGATCAACAAGATTATAGTTGTTCAAAGTCTTAGTAAATGATTTGGATTGAGGTGGGGCTCCTTGGATGGTAATTTTCCCTTTTCATGTAATAACATTACACTCAAGATTCTTACCAACTATTGTCACCACATGGATATGGTTATTGGATTCATGGATGTTTCCCACTACATTTTCATAGGTATAGGTTACTTTTTTGTAATCCTATCCTTCACCTTTTTCATTTCCTTTAGTATGATTAGGGATTGGATCCTTATAAATACCCAAGCCATCATTTCCCAAGGTTATAAGATGTTGATTGATGTCAACCTCTCCTTTTTTAATTAAGTCTTGGATAAGGTTCTTTAGTTTCATGTCAGTTTTCATCTTATGACCCTTTATTCTATGAAATTCGCATTGATCATTTTCATTTTACCATGGGGGTTTGAATTGTCTCTATGTAGTTATTTTGATCAGGAAGCTTAGTGAGACTTGTTTCAAGAAATTTTGCATAACCACCTCAAGAGGTTCTCCCAATGGAGTATAATTTTGTCTCATTTGATTGTTTTGTCTTGGAGGTCCTCTTTGAGAGTTTTGGTTTTGGTTTGTTTGCTAATTTTTTTAAGGATAGTTCATTTGATTTCTTCGAATTTTTTTTTGAGGATTATTAGGTGGTTGTATATTTTGAACAAATTTAGCATTAACCACTTTATCACTAGTGACATTTGTATTCTTCACCCATATGTGAGGTTTGTCATTCAACCCTGATGCTTGATCTTTATTATTGTATAGTTTAATGAAACCTTTCATAATGAGAAACCTTTCTATGGTTAAACCTTTTTCAATGATGTCTTCAAAGGTGTTAGGGAATATCATAGTTAATTGGAAGCTTATGTTAGTTTGAGTATTTGAGATAAATATTTCAACAAGTTATTTCTTAGGAATGGGCCACTTGCATTTAATTGTTTTATGTCTCCATCGTTGCAAGAAAGAATCAAATGACTCACCTTGGTTTCATTATATCTTATACATATCGAGAACTATGATGTCTTTTTAAATGATGGATGAAAAATGTTTGATGGATTGATCAGATAGCTCATCAAAAGTTTGAATTCCAAGTGGTAGGTGAGAGAACCATTCTATAGTTGCACCTCCAAGACTTCTTGGAAAAATTCTCATTAGATAAGATTCATTGTTAGTAACATCCATGCCAGCTACAAAAAACCCTCACACATGTTTAATTGGGTCCCCTCTTCCTTTATACTTGTTCAATTTTGGGATTTCAAAGATTTTCAGAAAGGGAATCATTGGTATGTTGTGATCAAATGGATAGGGACATATGTCTTGTAGTGTGTAGCTCTTCTTGGGTTTCCCAAGTTGTATGTCCAATATCCTTTGAGGTTTTGAAATTTCCAATGCTATGTCACCACTTGTAGTTTTTTCATGGGGATTAGGCATGTTATAGCTTTGTTTTCCTACAATGAATGTTGAGTCATATGAGGTATTTTTTGTGTGTGTTGGACATTGAGGAGAATTTTGCATGTGAAAAGTAGAGTTGGGTCTTTGTGGAACCTGCATGTATTGTGGGTTGATGGTTTGGTGTTGTGGATTAAGGTTTTGATATTAGGGATTAATGTTTTGATGTTTTTTTAGAGTAAGGGTTTGATGTTGTTGAGGGATGGTGTGTTGTTGTTAAGCAATAGTATATTGATGTTGAGGTGTGAAATTTTGATGTTGTTGAGGCATGGTGTGTTGTTGTTGAGGTATGGTATATTGTTGTTGTGTTGGTGGATTGAGGGTTTGAGTGGATGAAGATCCATATTAGTTTTGCATGGCATTAGGATCAAGATTTTGGAATTGTAACCCTTTTTGGTATTGTGCATTGTATGAAGGGTCATAATAGGGTGTTTTTTATAATGTGTATTGTGTTCATGTTTGATCTTGGGTGTTTATTTGGCACATGCATTGATGTTGAGGAATGCTTGTTTATGTCTTTTTTGATAGATGGGAGGTTGTTGGGTGTAAAGAGGTGGATTGTTTTGTTGCATGGATGGGTTGTTTTGTTGTATATGGGCGGGTTATTTTGATCATAAATCTTATATATGGGTGATGCCATGCTTTTTTTTTGTGGATTAATAGTGGAATGCAATTACATTTAAACATTATTTTTTTGGTTTGGTATGTATTGTGCAGGTCTAGGTGGAAGGCTACCCATGTTTTGCATATTGACATCTGGTCATTGTTGTGGTACATTTTGTAACAAGGATGTTTCATGTATTTTTCTTGATACGCTTGGTCTCCATGTATTTGTTGGCATATTATGAGTGATAAGTGGTGAAGAGAATGGATTAATTGCTTATTGAGTGATATTTTGAGTTTCTAGGGTGTTGGAATCTATTTGACTATGTTGGGGAGCATATGTTTGTTCCACTTGAGAGGGTTATCTATATAGAGGATTTTCAACATGTTGTGTGTGAGAGGACTCACTAATTAGTGTTTTTGATCTTGAAAAGAGAGGTATCTTGGGATCTATAACCAATTTAGGGATTTTTCTAACCATCATGTCTTCATCCATATGAATGAGAGTTGGGTCTTTGTGAGCTTCAACATTAAATTCCAAGAGTAGTTTGGCACTATATTATGAAATTCTCAAGAAATATGTGTTAGGATCCAATCTTATCATTTTTTCCATTAACTTTTATAGCTCATGATCTTGGGTGTATTTTAAGAAGTCTTCTTCAATAATCTCTTCATCACTATCATCCTTTGTGACCACATATTTTTGTTGTGAGGGTTGGTTTTGTTGTTGAGAGAATATATGTTGGTGTTGAAGATGATAATTTATTAATGGGGGATTGATGTTATGTTGTGATGGGGTAGTACATTGTTGTTGAGGAATATTTTGCAGTTAGAAAGTATTTTCATCATGTTATTGTGAAGGACCGACATTGTATTGTTGAGATGAAGGATATTGTGTTGCTGAGGGGTTGAATAAGTTGGAGGAACATTATTAGGATTAAAACCCCATGGCATAGGCATAGTAGTCTCCACATTGGTGGTGGTAGGTCCACTAGAACTAGTTGTGTGTATTTCCATTCTCTTTCTATGTTGTGACCTTGTTGTTGTCATAAATGTTCTCAATGGACCGTGATGTATGATGAAATAGTTGAAATGAAAGATGTAATTGCTAATTTGGGTTTTTATTTTCAAAATTCCCTTCAAAAAGGGGTTTTGGTAAATCTTTTTGACAAAAGAGATGTTGTTTTGATCATGATTTTTGAGTTTGATATGAAAAATATTGGTTTTGTATTTTGAATGATTAAATATACCTAGATTTTTGATACCCAACCCTATGATCAGAGTATGAGTGGATTTTGGATGTTTTAAAATGATGCTATATATTTTATAATAAACCCTATGATGAGAGTATGAGTGGATTTTGGATGTTTGAAAATGATGCTATGTTTTTGATACTCAACCCTATGATGAGAGTATGCATGGATTTTGGATGTTTGAAAATGATGCTAACTAAAGAATGTTGACCAAGTTTGATAGATGTATGTTAGGTCTCGAATTTTTGATGTGAGGATAGTTTGATGAATCTACTTGAACTAGACTTGTGAGTGTAAGTAAAGAAGGATGATAGTAATCTAGAAACTTAGAGGGAAGATGGTTTCCACTAAATTGAACAATACCAAAAGATGATAAGTTGATTTAGATCAAGAGACTCTAGCAAGATGATGGTGTTGATAAGTTTTTATTTATTTGGTATCCAGAGGGTAGTTTGATATTGATGAAAGATGATGATGCAAAAGGATGTTTTCTAAGGCTTCTAAGGAAGTGTGATGCAAATATGACTAATTTTTTATCTAAGAAAGCTATGATAATGGTAAACCGTAGGAAAACCAAGTTTGAAAATTAGGATGGCAATGTTTGAAAGTGTAATCTAACTATGTAAAGATGCAAAACTACTATGATAGGGGTTTTGATAGTAGGGTTGACTGTTATAATAGTGTTTGGGACAAAAAATTGATAATTATGAGAAAGTTTTATAGAAATCAATTGTGACAAGGAAGTACAAATGTGATAGCTATGCAAGTAGATGCAAAATATTTCTAGGAGAAATGTGAAATTCTACAAAAGCAAATGTGACACTATAGACAAAATTGAATCTTTTCGAGAAATGACTCTAAGAATTAACATTATAAGAAATAACAACAAGTTTTTCAATAGTGATAATATGCACTACAAGGGT
This sequence comes from Sequoiadendron giganteum, assembly GCA_007115665.2. NCBI lineage: Eukaryota > Viridiplantae > Streptophyta > Pinopsida > Cupressales > Cupressaceae > Sequoiadendron > Sequoiadendron giganteum. The sequence continues at coordinate 305,408,129 of CM021101.1, forward strand.
GAGTAGATGCTCAAAAAAGTGCGGCTGGATGTTACACAACATAGTAGGATTCTAGGAAACACATGAAAAAATGTACAAGGGTGGCCTCTATGTTTAACAAACATGGTTTTATGTTCTATTTCAAGCCTAATGATAGTTTTGAAAGTTTGTAAGTTGATGTTTAAAAGTATGATGTTTAAAACAACAAGTGATACACACACCAGATAAAGTAGGAAAAACTGACTCAAATGGTAATTGGATGCTTTGCACAAGCCTTCTTCCACAAGGCTCACTAATAGTGTTACTATTTTATCACAAAGAATACACATTACTCAAGTACAACCTAGCTAGTATTAAAGGAACGTCCCCTCATAGTAGGCTTACCTCACCCTTTCGAATGATGTTAAATATGAATCTAATAATTGGGTGAATAGGGTATACCAAGGTCATGTACCGCCTTGATACCCCTAGCCTTGAAAGAGTGTGAAATCTAGCAAGATACCTTACACCTCAACCCCAGACTGAATGTGGTAAGTAATTTCTCATGATGATGCTATCACAATGCACTACTATGGCTTGACATGATGTACAATTGGTATTAAGGATTCTAAAATATAATGGATCATAGTGACTTAGTGAACACCAGTGGTATAGAATCAAATGTGAGACACTAAAGCCTCTATTCAACCACAATGTGGTCTATACACCCACATATGAATTAACACATGGTATAAATCATGGGATTGTGTGACTAAATTATTCCTTCACACCTTTAATCTAGCCCACCTAAACACATGTTAGAGATCATCCCAAGGGTGATGAAATCCCAAGAAAGACCCCCTCTACTAAAAAAAAGTGAAGGCTTAAGTGTCTTGATATTTCTTGTCACCCAAGATCATCTAATGACGCAAGGGGAGAAGATATGTACACAAGACACATTAGATGAATCAAAGAACAAAATGTAGATTGAATGTGTTTCTCATCACCCAAGATTGTCTAATGATGCAAGGGGAGAGGAAACACACCCTTCAACCTACCAAGCATAGAAAACAAGTTTGTTTTAAGCACCAAAGTGAAATATTTCTAATCTAATTAAAGTGAAAACATAGTGTTTGGTTGATATTCTTTGGAAAGCGGTGTTACAAAAAAGTGTTAGTAGTTGAATTTGAACTCCTTGACCATTCAACCTACAAGAAAATTTGGATTATTAATCTATTAAATTTTCCTTTACCTCATGTTATATTGCACAATTATGTTAGATAAAACTCAAAACAACAAAAAACAACAACCACGTTAGGGTTAGGGTTAGCCAAAAATATAAAATCCAAAAAGATTGAATGAAAAACTAGAAAGAAGGGAAAAATATAGATGTGACTCTATTACCTACAATACCGACCTTCCTTTGAGACAAATGAGGTCAATTTTTTGCAAATGCAAATCTATTCTGATATAGTCACAGACCTGTAGTTTGTTTGATAGAGAAATAGTTGTTAAACCCTAAAAATAAAATGACAAGGGCACTCACTTGATGCAATAGAGGTCCTTTTACATGTAAGGGTAGTCTTCTACTGGAGCAACCATCATTTTTTTGAGAAAAAATGACCCTATTTTGAGATAGACATGGCCTTATAGCCTGCAAAACTCAAAACCTTTTAAGAAAACCAAAAATCCGATGATGTAGACATGACCTGATTAACAATAGCGACCCTAATACGAGAAAATCATCATTAGATTCTCAAATAAGAGTAATAATGTGCATAGTCATGGCCCCTATTTCTGATATCCATATTCTAGAAACCTGCAAAATACTCAAACTCACAAGAATTGTTAAAGTTAGGGACATGTGTCCCACCAAGCATGCCAATAAATGTTCCAACATCGTTTTTCTACTCCATACTACCCCTAGGGTAATGGCCAACATGAGGGTACAAATAAAACCATCATAAGAATCCTCAAAAAGACATCAATGAAGTTGGTCATGACTAACACTTAAAGTTGAACCCCACCCTATGGGCCTACCGAACAAGCATTTTCACACCAATAGGTGCAACCCCTTTCTCGCTAGTCTATGGATTAGAATCCATCCTCCCCATTGAGATAGAGCTCCTATCCCTAAGAATATCATTGCAAAACCTCATTACATATGAAGAATATCAGGTGGCATGATTAAACAAGCTAGAACTACTGGATGAGCGGTGCACAAATGCCTTAAATCATTTGCAAGTCTACCAAAACTGTCTCAAATGGAGCTACAATAATAATTTCAATAGAAAAACCTTTCAAGTCATAGAGTTGGTATTGAAGGAGAATTAGAAAAACATGCCAAATATAGACAACAAGGAAAAGTTTAATCCCAATTGGTTGGGAGCCTTCATCATCACAACAAGCTAAAAGTCAGGGGCATATCATCTATCAATGCCTAAAGGAGAGCCTCTACAGGAGCCTATCAATAGCCCCCATATCAAAAAGAATTATGCCTAAACATTCAAGGTATAAAACCAAAAATACAAAAAAAATATTTAAAATATAAAAACCCAAAAAAATAAGAAAAAAGAATTAAAAATAGTAAAGATAAAAAAATTGTCCTCTAGTGAAAACCACTTCAGTAGTGCTTTGGGAAAGTACCTTGGTGAAAACCTAGAAAGCAAGCACCTTGTGTAAATAAAGCACTCTGCATCCACCATGATATCTATGAATTGCTCTACACCACCTACCATCACTTTTCACATTACCCACTATATTCTATTGATCCATCCATCACTCACCCGCATCTGCATCATAGCTTGGTCATGCATTCGTATCATGCTCCACCTTGGTACTACTTGGCATATTCCTAAGGTCGGTTTTTCCTACCTATATCGAAGTATTCTATCACACCATGCCGGTGGCATGTTCTTTTACCTACATCGGATTGGATTCATGTATATCCTTGAAGTCTTCCTTAGAATCAAAAATCTAAAAACATTCAAAAAATCCAAAAACATGTCAAAAACCAAAAAAATTCAAAAACAATAGAGTCATCCTACCAAACTATGTCATATATGAGCTTGAACTTAGGCAAGTCTAATCTTTGCTTTGGCCTGCGAGACAATTAGGTCAGTCTTTTAGGAGTTTGTCATAATAAACTGACAACCCATTTGTTCATCAATAAGCGAGTCTATGTCAGTCAAAATATGTGGTCTCTACGTGTATAATGCAGGCAAGGTTAATCTTTGATTTGGCCCCCAAAACACTTAGGCTAGTCCTTTAGGAGTCCGTCATAATAAGCCGGCAATCCATTTTTTTATATCTCATCAATAAGCAAGTTTGTGTCAGTCAAACTATGTGGTCTATGCATGTATAAAATAGGCAAGGCTAATATTTGATCAGCCCCTGAGACCCCTAGGATAGGTCTTTAGGTTAGTCTCTTGGTCAAAATCTCTAAAACACCAAAAAAATGGAAATTTTGAAAATCAAAACATTTGTAAAGCATCTTTAAAATCCTAAAAAAAGCCTCAAAACATTTAAAAAACACCAAAAACATCCAATTATTCAAAAAAAATCCATCCATCTCATTTTTTTTTCACCCGTAATAAAAATCCACTTAGAATAAGTGATCTTCACCTTCAGCCTTTGGCAAAACAGTCAAAAACAAGTCTAGTGGGTTAGAAGTGAAAACTCAATCATGAAAGGTCTCAAGTTTAGGTCAATAGTTAAACAAGTTGGTCAAATCTTGATATCAATAGCTTATCATCTAATAACATGATGTCCTAGGATGCATCATCGTAGTTTAGTTTTGGTTAGCAGTATGAAGAACATTAGCTTGTTTGTTTACTTGATCTTTGTCTTGTTGATTTATCTTATTGCACTCATTCCAATGACATCTCGATGATGTTCAAAAAAATGGATTTAGAGAGAAAGGAATGGGGCAACGATATTTATCTTTTTATCTACTATGCTTGTCCGATGTTCTTGTAATATAACCTTGGTCATGTGAACTTTGTTTGGTTTGTAAGGAAGGTGTTTTAGATATCTTTTTGACCACATAGGAGGGCTTGCTTTTTATGTTTTGGTCCGAGATGTTTGGAATATCTAAATTGCATTCTAAATAAGGTTTTCATATGTCAGGTGTGAACATGGATACTCTTATCTAATTATTGAGTCAAATTACATCACACTAGGTACAATGCCATCCTGGTCCTTTAGACCTTGATGCATCGTATCCATGTGTGTTATCAAACATAAGGTAAATGGCCCTTTTAAAATCCCAATTCCTAATAGGCAAAGCATCATCATCATCATAAATTCTCATAGATCATGGACTTGTTGGATCCTCTTGTCATCATTCCTTTTTTCTTTTCTTCTCTTTGCACTAACATGGTACCATGACACTTAACCAAAAACATCACTAATGCATCCATCCTACATCCACAAAACATCAGCATACATACACCTCATATTTTAAATGCATTTATGCATATTATAATCAATCACATATCATTGCATAGTCATTTCACATCACATCATTGCATAGCACATCATAATCACTACACATCATAAATGATTATTTATCAATAGGTATTTATATCATAGGCATATCACATCATAATAATATCATTACATATCATAACCATTTCATGTCATCCTATCATTACAAATCATTGCATGTCATAGTACATTATTTCATATCATAATATTGCATTCATGAATCATTGCAAAACATGAATCATCACATAATCATCTCGTATCACCATCATTCCATGATCATTTACATGTCATAATCACATTACATTTAATATCACATCATCTTAAGTTACAAAGACTAATCTAGATTTATCATTCTAAGTATCTTAAGAAATAATTTCATTCATATCATTTGCATTTATACCATTGCATCCACATATCATAAATCACAATGCATAATCTTAATCATTCCATAACATAAATATTGCATGTCATAAACCATAAATATCATAGGTCATCTCATATCATAACATCATCATAATCATTTCGCATTATTGGATTGCATTTACATATCATGATCATATAAACAACATCATAACATCCATATATCACCATCATAAACGTATAAGGAAAAATAAAAAAATATTGCATTTATATATCATTACATATATCGCATAATCAATCCCTAAACCATTATCATTTAGGATATCATATAGGTTTGTTAAGAACCCATAAACATTTGCATCATTATATTATCCATACATGGATCATCACATCATACATGAAAAGTATATAAAATAATTTTCATCCACATATCAATACATCATCATCATAAAGTGCATAAAAAATATACAAAAACAAATGCATTCATAACCATGTGCATCCATAAACATCTGCATATCTTAAATCATACATAAAGAAACATCCATCCATAATGCATAAATAAAATAGGACACATCTCATAAATGAATCGATCGATCATATATATATATATATATATATATATATCTCAAAAAGATATATAATTCTTATGGTACAAAATTAAGATCAAATCTATGTGTATCAATCAAAGTATACAATTCCCACAAGGCTATAAAAAATGGATCCTATGGATCTCAAAGAACAATTCCAATCAAAAAAATATGTCGTGGTAGCTAGCCCTGCTAGCTACTCCCCTCACCTACCTATCTCTCAGCCCGTTCCTCTTCCTATCTTATCCAAGTCTATTGAGAGTACTCTGACACTTGGGCCCCTGTTGGTATGGCCTATCGATAATGTATCTTGTAATACTTTTCCTATTTGAAAGCCTCATGGTAAATCCATGTTAGTATTGTCCTACCCGAAGATGCAACAACCATGCTCTCTAAATGTCATCTCCAGCCCACCTCATGATCCTGCTCTGACCTAGCCTGATCCCTCTCAATCGTGAGTGCCTGAACTTGTGCCTATAGCCTCTATACCTACCCCTATAACTATTGTATCTAGGCATCTCTAGTGTTTGGTTGTGGTGGCTGCAATGGCTATTATGGTTGTTGTGGTTGCTATTCCTACTCAGGCTACTAATCTTTCTGCTGGTCTCTAAGCAACTGGTCTCTCTGTCCCCTTTGATCTAGAGGTGGTCCACCTCCACCTCTACCTCCACCATCATCTCCATCCCCATCTCCTCTGCCTCCTTGCCCCCACCCCAGCCTTACTAACTAGCCTCTAGCTCTCCATTGTGGTAAGGTTGCCCCAGGCACTATATATTTGACTCGTGGCTTGAGCCAATCAGTGTATGCCTATGTAACACCTGCATCTTCCTACCCCTAGTCATATTTCCATGGCCTAGCCACCAATTGTATGAATGAAGCAACTACATATTTGGCTAGAATCGATCGACCACATGTGGTCTTCCTCGTAGTACATGTAATTATGTCTATGTACTGGTCATCGGGTTTATCTTGTGTATCTTCAAACTTCCTGGCCACTTGATCTATAATAAAACGCTCTATCATTGTATGCTCCTTGCCTTGCATAAGTCCGTTGTATCTAGCAAAGAAGAGCTATTAAACATCATTATACCAAGCATGCATACCAAGCCAAGGCCTCCAAGTAAAGACTATCATCTCATCAATCACCCTCCTCTAGTGAGGGATGTCAACCACTCCTGTATGTGTAAATGTCAAGGCCCCTCTGTACTGCCAGACTATAGGATCATCTAGCTCCATGTCAACCAGTGTAACTCACAGGCGAAGCACTACAATGTGCTCCTAGGCCCAAATGTGCAAAAGTGTCACTCTGGCCCCGATGGCTCTATTGTCCAAGTAGGAAAACTCTTGTAGATCATGATAAAGTGAGGAAAACATCACTAACCCCCATGCAAAGCACTCTCTCCAGTGGAGCATCCGCTCCCAGGCAAGACCCCATCCCAGATTGAAATATCAGTCATGCCAATCTAGTGGCACAAGGCCTAAGATGATTGCAACAATAATCAATTGGAAGGTGGGTACTGAACCCCTATACTTCTCTAGCTTGATCTATCCCTCAATAAAGATGATCTAATCAAGGCCCATAACCTCAAAGCAGACATCTCTCCTAGTGTCCATGTCATAGATAACTCTCTCTCCATGGATAGGCAATCGAAGAATGCACCGAAATCCTCTATAGTTGTTGTTGCCTCACCTGTAGGCAAGTGAAAAAATGACTTCTCACTATGCCATTGCTCTTCTAGTGTTGTCATCATACCCAGGTGTGTCCGAATAGGAGGTTTGTAGGTGACCTACCATAGCCCTATCACCCCAAGGTGCTCTTGGAGAAGCTCATGCAATCTGACCAATCTGCTAAGTACCAAGGACCTACGCTCTTGTGATTGTAAAATCTTTGCATCCTCTTGCACTAGTAAAGTCACAACATAAGGTTTCATCAAAAATCGAGATCCCATTTGGAATTTTTGTGACCAAAACAACAAATGTGTCACTGTTTACAAATGTGTTGTTATTTGAAAGTTCCAAACTGTGCCACTAGAACCCTCTAAAGTCCAAACTGTGCCACCGCGTTGTAGTTTGACTATGGACCATTTTGACCCCTAAACCTAAATTCCTGATTACACCACCACAACGCAATTTGCATATGTGACAGAATTTGAAGCCTAAACCCTAATTTCTAAACTAGGCTGCTGTGATGCAAGACTCAATAGTGGTGAACTTTAGGGTCGCATAGTGTCGATTTAACACTTTCAGTGGTGTCAAACAACATCACTTGAATCAGTTTGAATTTGGACCCTAATTAATGCGCACAAAAAATGAAACGACAAGTCAAGTAAGGGTCACATACCGGTGGTCCTACACCTATTAGCCACTAGTACACTCACACTCGCTTTGAAACGTGAGATGGAAGCACTCATTGTGCCATCTCGAACAATAGTCAAAGCTCAAAAATGTTAAATCTCTAAGGTGATGAATGTACAAATGAATTGGAAGTGGCCCCTTCAGTGCTGTTTAAGCTTGAAAGTTAGCGGTTTTTTACCCTTTTTAGCCATCTAACTAGGGTTTTGGAACCCTGATCCCATTTTTTCCCAATTGAGGGTCATTTTGCATCACTTTTTCATGTTCTGGCACATTTTTCCCATCCTGGACCCTTTCTAGACCTGTCAGGCAGCTTGTTCTCTTTTTTTGCAAGATCACCCAAAAATCCAAATTTTTGTTCAATCTCTTAAGGGCGCAATATGTTAGTGTAATTAATTAATTAATTATTACACTAGAATATGTTAACTTGGGGTTAATTAATCATATTAGTCCTAGGTTACTTTTTATCATTTAATAATGGTGTTGAGATAAGATTCCCTTCTAGAAGATGAGTTGTCTTTTCTAGAAGTTATCTCCATCTTGTTATCATTCCCTAAGTAGGGTTTCATGTTGTCACATGTAGTGTGATTTGAACACTTGGCAACATCTTATGCATTCTAGGTTTAGCTCTTGCCTATTTAATTAGGCGTATGTACTCTTTGTAATTAAGAATCTAGATCATCATAATAGAATCTCTATTTTGAATGTCATTATCATACTTTATCTGTGGGTGAATATTTCTTCCTGGCAAAGGTCCTCCATTGAAGTCTACAGCTTCATCAAGGCAACTTGTGTATCCAGCATTCCAACATGGTATCAGAGTTGTTCCAGTGAAGGTTCATCCCAGGATCAAGAAAGTTTGGCTCTGATTTGGACATATTCAGCCATTTGAGGTATATATAGGGTTTTTTCATTTTGTACTATCCGTACACATTTGCAAAAAAAAATATCCTCCCTTTCAGTCCTACATCATGGCAAAATTTTTTTAGATCATTGGGCATTTTTTATTTCAAAAAAGGGACTAATTTTCCTATAGTTATGGCAAAAATTTCATTCTGCTGGTGACTAGTAATTAAAATATAGTCGGCATAAATATTTTTCCGCAGACTATAGGGGTTGATTTAATCATCGGCATTTTTATTTTTTTTTGAATTGCCAATATTGGCATTATTCAAAAAATATTTGGGGGGTTCGTTTGTTTTCAAAATCTACAGGAAAAACTTTTGGTTGGTCACATTCCATTTGGCAGAGGCGATACGCTTGTCGGTCATCCTTTGTACTGCCACTGACCAGTCTGCATTGGCCGGTGTCCGTTCCCACCATCGGCACCCGTCCGCCCACATCTCCGGCCTATACCCTTCGTCCACTGGTGATTACGGTAGGTTCCTTTCTGGCCGCCATCGATTGCGCTCCGGCCACCAGGCCCATCACCGCTAGTATCCAAGCTCCGGCCATCGGCATTGCCTTTAGCCCCCGCCACCGATTCCATTGCAGACCATGGGCTCCACTCTATCCGAGCAGCGCCACCCAGAACCACCTGTTCACCGCTCCCCAGCCGCTCCGATGCCGCCCGATCCAGGGGCGCATTTTTTCTTTTGCAGGACTTAAGCCCACGGTCCTATCAATGACCAAGGGCTCCATTTTTTTTGCCTGAGGTGCTTCACTTTTTGCACCTATTTAGCTTGCCAGGCCCTAATAGGGCAGATTTTTTCAAATCACCATATCTTCGCGCCACAGTGTCGAAATTCGACAAACGATATATCATCGGAAAGAGGATTCAGCCTACTTTCCAGTGGTATAGTCATTTTTGCAGAATTCTTCTGTTAGAAAAATCTACAGTCAACTGAAGTCAAAACCCTAATTTGGACATAAAGACTCATATCTTCGCAACCGTTGATCGAAATTCAGTGATTCCAGCGGCATCAGGAAGGTAATTTAGAGCTTTTTTCATCAGTCCATTCACTTTGATCAGTTTCAACTCCAGGTACTCTTGCATTGGTTTTGTTCAACTTCATGCATTTGTTCAATAACTTGGATATCTTGAAGCTTGGGAAAAGGTATTTTGTTTTGGGTTGCATCACTTCAGTTGCATATTAGTTTTGGGAGTTTCTATTTACTGTTGAAGGTCATTGTCTTTATATTTTTGGAGAAATTTGTTTGTACATTATGGGGCTTGCATATTATCCTTCTTTGACTATGTTGCACACAGGAAACTATAAACAATGGCGAGATGGGATCATCCACCATCTCCAATCACTTGAATTGTTGCCACATTTGTATGGTACAGTTCCCCATCCAGGTCAAGGTATTCAGAAATTTGCTTGGAGTTGCAGCAGATATAATGTTTTAGCAGTGATTGCAGTGCATGTTGATTGTGATATTTTGGAATCTATTGATCATTGTGATAGTCCTCACATCCTTTGGACTAAGATTTGGGAGATATATGGAGATTCAGATACTCCGCCCTTCCTTGATGGTCATGATTCAGAATGTCAGGTTTCAGATCATGTACCCCATGATGGTATTGCTATGCAGGAGGTTGTTTGTTTGGATTGCCTTGACTCTTTCGAAGAGGTTGACAAGGTTGCTTCAGCTGATTCTTCTTCTCCATCAGAGACAGTTGGTATCCCTTCACATTTAGTGATTCCTTGTCCAGAGTCATTGATTGAGGCTTCCATCATCATCATTCATCAGGACACATTCTATTTTCCAGACTTGGCATCACGAGATGGCTTTGTTTCAGGTATCACTGACTTGGCTTCTTCTACAGGTTTGGAGGACATTCTTGAGGGGATATCACTCCTCTATTCAGATATTTCATTTATGAGACCTCCTCCATCTTCATCGAAGTTTCTTCCGCATCCACCATTGGATTGGCTTCGATCTTCTTTCAGTGGTTTTGAGGACACTTCATTATGGGGGGGCAATCAAGTCTCCATCTATTCCTTCGATGGAAGGACCATCACATTGCCATCTTTGGATCATGTTTAGCATCAGTTTCTGCATCATCCTGATTTGTCACCTTCTATATCTTCATCTTCATCAGGCAAGGAGACACATGAGCAGCTTTTAGAGACATCATCCGCATCCATATACATCCTTCCTTCCTCCAATTCCTATCCGGAATGGGAAGCTACCCTGCATCTCTACTTGGTTTTTTTTCTTCCGAAAGGGAGACAAGTTGTTTGTTGACGTTGGATCATATTTTGTCTACATACACTTACCTTTTTTGCAGGTGATCACATCTTTTGGGGGGGCTAGCTAGTCTCTCTATTTCCCTCCTATTGGGGGCCCATTGATTGTATTTTATCCATGTGATGATTGTTGTTCTTGGGGGGATGATGTTGAGTCCTCCAATCATCACTTTTCTGCATTTCATCTCCTTTTTTGGAGAGGGGTTTTCTTCCCATTGGGTTTTTCCCTTTTTCTCTATTTGTGGGAGATTAGTTGCATTTTCATTCTATGTACATGGGTACCTAAAATGGCCATCATCCAGGACCCATCATCATCATCATCATGCATAATCATTGCATTTTCATTTCCTCCCTAAGTTGCACTTATGGGGGGGTGTTAGTGTAATTAATTAATTAATTATTATACTAGCATAAGTTAACTTAGGGTTAATTAATCATATTAGTCCTAGGTTACTTTTTATCATTTAATAACGGTGTTGAGACAAGATTCCCTTCTAGAAGATGAGTTGTCTTTTCTAGAAGTTATCTCCATCTTGTTATAATTCCCTAGGTAGGGTTTCATGTTGTCACATGTAGTGTGATTTGAACACTTGGCAACATCTTATGCATTCTAGGTTTAGCTCTTTCCTATTTAATCAGGCATATGTACTCTTTGTAATTAAGAATCCAGATCATCATAATAGAATCTCTATTTTGAATGTCATTATCATACTTTCTATGTGGGTGAATATTTCTTCTTGGAAAAGGTCCTCCATTGAAGTCTGCAACTTCATCAAGGCAACCTGTGTATCCAGCATTCCAACACAATATACCAGCATAATTCTTCCGCTAGGGCAGTAGTGGGGCATCCGAAAAAAAAAAAAGAATTTTGATCATGGTAGTTTGTTCTTTGAACCAACATAGTAGGTACATTGCTTCAAAGAGTGTAAAAATGTAGACACAAAAAATATACAAATTGACCCTATACAGTTGATCCTTATTTTACTAACACCAGTTCATCCTAAATCATCTCCTCTGCTAGGCATTTAATTAAATAATCTTTACTTAATTAAATTCATCATATTTCATCTCTTAATTAAATAAATCAAATTTATCTGATTAAGTCATCATCTTCTATTAATTAAATAAATAATTTTGTTTAGTTAATCCTATAGTCCCTCTTTTAATTAAATAATTCATTTTATTTAGTTAATCTCTAAATTCAGCTCATTTAAATTAAATGAGATGACTTTAGATATTAACTAAATAAAATGATTTATTTAATTCATAGAAGGTGATGAATTAATCAGATAAATTTGATTTATTTAATTAAGAGATGAAATAAGGTGAATTTAATTAAATAAATATTATTTAATTAAATGACTAGTAGAGGAGATGATTCAAGATGAACTAGTGTTAGTAAAATCAGGATCAAGTGTATAGGGCCAATCTGTATATTTTCCATGTCTACAATATGTATGTATGTAAGGGTTTAGGGTACACACAAGTGAGGGTATAGGTTATAGGGATGAGGGTTGAAGCTATAGGGTTTAGTGATAGGGTTTAGGGTTGAGGGTTAAAGGATATTTTTTAGGGTTGAGGGTTTAAGGGTTTAGATTTTAAGGTTTAAGGGTTTAGGTTTTAAGGGTTGAGATTTTACAGTATTAGGACTTATGGGTTGAGGGTTTAATGCATGGGATAGAGGGTGAGTGTTGAGAATTGAGGGTTGAGGGTTTAAGGGTTCAGAGTTGACAGATTAGGGTCAAGGGTTTAGGGATAGGGATTAGGGTTTAAGGGTTGAGGGTTTAGAGATAGGGATTAGGGTTCAGGATTGAGGGATTAGGGTTTAGGGTTGAGGATTTAAGGGTTGAGGGTTTAAGGGATCAGGGTTTAAGGTTTGAGGGTTTATGTGATTAAGGATTAAGGTTTGAGGGATTAGGATTTAAGGGTATAGGGCTGAGGGTATAATGTATAAGGTAGATGGTTTAGGGATTAAGGGTTGAGGGATTATAGGTTTAAGGGTTGAGGGTTGATAGATTAAGGGTTTAAGGTATGGGGTTAAGGGATTAGGGTTGAGGGTTTAAGGGTTGAGAGTTTAAGGGTTTAAGGGTTGAGAGTTGGTTGACTAATGGTTTAAGGGTAGAGGGTTGATGGATTAAGGGTTTAAGGTATAGGGTTGATGTATTAGGGTTGAGGGTTTAATGTATAGAATAGATGGATTAAGGGTTGATGATTTAGGGGTAGGGATTAGGGTTTAGGGTTGAGGGATTAGGGATAAAGATTAGGGTTTAGGTTTGAGGTATTAAGGGATTAGGGTTTAAGGGTTGATGGTTTAAGAGATTAGGGATTAATTTTTTAGGGTTGTAGGTTAGAGGTATTAAGCTTTAAGGGTATAGGGTTTAGGGTAATATTTATAGGGTAGAGGGTTGAGGGATTATAATTTTAAGGGTTGAGGGTTGATGGATTAAGGGTTTAATGTATTGGGTAGAGGTTTTAAAGGATTAGGGTTTAAGGGTTGAATGATTGAGGGTTTAAAGGTTGAGTGTTGATAGATTAAGGGTTTAAGGTATAGGGTCGAGGGATTAGGGTTAAGGGTGTAAGAGTGCAAGGGTTGAGGGTTGATGGATTAAAGGTTTAAGATATAGGTTTGCGGGATTAGGGTTGAGGGTTTAATGTATAGGGTAGAGAGTTTAAGTGATTATGAATTAAGGATTGAGGGTTTAATGGTTGCAGCCAGACTAGGCTTCAAGGGTATAAGGTTGAGGGTATAGGTTTGAGGGATTAGGGTTTAGGGTATAATGTATAGGGTAGAGGGTTTAAGGGTTGAGGGTTGAGAAATTAAGGGTTTACGGGTTGAGGGTTGATGGATTAATGGTTTAAGGTATAGGGTCAATGGATTAGGGTTGAGGGTTTAATGCATAGGATAGAGGGTTTAAGGGTTGATGGTTTAAGGGTTTAAGGCTTGAGGGTTGATGGATTAAGGGTTTAAGGTATAAGGTCGAGGGATTAGGGTTGAGGTTTTAATGTATAGGGTAGAGGTTTTAAAGGTTGAGGGTTGAATGATTAAGGGTTTAATGGTTGAGGTTTGATGGATTAGGGTTGAGGGTTTAATGTATACAATAGAGGGTTTAGGGTTGAAGGGTAGAGGATTTAAGGGTTTAAGGGTTCAGGGTGTTGAACAACCAGAATACTAAGAGAGGGGTGAATAATTATTCTATTAAACCATAATGATTACATGAAGAAAGTCACAACACAACATAACACATTAACACCAAGATTTTTACATGGAAAACCAAAGAAGGGAAAAACCATAGTGAGGATTAACTCACAATATATGATAACCAGTTCTAAGATATTACAGGGCTCACTGTCAGAACTCGTTGTCCTTAAAATGCCCATAGCCTAAAAATAGATGTAAGAAAAAATTGGCTACACAACCAAAGTGTGAACTAATGTAAGATGCACTTTCCTTGTCTTGAATTCAGTTCCAATGAAGTTTTTAAAACAAAACACTGCTCTTCTCTCCAATCTCTTACCTTATACCACAATTCTACCCTTATTCTAATTTCACACATATAAATTCACAAGTACACATAAAATAATATTTTGCACACATCGTACATCACTTCATCTCATCTTCATCATCTTGTGACTCAAAAATATTTCACATATATACCCTCTTACAACTGCATATATCAATTAGGTTGGCCTTATTAGATATAGCCCCATTTCAATTCAAAACACTTAGTTGGCCTCATACATGAAAAAAAAACTTCAAGTAAATCTCAAAACAAGTGTCCAACACTTGAATTAAGGTCAACATAGATCTAAAATAGACCCCTTTAAAATCCAGAATATAGATTAATCATCATAGCACAACTTCAAACATTAGGTCGGCTAGGGATTAGACAACCAAAAAATAAGCTAATCCACCTAGCATCAATCATCCATGAACTTGTATAAGAATGTGCCAAATACAATATGTGTAGTGCAAAATTTTTTAAAACATCTCCCAAAATTGTAGATTTTGAACCCAAACACTAGAGGAATGTGGACCAGATAATACTTATCATTTTACATTGTATAATCCAAAATAAAAAAATTCAAACTTCTATCATTTATAACTTTTAGTCAGATTGACCAAAATTGCTAAAACCTTGAACATATATGAATTTAACTATCCCAAAAAATATATTGTAATTGTATAAGACTATATTGTACTATGAGAGAATCTAAACCAAATTACCAGATCAAAGTGATACAAAATTGTTTATCAAATCAGATAAACTATCAACAAACATTGTTGGCAGCAATGACAACATATCAAAGGGTTCCTTTTTCATTCTTTCAATAGAGGGTTGATGGATTAAAGGTTTAAGTTATAGGGTCGAGGGATTATGATTGAGGGATTAATGTATAGGGTAGAGGGTTTAAGGGATTAGGGATTAAGGGTTGAGGGTTTAAGCATTGAGAGATTAGGCTTTAAGGTTATAAGGTTGAGGGATTAGAGTTGAGGGTATAATGTATAGTGTAGAGGGTTTAAGGGTTGAGAGTTGAGTGATTAAGGGTTTAAGGTATTAGCGGTTAAGGTTGAGTATTTAAGGGTTAAGTGATTAAGATTTAAGGGTATAGGGTTGAGAGTATAATGTATAGGATTGAGGGTTTAAGGGTTGAGGATTGATTGATTATAGGTTTAAGGTTTGAGGGTTGATGGATTAAGGATTTAAGGTAGAGGTTTGATGGATTAGGGTTGAGGTTTTAATGAATAGGGTAGAGGGTTTAGGTTTTAAGGGTTGATGGTTTAAGGGTTGAGGGTTGATGGATTAAGGGTTGAGGGTTGATGCATTAAGGGTTTAAGGTATAGGGTCAAGGGTTCAATATTGAGTGTCTAATGTATAGGATAGAGGGTTTATGGTTCAAGGATTTAGAGTTAATGGATCAAGGTTTTAAGGTATATGGTCAAGGGATTAAGTTTTAGGGTTTAATATATAGGGTAGATGGTCTAAGGGATTAGGGTTGAGGGTTTAATATATAGGGTAGATGGTTTAAGGGATTATGGGTTAAGGGTTGAGGGTTGAGGATTTAAGGGTTGAGGGTTTAAGGATTGAGGGATGAAAGGTTGAGGGTTTAAGGGAAAGGGTTTAGTGTTAATGTATAGGCTTGAGCATATAGGTAAACATGGTGATACTTCATATCATACACAAACTAAGACATATGTAGCACTTACAAGATGTCATAATTTCTCTAAGAAAGGTCTCATAGATGTAATTAAACCCAACCTCCCATTGAAACATGATAATAGTTGAAAAACCTTTATAAAATCATTTTTTTCAAAATGTGAGCTCACTTTAGAAAAGTAGAAATTCGGCCATTTTTTAAGCAAGCCAAAATATGCTCACATTATAATACAAGCACATAATAATGTGAGTGTGTTCTGTATTTCTCTAAAAAAGGTAAAAATAGGTAGGACACCTATGATCCAATCTCACATGCTCTATTATTCTTGTGGTCTTGCATGTGATCTAAGAAAAAATGCACTTTCAAGTTGTTGGGGAAAAGACACACAAATTTTACACACTCCACCACCTTCGCACCACCTTTGCACCACCTTTTTCTAGTTTTCCAACTTAGGAAGGAGGAAATAATAGAGCTTTTACATGAAATTTTATTATATGAACTGAAATTTTTATATTTGTAGTGTTCCAATGTTAATAATGATATTATTGTTATAATGTCACATTATACATTGGAAATCTTCAATATTTTTTAGTAATTCTATTAGAGTTATATAGAATTGAATGTTGTAAAGGAATAAATTTCATGGAAATCTCAAATTATTGATGATTTTGATGCAAAAAGGAAAACAAACTACACATAATTGGGTATATTTTCAAATTGAATCTCTAATTTTAAGTTATGTCATATCTTTATGCATGTTTCTGTTGGCAAGAGAAATTGCACAATTCATCTGGTGTTTTCATTGATGGAAACCCTTATTAGTAATCCCATTCGCACCTTAGTAATTTCTTATACCAAAAGTCAGATTGAAGATATGTATTATCTATCAAAGCTAAAATAGGGCATCCGAAAGAGTTGTGTACATTGACCCATATGTAATTTATTTTATCATTTTGTGTTGTTGATCTTAGGGAAGGTCTTTTGATGTATGAACTATCTTATCTTTGAATCATTAGGGTTCACATTGATTGGTGTACAAGTTAAAATGATCTAGTTTATTAATTTTCAGTCTAACAATGTAGAAAGGCCGACTAAGATGAGTGTAGCATGTTGTGGATCTTTTAGGCATAATTTTTTAAGGTTTTTTATGTTCAAGAAATGCTATTTTGGATCCTTACTATGTTTTGGCCAACATTGTTTGATTCAGATTGATAATTGTCTATGGATTGGGTTGACAATTTATGCACGTCTCATATTTTGTTAAACTTGACATGTAGTTGTTCTAATATCTAATTGTAGATATATATAATCGATCATTCATATAATTTTGATATATGATGTGAGTTAGAAGGAATATAGATTGATTATGTGTATTTTCACTTGAGCAGAATAAAGATTCGTGATTTGAATTAAGGTAGACAAAGTTTCAAGAGAAGAATCAGATAGAATGTGAAGAATGCAACCGATGTGCTTAACCAAAACTATAATTAGGAATCAATAGATAATATCTCATAATTCATCCATTCCAATTGTATTTTGGATGTGAATGTAATAAAATGAGTCTTCTTTTGGGCAAAAATACTTTTGTATTTGAGTAGTGAGCTCTAGGAAGTTTAACTAAATGCATGTGCATTCCATTTGTAAACACTTATTTTGAGTATACTCAACTTGTGGATTAACCTCCACCATGCTTTTTACCCTAACAGGGTTTCCACATAAAATCCCTTGTGTTATGGTGTTGTGGTTGATTGCCTTATGGGCTTGCATCTTTCTTTTGGTTCAATTCTATAAGTGGTTTAAAGATCAAGATAATAAAGTTAAATTTTGTAGAACACTGATTCACCCCTTCTCAATGTTCCTTGATTCCAAAACTTTGTATCAGATCCTAGTTCCTCGGAAGAATTTTAATAGCTTCGGGAAGATCCAGGAAGGTGATTCATTAGATTCCTATAGTCTTCATCAACAACTTTTGGTAGCACTAGATGATCTTGATCAGTCTAAATCTGAAGTTTGAGAATTGCAAGCAAGCCTCATGAATGCTGAGAAATTCATTCAATCATTGAAAGATCAAATCAATAAGTTCAGGGAAAAGAGAAAGGAATGTGATTAGATCAAGTAGAAAGAGAGTAAAATCATGGAATATGAACACCTAAGTCAAGCCTTGAAGGAGAATATAGAAGAATGTGAAAAGCTCACCAGAGATTATGCTTTCCTAAAGAATGAGATGGAATCTATTGTGATGAGGATGACCAAGGAGATTAAAGAGAGAAAGAAGAATGAAGATAATCTTACTCAATCCTTGAAAGAAAGATCTGATGAATGCAACATATTCAATCAACTAGAGCTTGAATTGCAACAATCTAGAAACAATGAAGAAGATCTTGAAAGATAATTGTTATTCTCGGGGATGAAATTGCTACTACAAATGAATACAAGGAGAAGTTAAAGATTAGCTTAGCTAATCTTGATGAACTAATTCAAAGTCAGAAGATTGGAAGTGACAAGCAAGGTCTTGGATATGAGAAAGGAGAATGCTCTAGATCTAGTCAAAGGAAATTTAAGTCAGGAAATCAAATGAGCAAAGATAGAAGGTATCCAGTAAGACAACCCAATGCTCAAAATTTCAATGGATAATGATTTTTTTGCAATAAATTTGGTCATATGACTACTCAATGTAGAAGTAGAATATATACAAGTGGTCCATCATTTTTTGGTCAGTATTTCAATTGCAATAAGTATGGTCATAAGTTAATTGAATGGAGAAACATGAAAAACAACTTTTTCAATAGAAATGTTAGATGTTATGCCTACAATAGATTTTTCCATATTGCTAACCAATGTAGATCAAGAGAAAATCAATGGAATAACTGGTTTGGACAAGGAAATGTCATGTGCTATAATTATAACAAATCTGGTCACATTGCAAGATTTTATAGAAATGGGAAGGGTCTAGTAAACAAAGGGAAAATATTCAAAAGGATGATCAAGGAAAAGGAAAAGATATTGCGGATGGGATTAGGAATCAAATGAAGAATACATGGGTGAAGAAGAGTGCTTTTGATGCAAGAAATGAATCTACATTAGAATCTAGTGCTGAAAATTACTCTAGGAATTAGTTTAAGGCCTCTAGCCTAGGGGGAGCTCTCAAGAAAATATTTTACCCCCTATCAGTAGTTGATACCAAAATGTGAAAAATTGCAATGATTACATTAATGATATACAAATATTTTGGGAACACTTATGGAGGAAATTTATGCAAAATTGAAGGTTCATAGAAGAATTTTCTTTCACAGACTATGAAAATAGGGTATATGGAAGACCCAGGGAAAAAGAATTTATTGTGATAAAAATTTAGGTATGCGAATGATAAAAGGTTACTTCTATTCCTCATTCGTCACTTTTTATTTTGAGAAGAAGAATTTTGGAGAGATCTGCAAGCGAATTTTTGCATGATACAAGTCTAAAGGCAATCTGGCGAACAAACCCTAATCCGGAAAAAGGTATTTATCTGCAAAAAATTTGAACTTGAAATTTCTATAAATGGTTGCTTCGTTAGTTGTTGATATTAAGGATAGACCCCACCCAAAACTCAAATGGAACCCATTCAAATCTATTGAGAAAGAACCCTTAGGTGTATTTTCTTTCATTTTTTATGGTGTTTTTCACATTGAAGATATTAGGGCATATATTCATGTGCATGTTGGGGAGTTAGGAAGCTTTGAGTAGCTAAATCTGTACACATACCACATTGTGGGAGAAGATTTATGTGTAAGGCTTGAATTTAAGACTTTGGAGGAAGAAGTTCGCATAAATTGTGAAGTTTCCCATGTTCGATGAAAATGAATGGGTTTGGTACATACTGAGTTGACTGCATGTTGAGTTCATGTGGTTAAATCAGCCCTTCAAGATCACAAGAGAAGCTATAAGCATTGTTATTGGTTTGAATTCATCTGGTGGGTTTCCCATATTGAAATTTGTGAAGAACCAAATAGTCACTAAGGCAACTGATTCCAATTTTGACAGAAGAGCCATGATAATTATTGACATCATTGAGTTGGATGTAAAATTTTCTTCTATGGTTATTGGATATCTATCACTCTAGCCAGGATAAATCTATAGATGGTATTGTAATCTATGTAGTGTATCAAATGATCAAGGAAAATGTAGAATATGACTTATGCGAGTTACTTTGAAGCGAGCTAATTGAAAACCTTGTTAAAATCAAGAAGGAAAAGAAGAACTCTTTCAAGTATGAAAATCTGTTGTTGTGTCTATTCTTCTACTTCATAAAATGAAGTTCTAGGAGCTGGTAAAGTGCAATGGGAAGGTGACAAACCTATAGCTGTTCAAATCAAAGACATCTTATACAGAATTGGAGATAGCAAAGCAAGGAAAAATGCTATCTAGGGCTACTTCAAAATATTTTAGAATGAAATAAAAGCTAGGGAAAGGATTCCTAAATCTATTATGGAAAAGTATAAGGCCACTATTTTCTTCATGGTTGACATTGATTAGTGTTTTATGGAAGCAAGATAACCTAGAAAAATTTGGTTAATTCCTATCAGATATGAGGTTGAAGAACACAGTTTGGAGTTGTATGCCAAACACTTGTTGAGTAAACCTTGGGATCCGACTAAAGAAAGGTTTGGTACCTTTGAAGAGAATAATATGCAAGTGCATGAACAACTGAGGAAGCCTATGATAGTCTAGAAGGTGAGAAAGGAAGTTGAAGCTTTTGCAGAGAGCATCAACATAATAGTTGAAGCATTGAGGGAAGCTAGGAAGAAAAGAAAACAAGCTGAAAAAGGGGAGCCTACTAGAACTGAGTCGGCTAGTCTAGTAGCATCCTCTACCAAATCTAGATCTACAAGGAGCTCTACACCCTCATCTAGTCCTACAAAGAAATCAAGCCCAATAAAAGTTCAAGTCAAGACATCCAGAAGAGAAGGAAAGAGGAAGAAGGATAAAAGCAAAAGATTTTATTTTGCTATTGAAGATGATGAAGAAACTGAATTAGATGAAGTAAGATAAATCAAGCATAAGAGCACAAAGGCATCAAAATTCTCTAAGGACAAGCCCTTTGGTGAAAAAAAATCAAAGAAAAAGGTGAAAACTGATAAATTAGGTATGACTATAGAGGAAGTTGAAAAATCCTTAATTAAGGATGGTAACCTCAAACCACTTTTTGAATGGTATGACACTTTTGATAGTATTAGTCAAAGAAATATTCAAGAATCCACAATAAAATATTTGAATATTTTCAATATGACTCTCATAGAAATAATGTTAGGGTTACCTAAAGGGTTATATGCATTCTTAGAAATGAGGAGAGTAAATGCAAGAGCTGAAGATGAACGAATGAGAGAACTCATACTTTCCAATCTATGTCTGGTAATGTCAATAGAATAAATGAAGAAAATCCTCAATGACTCTAAAAAGGATTTTAGGAGAAAATCATGGATGATTAAGCTTATGGTTTGCCAGATTGAGGAAGTAGCAAATATAATGAGGAAATTCTTGAGGTAGTTCTATTGAAGAACATATATAACATTGTCTCTGAAGAAAATCATGATGAAGATGTTCCATCTAGTCCAGAAGTTCAAGATGTTCAGGATAATATTGAAAAAGTGAAAGAAGACACAATTAAGGATAGTCAGAATCCTCTAGATATGGAAGATACTAAAATTCCCATGGAGAGTGAAGCTCCTAAAGATATATCAGCTAAAGAAATAGAGATTTCCAAAGTCAAGCAAGAATCTAAGATTGAAGAAAAGAAGGTTGAGGAAAAGGAAGTTGATATGAAAGCAAGAGACACTGCAAAGGAAGTAAAAAAAATTTTAGAAGAACAATTGGAGGAGTTTGACCCTGAATTGGTTGAAAGTCCTATCAACTTGTCCACTCTATCTCCTATTTAGAAGCTGAAGGTGGCATCATTTGCTCAAACCAAGGAAAGGGAAGAGATATTGAAATCTCACATTGAGGACAGTGAGTTGCTAAGTCTTGCATTTGGTATATGTGAGAAGATCATGCTCACACATGTTAAGGACTCATTTGATTCTCCCTCTGGTCAGCTGAAGAAACTTATCAAATCTGTAAGTACTCATTTTGAGTCTCTTGAAAAGTCACCTGAGGATAATGTCCAAAAAGATATTGATGCAAATAGGTTCAATAGATTGAAGTGCATGATTGATAATGATAAATCCTTATTAGATACCTATGAAAATAAAATTCAAGGTGCATTATCTAAGGGTGGAAATATCTACAAGTCATGCTTATCCTTGTCAAAATTCATTGAGGTCACTGAGAAGAAAATTATGGAATATGAGAAATAGTTAGCAGATATTTCTCAAATATTTGATCCTTTAATCATTTCTATGAGTAAGCAAGAAGGTCAAATCATATCCCTGCTTGGAAAAATTTAAATTTTGAAACATGAAAGAGACATAATTTTTGAAAGGGTATGTGATCTTAGAGGACTAATTAGTCCTAAAATGGAGACAATGCTTAGTGCATTGAAGGAAGCATAGGATGCTATGGTTGTCAGTGATCTGACAAATCTTGAGTCAGCAGAGATGCAATCCTACATGTTTTGTGGTCACATTAATATTTTAGAGAGTCTCAAAAAGGGTTGGGACACTAGTTTAAGCATTTTGAAGAACAATTTTGCAAACATATTCAAGTCAATGTAAGTTAGAAAAAAATGTTTGTACATATACAATTTTGTATGATTTTTGCTATGCGGATTCTAATCTTTGCCATTGATGTCAAAGGGGGAGTGTGGGACAGTGAAAAATTTCATATTCATCTTAGGGGGGGTTGTGAATAATTTTTTTTCTTTGAAGTTTTGAGGATTGCAGTGTATTCATGTTGGTACTGATTCCGACACTTAGTAATTTTTCACTAAGTGTTGCCATCAATGCCAAAGGGGGAGATTGTTGGAAAGAGACACTAAACAAGTAATCTGGTGTTTTCATTTATGGAAACCCTAGTTATTAATCCCATTCACACCTCAATAATTGCTTATACTAAAAGTCAAAATGAAGATATGTATTATCTATCAAAGCTAAAATAAGGCATCTGACATAGTTGTGTACATTGACTCATATGTAATTTCTTATTATAATTTTGTGTTGTGGATCTTAGGGAAGGTCTTTTGATATATGAACTATCTTATCTTTGAATCATTGGGGTTCACACTGATTGGTGTGCAAGTTAGAAGATCCAGTTTATTAATTTTTAGTCTAACAGTGCAAAAACGTCGACTAAGATGATTGTAGTGTATTGTGGATCTTTGAGGCATAATTTTTTAAGGTATTTCATGTTTGATACATTTGTTTTTGGATCCTTACTATGTTTTTCCTGACATTGTTTGATTCATATTGATAATTATCTATGGATTGGGCTGATAGTTTGTGCATGTCTCATATTTTGTTAAAGATGACATGTAGTTGTTCTAATCTCTAGTTGCGGATATATAATTGATCATTCATATTATTTTGATATATGATGCAATATTTAGAAGGAATATAGATTGATTGTGCATAGTTTCACTTGAGCAAAACAAAGATTGGTGACTCAAATTAAAGCAGACAGAGTTTCAAGAGAAAAATCAGATAGAATGTGAAGAATGTGACCAATGTGCTTAACCAGAACTATAATTAGGCATTAGTATATGCTATCTCATATTTCATCCATTCCAATTTTCTTTTGGATGTGACTATAAGAAAAGGGTATGTGCAGGATCATCATGGAAAAAACAGGCCCTTAAGTGGCAATAAAATTCAGAAAATCAGAGTTAGGCAACTTGATGTAAAAATTTGAATAAGTTGTCTATATTATTTCAAAAATATGTAAGAATAGAATCTGTAGAAAATTGAATGTAATTTCTAAAATACTAGGTTTATTTTAATTTTTTTTAAATCTATTTGGTGAAAATTTGAAATTTCAATGCTGTAGTACATAAAGTTTAGGGAAAAAATAAGAAGTAGGTGTCTGTCTGACCACCCTAACCACAATAAAAGGATAATATTTTTTTATAATATTTTAGATATAAGTAGGGGACTCATGTCCCGATGTGATGCATATTTTTTTGTAATTTTTTTCCAAGTAAATAATTAATTATGATTTTTTTATTACAAATTTTAAAAAATATAAAAACTTGTATGTCTAACCACCTTAACTTGGTCAAAAATTCATGAAATTTCATTTCTTTTTAATCCTATAGTATGCAAAGTGTAGAATGTGACACATGTTTTGGATTCAAAAAATGTGATACCGTTTGAAAGTTATAGATGTTTTACAATCAGCCTATCAATCAAGACTTTAGTCATAATTCAAATAGAAAATAAATAATAATTATTTATTAAATTCAAATTAAAGCATAATTTATATTGGTGGAAAGCTGAGAATCTCCTTTAAAAACCCTTTTCGTTTCATCAATTTTGGGTAAAAAAAAATTCGTCAGCCACATGGGTCATCATATCACTTAGATATCACCACTTTTTGGCCCATCATGATCCTGCACATACCCAAAATGAGTTTTATTTTGGGTAGAAATTCTTTTGTGTTTGAGCAGTGAGATCTAGGAATTGTGCCTGAATGCATGTGCATTCCATTTGTAAACACTTAATTTGAGTATACTCAACTTGTGGATTAACCTCCACCGTGGGTTTTCCCCTAACAGGGTTTCCACATATACATCCTTGTGTTATGGTGTTGTGTTTGATCACCTTATACTAGATTAACCCCCCCTCTCAGTGTTCCTTGATTCCAAAAGTTTCTTTATCACTACCTATCATGCATGCTTAACATAATGCTTTGATTTTTTTATCATGTTGATTTTAGGATTAGATTTTGCTAAGTATTCAAAATTATGAGTGCTCAAACTTTTACCCTAAGAGTTAATTTAGCCACTATGTGTTTTTGTTTGTAAAATATCTTACCAAATTTTGAACATAGTTTGGCTTTCTAGTTAAACACTTTTATAATTTTAATCTTCTCTTCCAATATTTCAGAGAATAATTCATTTAGTCTCTTAGTGCTTATTCTATTTAACACTTCCACTCTACCTTTAGCATCATCACTAGTTTTTTTCTTGTACTCCCCTTTTATTTCCTTTGCATATCAACAATTTTTATTTATCATTTCATGTATTTTTATCTCAATGATTTTTCCCTATCTTTCAACAATTTCATTCTTTTATAAAAATCATATCAAAAAATCCTTGAGGCTAAAAATTTATACCTTGTGGACCAAAATCTTGATAATGGTAACCATAGATAGACCTAGTACTAATTTTAGACCACTCTTGACATATTTCATCCAAAACATAGTCAAACTTACAATAATCATAAACCCATTGAAGCCATCATTTCATCCATATCACTTAGATTTTTCCATCAACCATTATCTGATTTGGACTTAGATTAAACCTTCACAAACTTACATAGAAATAACCACATTTATTTCACTTTAAAATTATAGCCATAAATAACATCCTTAATATGACATCCATATTTTTACCAATCAACTTAAACCATCCATTTTCAACCATAGTAATAAAAAATCCAAACCATCATTCAAAAAAATCAAATTTTCCAATGATTTAAATCTAGATCCTTTAATCTTTATCTAGTAGCTTACATATCACTTAATTCCACTCTTGAATTTCACTTACAAGGTCCCAAAATAGGATACTAATGGACTCAAATACTTTCATAATGGGAATTCACCTTGAAAATGTCAAATTCCACCAATACTTTCAAATACTTAAATACTTTTAAATACTTAAAGTGGGGCTAAAATTCCATAAAATTTTAACATTTCACGACTCAAAAGAGAAGACACCCCATCCACAACAACCATAACTAACACTAATCCCATATTCAACCTATTGGAATAAAAATCCTTTCAACCATCACACTACCCCAATTATATATAAACATTAATATTTCCACAAAGACTTCAACAATCACATCCCCTACAATGACATATTAAATCTAACATATCCACGTAACTTAGAGTCACAATAACCAAAAGAATAATTAAATCTACACACATCCTTCCACACCTCAACCACCTTTAAATCAATCAAAAAAATCATTAAACTACTTTAAAAATCTATCCCACCCATTAATATTTCACAAAAACCCCTCCCCACCCCCATTCCCCTTTGATATTTCTATTACAATGACACATTTCCCTTGTACCTTTTTTTCTTGTAGAATTCCTTCATTTAAATCCAAACCTATTATGTCAGTTTAGGGTTTGGGGAAGAATCGATAACCTCAGATTTAGGAAATACTTGTGGGTTTGATGTGAAATCATCAACTCATCTATTTTCATCTTTAAGAGTTCTTTAACATCTTCTATTGCAATGACTATTAGGTCAAATATTGTAGGAAAAATCCTAAGGATATTCTCACCAATCATCTTCTCTTCTATAGCTTCATCAACAATCCTTAACTAATAGTTTCATATTTATCGTTGCCCCTCCTCATTTCCCTTTGCTACCCTCTGCATGCACAAACTTAAGGATCAATCAAAATTTCCTTAGTTTCATATTCATTTTTGCCCCTTTTGGACTGTCATATATTGTAAGTATTGTGATAAATTTCAGATTTGTGTAAGATATTTCTATTGATATTTATCTCTTTTTCTTGTTATAGGTACAATTCTTTGTCATGCCAAGGAATGAACAAAGATTTTTTTGATGGTGTTTTTATGCACTTCACAACACAGGTAATATGTAGGGGCATTACCTCTCTTGAAAGACAATTTTCCACAATCAAATTGCAGAACATTATCCCAAGGTCTCTCAGATGTTAGGTCATAACGGAGCTTGGAACATATCAGTTGTTTGATGTGATTTTGCTGGAATCACAAGGTGGTTTTATGTGGTCAAAGCTATAGGAGAGTTGGGTCAATGAATGGAGTTCAGTGGATATGGAATTACTATACTTTGCTGCAGGTTTAGACAGCAGTCTCAGATGCCATTTTTTTGCCGGATTTGGCTTTACAATGTGCAACAAACCTTAGCACAAGTTGTTTCTAAAAAAGGGAAAAAAGGGTGAGGAAGAAGAATGGTTCCTAGACCTCCAACTATTGATGAACTATGATCATGGAGGTTCCTGCTATGGATAGTTTCCTTAAACAGAATTTTACTTAATCTGAATTCTCATAATATCATGAAATCTATGCTATCTTCTAAGGACTGCAGATATTCATCATTCATTCACCATGAAAATGTGAATAAAGATAAATTTTAATGAGTAGCAATGAGATTAAAGTCTAGGCTAACTTTACACAGTCATATACCAGCAGCAAATGACCAAAAGTATGGACGAGGAAAGCATACACACAACAATAATCTTCAAAACCAAAGACAACATACTAATTCTACCAAAGTCAATCTAAGGATACTAAAATGGCAAAGTAACTTGAAGCAAAGTTCTAACTAAATGGAGAAGAATCATGAAACATCTAGAGAAACCCAGAAATACACCAAAAAATGACTGTATTTTCTATTATATTTTCAGCAACATGCCTTTACAACAATTCAACTCTCTAAAATGAGAGGAGGAGAGCCCTATTTATAGTTTCCAAAAAAAAAATGAGTGGCCAAGATTCGATTTTATTATGTGGCCAATATTCACTTTACAATAGGGTTTCACCTACCCCCAAATTTATTACATTTATAAATTCATTCTTGTCTTTTCCCTATTTCGTCTTCTAGTGACAGCACTGTAGCAATTTCGTCCTTTAGCTATTTTCCCTTTGTTCTAGCTATTCTTTGAGGAATTCTTCGTCGATAATAGGGTTGCCTTCACGCTTCTTCAGCGCTACATACTCTAGGAAGTTCAGGATCAGCAGCTGGAGCTTATCCATCTCCATGATGTCTGATCACAACACTTGATAGCTCCATTCCTAGGAATTGCTGACAAGTTTCTTCCAGTCCTCTTCATATTTGGCGGCACTATCCCTGAAAAGCTCTGACTACATGAAGGAACAGGCTACAAAACTCATGAAGTCCATGGTGACTTCAACTGACATCCCATCTTGCATGATTTTCAAGAAATGGGGCTTTATGTTCTTAGTGTTGATCTCAGCTACAAGCGGCTCATACCTCGTTATCAATTTGATGTACCGAGAGCACTCTTCTCTAGAATCTCTAGCCCATTCGATGTTTGGCACTATCCACTCAATGATCTACTCGAGCCTTTTCCTCCTGTGATTGAAATCTCACTTCCAAGCATCTACTAACCAGTGGTCATCATCCTTGAAGGCTAGGTCCTTCTCCCAGACCTCATCTGGAAACGCGAGTATGGCCTTGATCTTTGGATAGGTTGCCTCATACTTCCTTGGGAACTCCTCATAGATCTACCTTGTACCCTCAAAGGTCCTTTGCACTTCGACAAACTTGTTTGTTGTCCGGACAGCCAAATTGATGCCCGCGTTTCCCATGTCTAAGACCTATCGAAACTAGTTATCTGTAGTCTTGTCTAAGTTTCTTCTCTTTTCTAACTTATTAATCTACTCCTGGGATAGTAGCTGAGGCAGGGCAGATGACATCATGGGATGCTCATCTAGGGATGACCACTGCTGAATGTAGGTTGTTAGATTGGCCACTTGCTCCTTGAGCTCCTCCTTTGAAATCTTATCCTACTGGATAAGGTGTACCACTGTGGCGACCGACTCCTAGAGGTGATCAACCTTTTGTTCTGTCATGGACACTCCCAAGTCGATGGTGGAGATGTTATAAATTATACCCTATTCTCCAACCACCAGTGTCACTATCTACACCACCCTTGATCCTAAGGCATCCTTGGTTACCTTTGATCTAACCTTTGGTTTCTTCTCCTTCCTTTTGGTGCTTACTTGTGCTCTGGCCATGATGGCTTCTAGCCTTGCCTTGGGATCCTTCAAGGTGGGAGTCTTCTGTTTCAGCTGCCTCTACAACCACTCGAGTACTTGGGGCTCCTCCCTAGGTGGTTCACTTTGACTCTCATTGTATTTCTTCTCAAGCTCGATGGCTCTGATGACAAGAGCCTTCTCTTTAGTCCCCATATCTTCCTTCTCCTCA
Organism: Sequoiadendron giganteum; assembly: GCA_007115665.2. Lineage (NCBI taxonomy): Eukaryota > Viridiplantae > Streptophyta > Pinopsida > Cupressales > Cupressaceae > Sequoiadendron > Sequoiadendron giganteum. The sequence continues at coordinate 305,437,306 of CM021101.1, forward strand.
TCAGAGTCTTGTTGAAGGGATTTATGTTTAGTGGGGGATTCAGTATGCAACTTCTCTTTGGGTGGATCTTCTTTTTCAGCATCCCCCTCTTCTTCGTTCTGATTATATACATGCACTTTGGGGTTCTCCCCCTGCTCATCCTCATGGAGAGATGCTTCCTTGTCATTCTCTAGAGTCTGGTCTTGCTTCTAAGTAGGAGACTTGCTGCCTTCTATCTCTTGAGCAGCAATATCTTCTTCTCTTTTGAGCCGGTCTTCGGCTTCCTTATCTTCAATCTCCTTGAGCTGCTTCCCCCATTCTGCATTGAGCTTGGGATCATTTGATTCTTTTATAAATTAAGCATTCATCCCTTCACTACTCTCACTGGAGGACTCATAAGCCACCTCATCAATTTCCCAATGCTCAAACAATGGATGTTTGTGGCACTCAAATTCCTCATCCTCCAGCCTCGTTGCAGCCTCTAGCTGCTATTACTCAAGCTCGTCTGATATTTGCATTATCACCTTCATCCTTGGTGGTTCAATAGAGGGAAGGGGAACTAGAGTAGAGGCCATAGCCTAGGCTATTGCAGGCTAAACCACCAGATTAGTGAGCATCCCTGAGAGCTCGGATGGCACATTTTGCATATATTTCATGAAAGACTCAAGAAGACCAAGGACAGGCATTGTAGCATCTGGAGGAGAGGGGAGGGAAGGAGACATAGAAGAAGAGGAGATGGGTGAGGTTGTGGTAGATGATGAATCCATGGGAATGATCTGCAAGATTGGAAGAGTGGCAACAAGGTGGACAGAGATGTCCACCGTAGGTAGGGAGGAAGTGGAAGCGGCAAGCAAAGCATGCGGGGCGGGAGCAGTAGTAGTGACTGAAGTAGGCGCTGACCTTGGAGAGTTGGATCCTTGGAAATCACAGTCACCTTCATGCCTCTAGTTGTCTTTCTCTTCTTCTTGGAAGGCTCAGGCTCAGAAGACTTGCGGGCATAGACTTTTGGTTTAGGTAGCTGCTCACTAGCCTCCTTTCTCTTCTTGGTCCTAATAGATGGTGGTGTGCTAGATGCTTCCCCAGTTGCTATGGAATCTACACCTCAATCAGAGCCACTTGGTTCACTCTCCAGTCCCTTGAATGTCAAGGCGACTCCTTGTTGTTTTAGTTAGGCCACCTGTTGGTCAATCCATGCTCTTGTTCGGATCTACAGGCCTAGTGAGTATGTTGATATCATCGAGCTTTGGTTCATTCCAATTTATTGCAAGTAGTGGAAAATTGGTGACAACATCGTATCGTAGATTGATCACCATGTCCTCATCTTCTTCGAGCTGGTCAGGAACCGTGCACAGGTTGATCCTACGCACATAGATGGTGGTCATGTGCATGTAATGCCTCAACCGCACCTCAAGATCATCTTTGCAGTTGGCCCAAAAGTCTTTGACATTGTGGAGGTGGGCATACTCTCATCCTAGCACTTTCTTGATGTGTTCGTATGGGTCCATTTGAGGCCGAGCTATATATTGACGAAAGTTGTACTCAGCCAACTCCCTTTCTGAATACCCCACACACTGGGAGGTATGAATCTTGTACATTCCTTGGCAAAGCCCAATGGGGTAAGATGGGCCCACCAAATGCTTATCACGCAAGATGCTATGAATATGTCGTAGCTATCAGGCCAACTCCAATAGAATGATCCAGTCATTTGGGTACCGAGACAACTTATTTGGTCTTTTCATGAATCCCTCGGCACAGATGTATGTGAACTTTGGGAATTGTATGTAAAGGAAGGCATACTATTTGAGGAGAGCTCTAGCACTATGAGAATCTCTTCTTTGAAAGTTGCCCCTAAGGGACCGAATGATGTAGGTGAGGAATACATCATTCACCTGACAGTAATCTCTCTTGAAATTTCTGAACTATAGTTGAGTGTACTTATCCTAAGGTTTGAGTTCCACCCTAGATGGATCACTGGGTACCATCACCAATCCCTGATAAAGCCGCCGATCAGTGAGGGAATAAACCAAGTAGGAGGTCATTAAGAACTTGGAGGTCTTCTTCATGGTTGTAAACTGCTCATGGAAGCAATCACTAATTATCTCTCCCCAATAGAAGGCGGTCCCCTTGCCATGGAGAATCTCCTCTATGAAATAGAACATCCATTCTTGGAAGAAGGCCACCGCAAGAAGGCCCATCACTCGACTTAGCAAAGTTACGAGGTCATGGTAATCCTCGAAGAAGTCACTGCGAAAAAGCTCCTGAGGGAGCTTCCCAGTGCTACCCCACTTATCCTTTAACCAATATTGATTAATGACGTTCTTGCACCCCAAGGGATCCTGCTCCCAAAGTTCCTTGCACTCCCCCATGGTGGGGGTCTCCATGCTCTCATAGGCAAGAATGTGGAATGTTTCCGTTATACTCGATGGGGACATGTCTGCAAGGATATTTCCATCCCGGTCCATTATAGTTCAGGTCTCTTCCTAATATGCTTCTACGCATTCCATTACCAGTTCTGGGGCCACTAAGGCCAACGGGAAGCTTGCAACTTTGGAAATTCCACTTTTCTTTATCAATTTTTCATTCTCTATCTTGGGGTTCATCCTGACCCTTTGTATGAATTTGTCAACATCGACCTAGCCAATGTTGGTATCTGTGACATGTCTCTAGAGAGATGTGACTGTGGATTGTATGGGGACCCCTAGAACTTGTACTTCATTAGGTCTTTGTCCTCCTTGCCTTGAGGTGTCTTGGCTATTCCTTTCCCTTTCTCCTTGGAGGCACCGGAAGTCTCTACACCGGATTCCATAAATCCTACATAAAAGACGAGAATCAGTAGTAATAAACATGATGAAATAATCCCAGACAAGTCCCTGCACACCAAGATTAACTCTACAAGCATTGTTCACTTAAATAAGTTCGTAACACTTGATAATTCATTGTTTAGAAATCAATGCAGAGAAACCGGGTTCCCAGGGCTGGAATTCCCCTGGCAGGATGTCGTTTGAAAGGGAAAATTGAGGATGGAATTCCCAAAGGAATTTCTTGCTGTTGGATTCAAGTATTAGAAGGTTGGCATGAAGGAAGACCTAATTTTAGCAAGTGGATCGAAATATATTTTGGATTTGGAGGTCATTTGATCCTTCATTTGGGAGTTCGGGCATCAGATACAGGAGGACAGTTGGAAACGACGTAGGGGAGCTGGAAATCTGAGTCTCGAAATCTGGGTCTCGGATTGACATCACTAGGAAGCGGCTGCAGATCAGCCATTGGAAATGGTGAAATGGAAGTAGAGATCTAGGGAAGGAAATCCAGAGTGCAATCTTCGGAGATGATCAGGATTCAGGACAACCAGGCGGCGAACAAAGCATCGGGACCTGGAGGTCAGGAAGTTGTCTTGAATCTGCCATTAGAATGGCACCAGTTGAATGGAATCCTGAGAGGGGAATTCTCGTGGTCAAAATCCGAAAGAAGCTCGGGGAAGAGTTTACTTAAATTTTGGTTTCGGCGGGCAGCGAATTGAGGTCCAGGAGTTGGGAAGACGTCCCAGGATGGCCATTTGGAATGGCGAACGCAACACAAAATTTCGAGGATGGAATTCTGGAGGTCGGGGTCTGAAGTGAATTTCAGGAAAGGTTCTACCTGGAAGTTGGAACAAATTTGTGCAGCCAGGAATTGGGGTTTGAAAAGCCGCTAGGGGAAGGCTGTCAAAACAGTGAAGTCAGCACGAAATTCCGAGGACTGAATTTTGAGGACCAAATCTCGAGGCTTCTTTGATCTTGGCTAGTTCTTTTGATTTTCCAAGTCTTCTAATGAACTTCGAGTGTCCAGGGTCCAGAGGCCGGGAAGATGCTCGGGTGAGGCCATGTAAAACAACGATGACGCAACGGAATCCTAGGAGGGGAATTCCGGAGGTTGGAGTCCGAGGTGGATTTGGCATGGAGAATTTTGAAGTTTGAGTTTATAGATGGCAGTGGGAAAGTCTGGGCCTGGGGGATGTCAGCGACTATTCCAAAGAACGATCCTGGAAAGGTGAAGCTCCGAATTGAATTTTAGCCACTTAGAGATTGATTTTTACATTTTTTAAAATATGGGTTTTAAGTGGAGGGCCTTCACCTATCGGATTTTAACATGGTTTTTTCATTTTACATCATTTAAGGCTAGAAAATGACAAAATGAAGAACAAGGGCATAGACAGTGGGCATACCTCAAGATCCTAAAGATGGTTTCTGATGGCCACGCGAAAAACGTTGGAAAGCAAAGCTCAGATTCAGAGGCTGGAAATGTCGGATGCGCTGGAGCTCTTCAAAATTCTTTCACTTGGTCAGATGAAAATGATAGGGAGAAAATCAGAATTTATAGCCATACCTGCCATTAATACAGCATTCAATTCCTTCGTACAGTGACAGGTGAAGTTGGTAAGTTCAAATTCACAGTTGGCGGCGGGAGGATCGGAGTCCGGTGGCCGGGAAGCCATCCCACTATGGCAATTGGAAATGGAAAAGCTCGAGAGGAATTTCAGAAGGGGAAACCTAAGGGTCTAGGCTTGAAAGGAGCCATAGATGCCAAAAAGGGCATTCCAACAAGGAAAACCCGAATTAACCCCAGATTTAGCATTTTTTTTTAAAGGGGCGATTTTGGTCAAGCTTAAAATATGACTTTGGGGAATGTGCTAACCTTTAGGACACAAAATTGGGCATGCAAAACGAGGCAAAGCAAAAAGGGCCCGAGAAGCAAAAGAGGGTCCCCGTTTCGAATGGGGCGTGTGTACAAAAGGCACAACAGATTCCTCTAATAGATGAGGAGAAAGCAACTAATAGTACAAAAAAATAGGCCATTAGCGTCGACTTTAGTGCCAAATTTTAGTGTATTTGAGACCATCAATTGGAGCCATCTCACGATGCAAAAGTCAGCATAAAAGCGTTTCTTCATTTCAACACTAGATGTTGTGCTAGATTTTTCACCATCTTTAACGTCCACTTTAGTGCCAAATTTCACACCAGAAATTTGGTGCCAGTTATAGCATCCTCTTTAGCGCTGGGAATAGCGCCGGAAAATGGCACCAAAAATAGAACCTAAATTGGCACCCAAATTGGTTTTTGGTTTTGCTTCCATGTCTACTCCCATTTTTGCTTCTAGTTTTGCTCCCAATTTTGCTTCCACTATTGCTTCCACTTTTTCCTTTGGTTGTGCTTCCGGTTTTGCTTCCACTTTTTCTTTTGGTTTTGCTTCCATTTTTGCTTCCAAGTTTGCTTCCATTTTTGCTTCCAATTTTGCTTCCAATTTTTCTTCTAGTTTTTCTTCTAGTTTTTATTCCACTCATGCTTCTAGTGTTGCTTCCATTTTGGCTTCTAGGATTGCTTCCAGTTTTTCTTCCAGTTTTGCTTCCATTTTTGCTTCCAATTTTGCTTCCAGTTTTGCTTCCGATTTTCCTTCTGGTTTTCCTTCTAGTTTTTCTTCTGATTTTGCTTCCAGTTTTTCTTCTAGTTTTACTTCCAGTTTTGCTTCAAATTTTTCTTCGAGGTTTGCTTCTAGTTTTTCTTTTGATTTTGCTTCAAATTTTTCTTCCAAATTTGTTTCCAGTTTTTCTTCCAATTTTGCTTCCTACATTCCTTCTAGTTTTGCTTCCAGATTTTCTTCCAAGATTGCTTCTGCTTTAACTCTATTTTGGCTTCCATTTATTAATTTAATATGTTTTAATTCAATTTAACTAGTTAAATATATGATGCCTCTTAAATAGCTCATATGATTATAGAGTAAGTAATTTAATTATTTAACTCATATGATTAAATAACAAGATAAATATTTTATTTTTTTGCTTGTTAAATCACTACTAAGGGGTAGCACCCTGTATTTATTCAAAAAATATTTTACATGAGTTCCCGATCAAAATTTACTTGTAGGCCTTTGAAAAAATGGCCATGTGTTTCAAAAACCTTTACCCTACCTACCCATGCTGATACATTTTTAGTTACAAAATGGACTGGTTCTAGATTCATGCAACGTAAATCGAGACTAACTCCTATCCGCTACTTCTTTCCCTTATTTCTACTATATCATATGTATACCAAAATATAACTCTTACCAAGCTAGGAATTTTTCAATCTTCATCATCATTTGTCTCTATTCACTTCCTGTAGGCAATGTAGTCCACAATCACTAGGCAACCAACACCACAATTTTGATGGGCTAGACCTTTGGCTTTTTCCCCTGGGTCGCTGATGTTGTCCTTGCACCACTCTTTTGTTGAACCAAAGTCCCAATTATCATTGTCACCTACCACAATCTTGTTTTCCAACCATTCATCCTTGACGTACTAGATTGCCCAACCTCATGGATGATTTTTCACCAGATTGGCTACTTTGAGCAGGAAGAAGATGTTTCGATCATGCTCATCCCAGAACTTCTCAAAACCCTATGGGTCGATGGTTTGAATCAGAGGGAATTTCATGACATCCCTACAATGCATCCAGAGCATGTAGTAGTTCTGGGGTATTGATATTTTTTTATTCTCATCTACATTGTCAAGGGCTATGTCGATATCCGCCAACCAAGCATAGACAAAGACCATTTGTGTGATCTTATTCTCCATCTCTTTCGAAACACCCATATGCAGTAACACTCCCAAGAACATGGCCAGGATTTTTGAGCTTGCCCTAAACCTGTGATAGGCTCTCATGAATTCTAGCCCGAAAATTTTCTTGGTTGCCTAGAGAATTAGTGGATGAGATGATGCCAACAAATCCTGTAGTCTTTTGTCTATGATCTCACTTTTGAAATCTTTTTGTTGTTTCTCAGTGTTTAAGAATAATGGATTCTCCATTATTCTTGTTGCTACCGCTTCCCTTGCCTTTCTGCTACTCGTACTTGCACTAGTTCCTCCACCTTTAGCTCTGGCACCTGCTTTTTCTCACACCTACTTTTGGAATGCTCATTTGCATTTGTCACAAATAACCCTAGCTAATTCCTTTTATCGACGGTGACCTAATTACTTCCTTTTTTATGTGTTTTTTGTGCCTTTGAGGTGTGTTTTACATAAATAACAAGATAATTATTATAACAAGTGAGTCAAATATCTATAATTTAATTGAATTTGACAACATCCATCCTGAGTAGTAAATTAAAATCATCATCGACCACTTTTAATATATATAAATTGACAAGTCAATACTAATGAGATCATCATTATATATAACTAAAACAAGTGAAAGTCAAAAATTCCAGTAGATCAATAACATGTCAAAATGATACATGTCCAATAGTCGACATAAGTCAAAATGATACATGTACAAATGATATAAGTAAAAATGATAAATTATGTAACTCAAATTGATACAAGTCAAGATGATACATGTCCAAATGATATAAGTGAAAATGATAAATTTCAATATGATACAACTCATTAATATGGTGTTTTAGGCCATGAAAATGATACATATGATAGTAACCATGAAAAGAGGCATCATAATAATATATCAGCAATGATCCATGATGTGGTCTATATGATCATGAATGTCACTAGGTACTACCAGCAACTGCCTCATCATCATCATAATGATGTACCAACAATGATCCATGATGCAACCTATATGATCATGAATGTTGTTGGGTACTGCCAGCAACTACCCTATCATCATCATCACCATTGTGATCATCATCATCATCGTCGTCGTCGTCATCATCATCATCATCATCATCGGCCTTAATGTCTTTCGTATCTGCATCGTCATCATTTACTACCATGTGATTTGTATCGATAGAACCAATATTTTCTAGATCTATATCATGATCAGGATCATCTTGATCTTCTGGAAGACCTGTGTTCTACAAAAAACCATTTAAAATGAAAAGTTATTATTTATTTCATGCAATAATTTTTTTTGTTGTTGTTATATATCTATTATTAAAACATATGAGATGAAACCATAATCATATTATATCATATCAAAGTGCACATACCATAATAAAATTTCAAAAAAGTTACAGATAATATGTGATTCTAATGATGTAAAACATGCAACAATTCTAATAAACGTTAGTAAAGATCATAAAAAAATTGTTATAAAATTTAACTATCAACTATAAATTCTATTACATAACCTTAAGTGCCAACCCTCTACAGAAGAATGAGGAGACTGCAAGAAGATTGGTTTCAGGGGGCATTGGTACAAGAGATGGACATGGCTCTTCCAAGCCATCCACTAAGATGGTTTCATTCACAAATGTGGAAGATATCCCCATTTCTAGAGAGCTCAAGATTCAGGTTGATACAAAAAATGATGTTGTTCTGGTACCCATATATGGCATCATGGTTCCATTTCATGTAGCCACCATCAAGAGTGTTAGAAGCCAACAAGATGGAGGGAATTCTTAAATAAGGATAGTTTTCAATGTTCCATGTACCGGCTTTAATGCCAGCTACATGCCAACATTGAAATTCCCTAGTAGTATTTATGTTAAGGAAATTTCCTTTAGATCCAAGGATTCAAAGCACATCAACCATGTGGTACAAATGAATAAATCTCATAGATGATCTATAGCAATGAAAGAGTCTGAAAAGGAAGAGAGATCTACATTGGTGACTTAGGAGAAACTTCAGCTTTCAAAAACAAAGGCAATTAGGCTAGCAGACTTGTGGATCAGGCCAACATTCGGTGGAAGAGGATGAAAGATGACTAGAACTTTGGAGGACCAACATAATGGATATCGGTATTCAACCATGAAAGTAGAAGAGAGAGATGATATCATGTATCAAAATATTAAGCATGTATTCTTCCAACCAGCGGAGAAGGAGGTGATTACTTTGCTTCATTTTCATTTGCATAACCATATCATGGCATGGGAACCAAGAAGACCAAGGATGTACAATTTTATGTGAAGGTAATGGATGTGCTCCAAAATTTAGGATGGGCAATAAGTTCAATGTATGATCTTGATTAAATTGAGAAAGAACAACAAGAGAGGGACAAGAAAAATAAAATCAATGCAGAGTTTCAAGGATTTTTCAAGTGAGTAAGAGAGGTATGGGAGTAGCCTCATCTAAAATATTTTGAACTAGAGTTTGATATACCATTTAGAGAGCTTCTTTTTCATGGATGAGGAAGAAAGATGGTTACTTTGCTTCATTTTAATTTGCATAACCATATCATGGCATGGGAACTAAGAACACCAAGGATGTCCAATTTTATGTGGAGGTAATGGATGTGGTCCAAAATTTAGGAGGGGCAAGAAGGTCAATGTATGATCCTGATGAAATTGAGGAAGAACAACAAGAGAGGGATAGGAAAAATAAAATCAATGCATATTTTCAAGGATTTTTCAAGTGAGTAAGAGAGTTATGGGAGAAGCCTCATCTAAAATATTTTGAACTAGAGTTTGATATACCATTTAGAGAGCTTGGTTTTCATGGAAGAGGAAGAATGATGATTACTTTGCTTCATTTTCATTTGCATAACCATATCATGGCGTGGGAACCAAGAATACCAAGGATGTCTAGTTTTATGTGGAGGTAATGGATGTGGTCCAAAATTTAGGAGGGGCAAGAAGGTCAATGTATGATCCTAATGAAATTGAGGAAGAACATCAAGAGAGGGACAATAAAAATAAAATCAATACATATTTTCAAGGATTTTTCAAGCAAGTAAGAGAGCTATGGGAGAAATTGCATCTAAAATATTTTGAACTAGAGTTTGATATACCATTTAGAGAGCTTGGTTTCCATGGAAGAGGAAGAAAGATGAATAATTTGCTTCATTTTCATTTTCATAACCATATCATGGCATGGGAACCAAGAAGACCAAGGATGCCTAGTTTTATGTGGAGGTAATGGAATTGGTCCAAACTTTAGGAGGGACATGATCTTGATGAAATTGAGGAAGAATAGAAAGAGAGGGACAAAAATGTAAAATCAATGCAGATTTTCAAGGATTTGTCAAGCGAGTAAGAGAAATGGTTATACTCCATTGACACCATTCCTCAATCTTCACTTGATGGCATCAAGGAATAGCTAAACTCCATGGATATAAATTATTATGAAATTAGAATGAACTTGAACTAGTGGCCAATTTTGAAGCCTATTACTAATGATCCAAATAAATTTATTGATGATGGTGGTTGGGAATTTTTGAATATGGAGGCTAGTGATTCTGATTTTGATAATTCAGAAGAGTCAGATCAAGGATATGAACCCTCTAATATAGAAGAGGAATCACAATCATATTTTATGTAGCCACAATCAAGAGTCTTAAAAGCCAACAAGATGGAGGGAATTATTATATAAGGCTAATTTTAAATGTTCCAGGTATCGGATTTAATTCCAACTACATGCCAACATTGAAATTCCTTAGCCGTATTTATATTAAGAAATTTTCCTTTAGATCCAAGCATTCAAAGCACATAAACCATGTGGTACAAATTATTAAATCCCATAGACGACCTATAGTAATGGAAGAGTCTGAAAAGGAAAAGAGAGTTACACTGGTGACTCGGGAGAAACTTCATCTTTCAAAAACAGAGGTAATTAGGCTGGCAAACTTGGGGATCAGACCAACATTTGGTTGAAGAGGAAGAAAGATGACTAGAAATTTGGAGGGCCACCATAATGGATTTTGGTATTCAACCATGAGAGCATAATATAGAGATGATATCATGTATCAAAACATTAAGCATGCATTCTTCCAGCCAATAGAGAAGGAGATGATTATTTTGCTTCACTTTCAGTTGCATAACCATATCATGGCGTGGGAACCAAGAAGACCAAGGATGTCCTATTTTATGTGGAGGTAATGGATGTGGTAAGAACCTTAGGAGGGGAAAGAAGTTCAATGTATGATCCTGATGAAATTGAGGAAGAACAAAAAGAGAGGGACAGGAAAAATGAAATCAAGGCAGAGTTTCAAGGTGTTGGGACTAGAAAAATCAGGCATTTTCCACTAGCTTCTACCTCACCTACCTTCCATATACCATAGAAATACACCACACTTTAATTTTATGATCAATAAAAATAGTAGAGATTTGTTTGACCAAATCCATATTATAGTCTCCATTGCACCCATAAAATTAAAATCCCATAGTCTTTCCCCCATTCCTAGCGAAATTCAATACCATCAGCCTAATAATGCTTCAACGATGGAATCCCCATCATAGCCCCACTGATGGCCTAATGAAAATAGCTCACAAACTAGTATTAGAGTAACAATACACTATTGGGATGACTCCTAAGGTTCTCTCCCCGATAGACCGATAGATTCAACAAAAGAAAACACATCGTTGTAACTAATAAACATTGGTGGAACGAATTATGGCATTCCCTTGATCAACCAATATAACCATGAATAGTTCTTCAGGACATTTTTTACTTTTATTATACTATTTTTAAGTGACCTTTTCATGTATATAATCATATCATATTTATGTATGTTAATATAAGGGAGCTATGGAGGTAGTTCAAAGAGATGGCCCTGAACTTTTTCCTCATCTTACAAAGTCTACAGGAACAAGAATAGGGATCAAATTTTGAGAGTTTGGTTTAAGCTTGAATTCAAGAAATGAAAAAATTGTGAAGGTTGGAATGTCTTTTAATGTATCACTTAGGTTTCATAATTTGCAGTTGTAGACTGGTAACCCCAAAACACAAAATTATTCATTTCTCCTTGCTAACACTATAGTTGCATAACCATATCATGGCATGGGAACCAAGAAGACCGATGATGTCCAGTTTTATGTGGAGGTAATTAATGTGGTCCAAACATTAGGAGGGGTAAGAATTTCAATGTATGATCTTGATAAAATTGAGGAAGAATAGCAAGAGAGGGATATGAAAAATAAAATCAATGTAGAGTTTCAAGGATTTGTCAAGTGAGTAAGAGAGCTATAGGAGTAGCCTCATCTAAAATATTTTGAACTAGAGTTTGATATACCATTTAGAGAGCTTGGTTTTCATGGAAGAGGAAGAAAGATGAGTACTTTGCTCCATTCTCATTTGCATAACCATATCATGGCATGGAAACCAAGAAGACCAAGCATGTCTAGTTTTATTTGGAGGTAATGGATGTGGTCCAAAATTTAGGAGGGGCAAGAAGTTCAATGTATAATCCTAATGAAATTGAGGAAGAACAGAAAGAGAGGGATAGAAAAAATTAAATCAATGCAAAGTTTCAAGGATTTTTGAAGCGAGTAAGAGAGCTATGGGAGTAGCCTCATCTAAAATATTTTTAATTAGAGTTTGATATACCATTTAGAGAGCTTGGTTTTAATGGAAGAGGAAGAAAGATGATTACTTTGCATAATGTTCATTTTCATAACCATATCATTATGTGGGAACCAAGAAGACCAAGGATGTCCAGTTTTATGTGGAGGTAATGGATGTGGTCCAAACTTTGGGAGGAGAAAGTAGGTCAATGTATGATCCTAATGAAATTGAGGAAGAACAGCAAAAGAGGGACAGGAAAAATAAAATCAGTGTAGATTTTTAAGGATTTTTCAAGCAAGTAAGAGAGGTACGAGAGAAGCCTCATCTAAAATAGTTTGAACTAGAGTTTGATATACCATTTTGAGAGCTTGGTTTTCATGAAAGAGGAAGAAAGATGATTACTTTGCTTCATTTTCATTTTCATATCCATGTCATGGTGTGGGAACCAAGAAGGTAATGGATGTGGTCCAAAATTTAGGAGGAGCAAGAAGGTCAATGTATGATCCTGATGAAATTGAGGTAGAATATCAAGAGAGGGAAAAGAAAAATAAAATCAATGCAAAGCTTCAAGGATTTGTCAAGAGAGTAAGAGAGGTATGGGAGCAGCCTCATCTAAAATATTTTGAACTAGAGTTTGATATACCATTTAGAGATCTTGGTTTTCATGGAAGAGGAAGAAAGATGATTACTTTAATTTATTTTAATTTGCATAACCATATCATGGCATAGGAACCAAGAAGACCAAGGATGACCAATTCTATGTGGAGGTAATGAATGTGGTCCAAAATTTAGGATGGGAAAGAAGGTCAATGTATGATCCTAATAAAATTGAGGAAGAACAACAAGAGAGGGACAAGAAAAATAAAATAAATGCAAAGTTTGAAGAATTTGTCAAGAAAGTAAGAGAGTTATGGGAGTAGCCATGTCCAAAAGATTTTGAACTATAGTTTGATATACCATTTAGAGAGCATGGTTTTCATGGAAGAGGAAGAAAGATGATTAATTTGCTTCATTTTCATTTGCATAACCATATTATGGTGTGGGAACCAAGAAGACCAAGGATGTCCAGTTTTATGTTGAGGTAATGGATGTGGTTTAAAATTTAGGAGGGGAAAGAATTTCAATGTATGATCCTGATGAAATTGAGGAAGAACAACAAGAGAGGGACAGGAAAAATAAAATCAATACAAAGTTTCAAGGATTTGTCAAGTGAGTAAGAAAAATGGTTGAACTCTATTGACACCATTCATCAATCTTTGCTTGATGGCATCAAGGAATGCTTGAACTCCATGGATATAAAGTATTATGAAAGCATAATGAACTTGAAATGGTGGACAATTTTGAAGAATATTACTGATGATCCAAAAAAATTTATTGAAGATGGTGGTTTGTAATGTTTCAATATGGAAGCTAGTGATTCTAATTCTGATAATTTAAAAGAGTTAGATCAAGGATATGAACCCTCTGATGTAGAAGAGGAATCAGAATCAGATGAGGAACGTTTAGAAGATGAATCTCTTGTGGAGTTAGATGAGGATAGAGAAGAAGAAGATTCTGAAGGGGAGGAAGGTAAAACATGGGATGAATTAGAAGTCGAAGCCATAAATGTAGATAAGGAAAAAGGAAATGAGTCTAACAGTGAAGAGGAAAGGTGGCGACAAAAGGTAAAAGCTATAGAGATGTCTCAGGAACCTGATATTAGAGATTCAAGAGGAATGCCTACCAAGAGGCATAAAGTTAGATGAATTAAGCTCATCTACATCCTTCAACTATTTATTCATGCACATAAATGGTTCAGCTATTTATGCAAATAATGCATATATGTTAACTTGATCAGTGATGGTAGTTTGAATTCTATGACAACAAGCCATTAGGAAATTCTATGTGGGGGCATGTTTGTGTTTTTAGTTAGCTTTTTTGGATAGCTCTACTTGGTGTTATGGACATTCCATTTATCTTTTGAATGTTAAGAAGTCTAGTATTACATGCTTTCTCTATGTTGATTAGATAAGGTTGTAGGTTTTTAACTGCTGATTTCTTTATTAATGTTGTTTTTTTAACTTGGAAGACAGGAATTTACTACCTTTTTTAAAATTAGATGGAAAAATTAAGTGGTTGGTTAGCTACACCAAGTGATGTAGACTACAAGGATGTGTTAGATCTATAGGATGCCTACCAAGATGCATCAAAATATTCTTACATGTTAAAAGAATGGAAACATCATGAGGAAGGATGGCAAAGATGCATGTGGATTACTTAGTAGAATGGCAACATGAATTCAAGGAAGCACTCCTTGAGATACCAAGGAAACACTCCTTGAGATACCATGTTTTAGAGAAAAGAAAATAAATAAAATTAACATGGGACTAATTTTATCAAATGATACAACTCATAACTTAAATGAGGACACTTAGAAGATATTAAAATAAAATGGCCATTAATTAAAATATATGATGAAAATAAGGCATGAATGTCACCCACTAACCTTAAAGGAAAACAATATTTTTTTCCTCAACATGAAATAATGGGACAATTGAGTGGGATCTAGGGCCAACAGAGAAGCGCTTTAGAACTCATCCTATGCATCAATAAACAACTCAACACGAGAAATGAAAATTGACATATTAACACAAAAATATCCAACTAAGTTATTGAAACTGAAAGTCAACTATTGATACCTCATTCTCCATCCAAATTAAAAAATTGGCCCACTTTTTGCTTTGTAACTTTTCCTTTTCAAATTGCTTTGGATGTCAGCCATATTTCTCCTCCTATCAAAACATGGAACATGGACTAGTTAAACTAACTAATATGCAATCATTTACAATTTCCTAGGGAATTAAAAAAAATATCATTTAACATATTAAATATACTTACAAATTTTTAGATCAAGGCCTGTAAACCTTTTTGGCCATAGTGATGCGTGGCACAAAGTTTTTGAAGCCTAGCCTTGGAGGCCTTTTCCTGAAACATATACTAATTCATATTAACTATGCACAAATAAAAATTAAAAATAATTTAATAAATTTAATATAATCTTATGAGAAAATTCAAATACCTATGTACTCTCTTCATCGGACTTCCTCCGTACTTCAGACTTCTCCTATGTTTTTACAAGCCCTTTCCATACGTTGACACTTACATAAAGTGGCCTTTTTTTGAGCCTTATCTCGGGAGGGAATTTTTTTATCTTCTTTGTTTGGTTGCACCGAAATCTCTTGCAATTTTGAGACATTCATAGCTTTACCTTCTTCACAGACCAACCTATGCCATATTCAGTCTCCATGTCATTGATAACTGCTTTCTTAGGTGTATGGGTATCTTTGAGAATGGAAAATGTAGATTGTCTTTGAACCATTGAAGGAATGATTCCTTACACCTATGAACAAACCATTTTCCAGCAACTGTCATTCAGACTTCCCCTGAAACCACATCATATTTGATCTTCTTGTACACATGGAAAATGTAAAATTTGATCCAACGCACTTGATCCTGATTACTAATGTCATTTCTCCCTAAATCACACTCTTAGCTTAGCATCACCTTCCATCTCTTAATTAGATAAATAATTATTTATTTAATTAGTTCTTTCTCCTTTGTTGATTAAATTAATCAATTTAATTTAATTAACCCTAAAATCCCCTTCTAATTAAATAATTCATTTTATTTGATTAAATCCCTAGAGTCTTCTCATTAAAATTAAATAATTTTTTATTTTTTTTATTTAATCTAACATTACCCCCTTTAGTTAAATAAATCAAAAAAAATTATTTAATTAATCTTTGTCCTCAATTCTTGATTTAAATCAACTCATAAATTTGAGTCAAAATTGTCAAATCACCTAATCTCTCATTAAATTGATCAAATCTTGATTAATTTAATCTCAATCACTAAAATCCTCTAGAGAATGCAACTTGTACAATAAATCAATTAATTTGATTTATTAAATTACCTATTTTCTCTCAACATGGAATAAGAGGAGGAATATTCCTTCAATTTTGTAATTTGATTTATTAAATTACCTATTTTCTCTCAACATGGAATAAGAAGAGGAATATTCCTTCAAATTTGAATTCAAAATCCAAGTGGACTTGTACATCCAACAAGGAATTCACTCCTCTTACATGTCCTTGTGCATTGAGCCAAATGGAATTTATTTCATTCCTTTTCCCCTCTCGCATGTCATTTCCTCAATTTCAAATTCCACCTAATTGTATTTATTGGCACTTTGGCCAAAATGTGCACAACCTTCAACCATTCACATCTTGACAAGTGGCACATAGCCATTGGATGTTGAATGATCCCACAATGCTCAATTTAACTCTCTCTTCCATTTTGGAACTCTATAAATGAGAGGTTCTTCCTCTCATTCATCATCCACAATCTCATGCAAAGTTACTCTCTTCACATTGAGAGCTAATTTTGTCCATTTCTCCTCAAGTATTCATCATTTTCATAATTTCATAGCTAGGTTATGACAAAATCTCATCAAGGAGATTCAATCATCCACACATCATCAACATTGCAACAAAGGAGTTGGGAAAAGGCCAATTTCGACACATCAATTGGCACTAATTTCCCCATGGGATCAAGAGTTTGCTTTGTTTAAATAGATTTGATTTAGTTTCTTGCATTGTTCTTCATTTTCTTTCTATTTAAGCTTTATAAATGGATTTCATGGGGAATCCTTGTTTTCATCTTGCATATTGATCTAATCATGTGTTTTTTTGTTGTATTTGTGCAGGTATGAAACCAAGGTTCACATTTTGGTGCTAGAAGGAGGGAATATTAGAAGGATTTCATCATGTTTGTTGAAAAATTTCGTGCTTTTTAACATTTTCATTGTGCATATAGGAAATTGCACCGCTGATAGTCACGTGGCGCTATATTTCACCGCTTTCAAAGATGTGATGCTATATTACACTGCACTAATTCTAAACTATGCCACATCACTTTCCCGCTTAAAAATTTCAAAATTTCAAACTTTGTCATGGAATTTCAAAGTTGCAAACTACTCTGCATGCCAAAAATTTTCCGCATTTGGGCTCTCTTTTTTCTACAGAGCACCGCACCCAGTCGAGGTGTGGTGCTATATTGTGCCACTGAGTTTCCAAACTACACCGCATTTGTTGATTGCGCAGTGGGTTGATAGGGAAAAATTTAAATTTGGTTTTTTTTAACATGTGTTGTTTTATTTCTAACTTTTTGATTTCTTGACTTATTTACTACCTCTACATCTTCTGGTAGGAGCAATGAAGGAAGCAAAATGGAAGGTTCCATTGGGACATCAATCTCATACTATACAATTTTTTTTTAACACTATAGTGTCTTTTAACACTTTTAGAGAATCTTTAATCTCCTTTAAAATGAATTTGTTATCTTTTATGCTTTAGGGAACAATAAATTTTCTTTGGGCTCTAAAAAGAACAACTGAAATTTCATTTTCAAAGTTTGCAAACAAAAGGCTTAAAAATAACCTTAGAAACAATTTACTAGATTTGGTTGAGGTTTAAGAATTGAACAAAACAAACTTCACATTTGATTTGGTGCCTAAAAAAGAATTCATTCATTGCTTTATGGGCTTAAAATGAACAAGTCCTATTTTTTTATAATTATTTATTCAAGATAATATCATCAAAAGGACATATGTGCTTCTCTCGTGCCTCATGGTGATCTTGAGAATCAAAAGCTCTTTTGGTAATCTTAAGTTGAGTAAAATAACTGCCTCCACATTTCATTTTGGACTAAAATTGAGCCAATCATGCGAGTGTGGGTGTGGTATATTGCGAGTGTTCTCCCTTTGTTTTTCGATGAAGGTTGATTGAACTACGGGATATACTTGATTGCTTTTGTTTATATTAGCAAGCCCGCCTTGTGGGAAAAATTAATCACCTAAGGGAATGACCCAATTAGGAACACGCTAAAGCCAAGTGACTTCCACCTGGGATATAAGTGTGGATATTGGAACAAAAGCCAATATCAGGAGGATTATTCTGATGAGAAGGGAAGAAATGGTCTCTCACCATACTGGATAGTCCCCCACAAAAAAAATGCCCACATTAAAACCCCTTGTTTAGAAAAGGCCAAAATCCTATATATTTGTTTGTGCAAAAGGTCATGTCCTTTGTAGCTACCCCACATTATACATGCGGTTCTATTGTAGAGATGAAAAGTATGCCATGGGAGATTCATGGTACTGATGCTTGGATAACCTGAGAAGTGAGTGCACTATAAGGGGGAGCCTGTGTGGTCAAGAATCTAATCATCCACACTGAATATGCATAGCTATATTCGTCCAAGTGGGAAATCAACAAATATTGTCTTTTCAGCCTAAGGATTGTACATGTTTTTGAAATCAAAACACCTTGCTTGGTTCTAAAACATTGAGAAACAAACATTCAAAAAAGCTTCAAAATTTCAAACCCTTTGGAGGAAACAAATACCCTTGACAAATCCATGTGCTCTTGCTTGCCCTAGGGATTCCATCCTTAGAGGTTTCTAAGTACTTGGGTTTAATCATCATTTGTTTTCACTAAAGTAAACCTAGGAACCTATGCTCTTGAAATCTCGATTTTCACATAATGGACCTTGTGGAATAAAAATGAATTAAGACATAGAAATTTAGTTTTAAATCATAAATCAAGAAAGTTATTTTGGTCAAAGGAACTCATTAAGAAAAGATAAAAACAAATTGGACCTCACATGTGTTTCCTCAAATTATTTCCCAAAAAATCAAAATAAAAAAACCAAAGTTCAAGAAGCTTAGTCTAAAAGCTTGTGAGGAGCATCTTGAAAGGATTTTTGAAGTTAGAGAGTTATTGGTGTATAATTTCTACAAGAAGGCTTCAAAGAACAACCCAAGTTTGTATGAATTCTATTATCAACAAAATCCTAAGCTTTTTGAAAGGTTTTCTTTTCTCACCTAAGAAGTAAGGCATGTTCTTCAATACGAAGGTCTTGTAAGAAAGAGTCGTGTCTAGGTCAAGCCTAGGATACAAATCATCACTCTCATCCATCTCCATCAATAAAATCTCATCTCACCAACAAAATTTTGAGAACTTTGAAACATCATTCATGCTAAACTTAAAGGAAAAATCAGCATCACTTTATTTGACTTAACACACCTAGTCAAATTATCAATCCTCTTGAAAAAATTTACCTTTAAGATAACACAACTTCCTAAGGTCTACTAGTTCATGATCACCTTGATTGGATTAACACACTTAGCCAATTCATTCTCTTGTGCAAGTTTTCTCTAGGATAACACAACTTCCTAGGGTTTATAGGTTCACCATCATTTTGTTTGACTTAACACACCTAGTCAAACTATCGAAATCAAATCAACCCAAGCCTTAAAAGTTTAGCATCACCCCTAAAATTTCTTCAACGGTTTCAATCATTCACATCATCCATTTATCTCATCCCCATCATCATCCTTTTGATCCTTGGACTCTCCTAGTTCTTATCCTTTTTTTTACCTAAGGATTAAGATCAAATGATCTCTATTTTATGGTCCAAACAAGATCACAACACAAGAGAAACATGGAAAACACCAAAGAAACATCAACTTCCAGTGAATTAAGTCAAGAAACCACCAAAGTAAACCTTGTGGGATCAAGAAATCCCCCAAAATAACTCTTCTCTACCATCACAAAATCCTCAAGAGGAAGACTATGAAGAGGAAATCATCAACGAGGACTTGGGAATGACACAAAGGAAATAACTGAAATGATTCAAAATCCAGAGAATCATAGAATTGTCAATGTCATGCTTAAACTTAATCCTTCTCTATACATACACATGTTAACAGAAGGAGGGGTCCAATTCCCTTCTAACCTTGATGTAAGTACCAATATGGAAAGGCCTCTTACAAGCATACCCCCAATGTCAATTCCAAATATCACTCAATAAATTCCCCAAAGCATATTGAAAATCACATCAACCTCACCAATTATTAACAAGGGAAGTGCCATGTTTCATGAATTACAAAAGCATCACCTTGTAAACAACAGAGAGGTAAATATTAGCACCACACCAGATGAATTTGTCCCGATGAATCCATCACACCCATATGTCCCGCTCACTTTCCATAATCATGTAGATTCATCCTCATTCCCTGCAACACCAATCTATCCACTAAACATTACAAACTTCTCTATCGCAAGGAGAAGGTAGTTTGTTCAGAATAGTGGGAGTCACTGACCCATTCTCATCATCACCTTTCCAAGGGAACATACCATCATTCCCTCCATTACCACTCACATCCATATCACCTCTTGGGTTGGGTCTTCTCCCCCTACCCACCGCTAGCTTCTCAAATCAAGGCAATCTGAGCATCAAATCAAATCCTCTCCTTTTGCTAGCAGCATCACAAAAACAAATGGAAACCATTCAAGCCACCACGGTCAATACATCAACCGGTTCCCAAATCCATAAAATAATACCTTCTCAAGGATCGAGCATCTCAACCACACCACCAACAACCCAAGTCCCGGCTACCAACACAACCCCTCCACCCACCATAATGGTTAGCACCATTCCCAATCCACCACCAATCCCACCAAGAGCCAAAGTGATGAATTCATCCATCACCATGATTTAGGTAGTCCAAAAGGCCAACCATCAAAGGGTACTTAAAAAAAACCAACAAGCTACACAACAGGCTACTTAGCAAGCACAAGCACAACTAGTTGCCCAACAAGCTACACAAGTTGCACAAGTCCAGCAAGTCCAAGAAGCCGCACAAGCCACACAAGCAGCCCAACAAGAAAAATATCAAGCTCAAGCCCACCACTAGGATCAATAGGTGCAAGAACAATACCAATCACAACTACAAGCAATTCCTCAACAAGCATACCAACAAGCCCTGCAAGATTTTTAGGCACAATAGCAAGCTAAACAACAAGCTTTATTGGTTGGTTCAACAACAACTAGACCAACAACAAGCTTTGTTGGCACAACAATAGATAGACCAACAACAAGCTTTGTTGGTGCAACAACAACTAGACCAACAATAAGATTTATGGGAACAACAACAACTGGACCAACAACAAGCTTTGTTGGAACAACAACAACAAGATCAATAACAAGTATTATTGACACAAATGTAGACATATCAGTAGGCCTTAAATGCACAATAGAGCTTGCAGTAAACCCCCACAAATAACCCTCTCATCAATCAAAATCTACAAACACCTCAAAACACATTCATCCCACCCCTTGATCTAAACAATGATGTAGCAGTACAAATCAAACTACTCTTGTAGTAGGTATTGGACCTCTAAGTAGGAAAAACAACCAGAATGTCGAGAAACTTGTGTCCCTATCCATTTGATAGAGATCTCACAATGGTACCATTCCCAAAGGGATTTGAGATCCCCAAATTTGATAAATACAATGGAATGGGAAACCCTGAAAATCATGTCAGGGAATTTCAAGTGCATTGCATGGAGGTTGCATACAATGACACATATCTAATGCAACTTTTCCCTTGAATTTTGACTAGTCTTGCCATAGAATGGTTTTCTCGCCTACCCATAGGAATTAAAATGTTCCAAGAAATCGTGGAAGCTTTCCTTAAAAATTATGCATTCAACATGGGTGCAGATGTTAGTTTGGAGGAACTATCAATGCTCAAACAAAGAAAAGGAGAGCTATTCACATCCTTCTTGCAAAGATGGTGATCCAAGGCCAATCAAAGAAAGTGGACCATTCTAGAAGAACAACAAGTTTGCACAATCATATCCAATCTAGACGAAAACTTGGTGTTCTACCTAAAAATGAAATGCATCACAACATATGATCAACTGATCCCAAAGGTGCTCAATATCGAAAGAGCCCTTACTACGTGAGGAGGTGCATCAACATTTCCTCCACAATAGGATAACTGCCCATCCACCAATTATAATGATAAACCACAAACATGGTTGAGGAAAAAAAATATCTCAAACGACGGAGTGGTCGATGCTTAGGTGGTCATCAATGTTCCTAAACAAAACATCCAAACTCATCACTAGCCACATAATTACAATCACAATAATGTGCAAACTAATACAGTGGCACAACAACAACCGCTTCTTAACAAACAAATCAATAACTTGGGAAATCAAGGAGGACCACCTCCCCAAAACAAGTATCCTCCCAAGCGGAAGTTCACAGCCCTTGTAGAATCAATTGAATCCATAATGAAGAAGCTGGTTAAGGAAAACCTTATCGAAATATCCAACTCTGAGGAATACGTGAAACCCATGACAAAACCACCATGGTACAATGAAAATATCCTCTGTGATTTTCAAAGAATCAAGGGACACACAACAAAAAACTGCATGAGGTTGAAAAATATCATCTAGGACCTCATTGAGGACAAGATCATAAATGTTGAACAACCAGCTGGAAATGAGGACCTTAAAATATACATGAATTCAATGTCGAATCATAATCAAGGAAATAACTAAGGGAACAACAAAGGGAAGAAAAATTATGCTAGTGAAAATCTTGTATATGAAGACATTGTTGCATGCATAGACGTGATGGTCACAGTCATTAACATCAAAGGATCCAACATCGATTGTGGATTCACCACATGTGGTGGAAAGGTTACTATTGCAGGGGCATAATACCCATCTAAGACCCCCATTTTAAATCCAAAATTTGTTCCCTACAATTATAGCATCATCAATCAACTAAAGAGAACCACCGTTCAAATCTCCATCATAAAATTATTGAAAATTTGTGCTTCCCATAGGAAAATCCTTGATGAAGCATTAGTTGCATCCACCATCTCCACCACCCTTGATATGGAATAGTTCCAAGCTATGGTTGGTAACATCATTACCCCAAACCTCCCCATCTTCTCCAACCAATATTTCCCCACCCAACCATCTCACAATCGTGCACTCCACCTTCAAGTGCTCATTCACAAAAATAAAGTCAAAAGGGTCTTGGTGGATGGAGGCGCAGGCCTCAACATTTTTTTCACTCAAAATCATAAAGAATTTGGGATTTTTTGAGGACTCCATTGACAAGAACAAAGGAATCACCATAAGAGCATATGATGATCCAGAAAGAGTGTCTCAGGGCACTTTCAAAATCCCAATCTAGTGGGGCCAACAACCACGGAAACCACTTGTCAAGTGCTTGATATCGACCTACCATACAACATCCTCCTAGGATGCCCATGGATCCATGGAATGAAGGCAGTCACCTCAACATTCCATCAATGCATCAAATTCCTATACTAGAATGAGGAGGTCACAATACACGGTGATCCGGAACCATTTGCCTGTTGCAAAAACTTGGAAGCTAAGTTTTACAAAATCCCCAAAGTACCAAAAAATGATGAAGGCCCATCCACTTCTTATATAGACCCATCTAACCTTGCATCCACTTATGTGGCACAGACACCCTCCATCCCTGACATATCCGATGTCAAGCTCATGATTCAGGACAATGGGTGCAAAGATTAGATAATGAAGAAGAATGTGTTTGTTGTAGGAGAGTTACCACAATCTCCTAGGTCACATGGGCAACCTCAATCAGCCAAAACACCTGTCCACACTGTTAGGGAAAACCCTTCCAGATTCTGCCATTGGGAGACCTAAGTCAGGAAAATGTAGATGAGGAAGGCATTTCAAGCATGCTATATCATGATGAAATACCCACACCCACTCTACCCATGGATGAAGCCAACAAAGGATTGAAAATAATGCTTGGTATGGGCTACAACAAGAATGAAATCCTAGGAAGAAATAGTGATGGACGACTAGAGCCCATCATTTTAGAAAGAAGAATGAGAAACCTTGGCCTCGGATGTACCCCTCTGAGTAAAATATATGTGGTAGAGGTACCCCTAGTAGATCAATCATGTCTCCTGCTAAATTAACGATAGCCGCCCTTTAACTACCCATATCCACAGGTTTGCCCCTAGATAATTTCACTTTTGATATAACTGATGTCTGCACTAGTAGTGATGATAAGGATACCATAAATGGACTTCCCTTTCTTTTTGAGGATTCTTCCTTATTGATGATTAGTGCCTCACCCATTGAGTCAAACCACCAAATTTACGAAGTAAACCTAGTCTACCCACAACTCATTGACTTTGACCAATGAGGACCACCAATTCTAGACACATTCAAAAATGATGAGACACTCTCAAAATTCATGGGACTAAGGGATACAGTTCCATACGAAGATCACAATGCTGGATTTGATATCATGCTAGATACACAAGAATATTATGGGGAGACAATTGAGTCCTCCAGTCACAAAAGAAAAAGAACGAGAATAAAATTGGGGTCATTGACTGAAAACCACACTGTGGCACTCTCTAAACAAAGAATAGTAAAAATAAAGGACGCATCCAGTGGTGAAAACCTCTCTGAGGTGCCAGAGGATGAAATATTCAATCTCCCCCTACTACACTTCATCAAGAGAAATCAACAATCTTGGTAGAACAGTGCAATCCTGTCAATCTGGGAACAGAAGCAACACCACATATCACCTTCTATGCTAAGTTGCTTTTGATAGAAGAACAAGAATTATTAGCTAAATTTATAAAGGAAATAAAGGTAAACTTCGCATGGACCTGTGCTGACATGCTGAGTCTAGATCCAGAAGTTATGGTTCATCACTTGGTTGTTTACCCCAAAGAAAAGCTAGTTAGACAAAAATTAAGGAAAATGCACCCTCAGATAGCCTTGCTAGTCAAGGTGGAATTACAGAAACTCCTAGATGTTGGATTCATATGCCCAATTGATTATCCAGAATGGTTATCCCATATTGTACCAGTTTCAAAACCAAATGGGGGCATCCATATCTGCACTGACTTTAGAGACCTCAACAAAGCGTGTCCTAAGGATGATTTTTCACTACCTAACATTGATATGATAGTGGACATGACAGCCAAACATGAGATGCTATCACTGATGGATGGCTTCTCGGGCTCTAACTAGATAATGATCACAAAAGAGGACCAACATAAGATGACATTTTCATGTCCATGGGGCACCTACTACTAGAACATGATGCCATATGGGCTAAAAAATGCAGGGGCTACATATCAGAGGGCCATGACACTAATATTTCATGACATGATACACAAAACTATCAAAGATTACGTGGATGATATACTGGCCAAATCAAAGAAGAGACAAAATCACATAGCAACCCTAACTACCATTTTCGACAGACTGGAGAAGTACAAGGTCGGGCTCAACCCAAAGAAATGTGTCTTTGGGGTACAATCAGGTAAACTTCTAGGATACATAGTCTCGATGAGGGGAATAGAGGTGGATCCCGCAAGGTCAAAGAAATCCTTGACATGGAGGCACCAAGGACACTAAAACAACTCAGAGGCCACCACAGACCTTTCAGTCTGATGAAAATGGGATAGAGAGGGCCATCTATGACATCAGCATAACAATGGTTGGCCATGAGTTAAACTACTCATTCATTAAAAAATATTGTCTAGCAGTAGTGTTTACTTCACAAAAATTTCAACATTACATGTTGGCACACAAAATCAAACTCATCACCAAGATCGATCCCCTAAAGTATCTAATGTCAAAGGCAATGCTCACAGGAAGGATGGCTAAGTAGGTCATGATACTATTAGAATATGACATTGAATATTTAGAGCGAAAAGAAATCAAAGGACAGGTCATTGTAGACCAAATGGCGGAGGCTCCAATCTATTCAAAGAATCCACTCATATCAGAGTTTCCAGATGAATCCATCTTTAATCT